>JARJHM010000635.1:0-185227 GCA_033356055.1 Carex pumila | reverse complement strand
TAAATGCAGCCCCTATGTCATAACCAACACCTATTGAAGTGCTTTGGAGGTTACCACCATAATACACATTGATCAATAGTAGTGACATTTTGCTGAACAAAAATCAAACATTAAATTAATAAACATATGAGTAAAAAAAAATACTTAATAAGCATATGAGTAAAAAAAACACACTAAATATATAAACATATAAAAAAACACTACATAATATATGAGTACAAAAAAACAATAAATATAAACATATGAGTAAAAAATAAACTAAATATAAATATATGGGTAAAAAAACTCAAAAATATAAACATATGAGTAAAAAAAACTAAACTATAAACATATGAGTAAAAAATAAACACTAAATCAAACTCTAAATTAACTCCAAATATTTTTTAATTTTACAACACTAAATATAAACATATGAGTAAAAAAAAACTCACAATAATAATCAGGAGATGATGCTGAATACAATGGTGGTAGCGATCTATTCATATGACAACTCCTCTAGTCTATTGAAAAAACGAAATAATGAAAAAAAATGAAAGAAGAATGGCGGCAGAGAAGTGAGGAGGGAAGAAGAAAGGTGCGGGATGAATGTGAAATACCTACATTCTCCACCGATCCATAGGATCGGTGCAGAGATGGTTTTGAGGCTCCACCGGTCCTAGGGATCGGTGTAGAGTGATTTTGTAGCTTTTCGTGCAACTGTGTGTGGCAAGGGCAAATGGGCCTCCACCGGTCCCTAGGACCGGTGTAGTTTTGATTTTTTTTGCTCCACCGATCCCTAGGATCGGTGGAGGCTAGTTACGAAAAATCAAGTCTTAAAAGGCTTGTTTGAATGAATTATTTTACCGTAATTCTAAATAAAAAAAAATCCTCACACAGCCTCATCTTTTTTTTTTTTTTTTGATAAAAGTGGTATTACCACCAGTTTCATTACGCAACAAAAGAGTTCATACAACAGGACTAGAAAAAAAACGAGCATACAGTCCATCAACATCTAACCGCAAAAAACATCTAACAGCATAGTCTAAAAAAACACATGAACATGACATCAAATAGTAATACTAAATGAGATCAGAAATTGCTATATCACTAGAAGAGAAGGCACTAGCTGAAGAGAAAGAAATAGTAGGCAGAAGGCCAGCAGCATGATCAATAGCATCAGAAACTGCATGGTCACTCAAATGATCAGCTAGAACCAACCTTTCTAAACCAAGACCAGGGTCCTCGGTGGAATCCAACGGTGAGCTGTCCTGGTCCTGTGTATCCGTGTCGGATAATACTATCAGAGGTCCTATCTGAGGCAAAGAAAAAACATCAAAAGACATAGTCAAAGATAACTTAAAATAAGAATTATCTAATCGTGACTTATATCAAAAAGAAGTTAAAGCAATTATAGAAATAGCTACAGACCTAATTGAAGATATAGGAGAATTTTGAAAACAAACCTTATTTCGTGTTAACCAAACAATCCAAAGAGCAGCAGCCCTAATCAATTCCACTAATAGTGAATCATTTAATGAAATCCAATAATCAAAATACCAAAGATCAGAAACTTCAGTACAATTAAAAAGAAAGTTGTTATGATGACCAATCCAAGTCCATAAAGAAGAAATAAAATGAAAAGTAACAAAGAGATGGTCAATAGTTTCCTGGACACCACAGAAAACACAATCAACATTTCCATACCAATCTCTTAATTGCAAATTGCATTTAGTAAGCACTTTATCTTGTCTAAGTAACCAAAGACAAAATCTTAATTTTAAGTAAAATTTTGTCCCTCCAAAAATTATTGTAAATATTAGTTGGAACACCTCATCCAAGTTTAAGTTTATATAATGTAAGCACCTTATTTGCATTTTTATCGTAATCAGAGAACCTTTACGGCTTTACCAAACGTGAAAAGAGAAAGAATTGTATTTCCAATAAAATGGCACGTCAGTGGGGCCATGAAGGATCAATATTGGATTTGGATCTGGTGAAAAGATGGAAGCGTGAGAATGTCGAATGCAAATGTATATTTAGAAAACCAAAAAGAGAAGCCCCAGAAAAATTTAAGAAATTCGTGGGGACCGGATCGATCGATTTTATTCATTTCGTTTCGCCTCTTCAGATATCCCAAAGGCCGTTAAATTAGCTGTAAAGTAAATGCGTGAGTACATGCCACATTAATTGTAAGCTAGAAAAGTCTACTTATTCTTTTTACGCCCTTTCATAATACATTGCGTCGAATTTTAGCCACCTGGGGCTTTATCGATTTACAATAATAGTTTCATACACGGGAAATGGGACTGGTTTGCTCGGATTTTAATTTTATAATGACGCATTGACGTCTGATTTGGTACGAAAATAACATGCGGTTACATTAAAGTATAGAATATTTGATTGCATAAGATCAAGAATATTGCGTGGTGCATTTAGTTAGATTCTTAGATTCAAATATTATTTGTTGCTGTTTTAAGTCTGAGTTGCATATGCTGTCGTGCCTACTTTACCGCACTTCAAATTTTTTAGGAAAAGTTTTTACCACAATCTCGAAAAGTTACATGCATCTTGAAAATAATTTCTAAAGCTACCGTTACCGTAGCCTCACTGTAAAATGTAAATAATTATTTAGAATAGATCAGTTAACATACAAAATTGTACTAACAGGAGAAATTCTAAAGCTAAACAGTGTGGTTTTATTTGGTACAGTTAGATTATTGAAGACAGTTTCGTTGTTCGGTTTGAAACGATTATAGGTCTTTTGTTAACTACTTCAACGAGGATAAGCATGTTGAATAGAAAATTGTATCTAAGTATCTTTAATTAATTTTTAATGACACGGGTCCTTGATTGGTCAACGAATATTAGTTAAGTTAGGTATAAATGGTCGCCTCATGGTATAAGACATTTATTCCATACTAAAATTATCTTATTTGACACTCGCAAGAACTAACTATTACACCTCTTCAATTCTCTAGGAGGTTTAACTTTAACCTTTGGAAATTTGATTGATCGTTAAATAACATCCAAGAGAATTTTGCCAAGTGCCTACATTATAAATTATTCGTGAATTATTCGTAAACTATTCGTGAATTATTCGGGAAATTTTATAAATTATTTTCGAATCACACTCATATTATTCTTACAAATAATTTCCGAATCTTATTCGTATCTTATAATTTTTTTTCCCTTTGTCGAGAATTCATAATTTTAATATATTTTTATGCATTACAAGATAAAAGAACTTGCGTCGGCATTATATTTGAATCATGAATCTAAAATATGGACGAATTTTTTATTAGGCTTTTCCAAAAGGGTGATGTTATTTTCTAGGTGTTATAGGCCACTAAATGCGGCCTGGGAATTGGGCCACGGCCCACGGGCCTTTTCAACTTGCTACAGGTGTCTCGGGATCTCTGTATTCGTTGCTCGTATTCTGTAGCTCAATTTGCGATTCAATATGGTGGCGCTATATATATATATAACTTACTTTATGTAGTACAATTGTCTATTGGTTTAGGTTTTGCGAGATAATAAAATGAAATTAACATACTTGCTGTCAGTTTTGGATAGTATCCGATGAATTGATAATCTTTCAATGAACATAAATTAACATACATTTTGATCATATTATAATATTATGATCAGTTATGTTTGGATGGGCTTGAGTAAACAACTTTTCTCGGTTAGTGGCTAATCCACTAATCCAACAAAACATTGTGTTAGCGATTGAAAAGTTAGCTCGGATTAGTGGCTATTCTCATTAACTCTATGTTTCATCCAAACACGAATATATTGATGCCAGATCGATTAAGTCTGCAGAGAAGCTTGCATCAACATGTATAAAAGTTTGAACCTCCGTGAAAGTTGAGTGTTGAGTCCGTATTTTCTGCAATAATGCGAATTGTGAGTTTGTTGTAAACTGAGTTGTATGAAGAGTACTTCGGATATGACCAGAATATATTCACACGGCAATATTAATATGAGATGAATAACTTGAAGATTCATTTAATATGTAACCGACAGTTTGGATTCAAATTTGAATTGTGTTCATGATAAACGGGGTAGATTACATGCAAAAGAATTTTATTAATGTGGTAAATTTGCCTTTTTCTCCCCCTCTGTTTAGATAATTATACCAGTTGTTGTGTTTCTATTTCCTTGATAAAATTTTTATCAGTTTGACTACAGGTTTTTCACATTGGAGCTCGAGCTACTTGCGTCATTATTTTTCTAAAGCAAAGAATTACGTCATTTTTTTCTCAAGCCATTGCTGGAAACCCATGCATTAGAGTTACAGGACACGACATCAGGTTTAATTATACCTTTCAAAATTCACATTACATATAAAAAATGTAATGACTTTTTCTTTTTCTGGTATATAATACTGATTTTTTTATACAACCCACCAATAAAGATGCCTTCTCCACTTCACCATTTTTGCACAACTCATCTATAAGAATACTGCAAGTAATTATGACATTAGGCTCATCTGTGCAAAAGAGGTGAAATTGAGAAAAGAACAAATTTTTCTAAATGAGTACTTCAAATGATTTAGACCAAATAATTTAAAAGGTTCAATAGGGTGTATGGCAAATGAGAGATCCTAATCATAGGCTAACAAAAATCTGAGAACTGAACTGGCATGAAACATTCAGCTTTAGTGAAATAATATTATCAAGAAAACTGATACTTCCTCACCTTCTCAAATTCACCTTTGTAGTACAACTCGGTTACAAGATTTATGTAGGCTCACCAGTTGATTATTTGGAAATCTTTTTCTTTCACTTTGCAATCAATTAATACAGAGATATTTGCATGCAGGTGTTGTCTTGAACGAACAAGCAATTTACAGTACAAGTTTTTAGCTATTGTCCTTATTGAATAGAGTAAGTTGATTGTTTGCAAATATACTTCTTTCGCTCTTTTCAATCGAGTCAAAACTATACTAAAACAATCAATAAAAATGATAGCAAACAGTTTAATTACTCCGATGTATACAATTGAACTTATTATTTTTTCCACTATGCTACTTGATTATTTCATATTGTTCTTGCTCACCATTGCTATTAGCTCCACAGAGAAGTATGTAGGTGTTGCTTGACTGAATAGGCGATTTAAGAGTAGCTGTTAGAACTCTTTATCAGTGTGCGCCTACTTTCATTATTCCTTCTTTCTTTTGGCAATTGATAGTGAAGATAGAAGATAGGAATGAATAAACTGAATTGTATTTCATCATCAGAATCAATTACATTGTCAGGCCTTATATAGGCAACAGTTATCTAGAGAGTCAAACCAGAAACAAAAGCTAACTAAATAACTGAAATAACAGAATATAATAACTACTCCTAACAGCCCCCCGCAAGATGAGCCTGGGTAGTAGCTAGTGTAAGCTTGGAGCATAAAAAATCAAGGCGAGTAGAGGAGAGAGACTTGGTGAATAAGTCGGCCAATTGATCTTTTGAGGATATAAACCGCACATCTAATTCCTTTCGAGCAACCTTTTTATGAACAAAATGGTAATCTATCTCAATGTGTTTCGTCCGGGCATGAAAGACCGGATTTGAAGCCAAAAAGGTAGCGCCTAGGTTATCACACCACAAAACTGGATTGGACTTGAGAGGTACGTGAAGCTCTTGAAGGAGTTGCCGGAGCCAAACCAACTCGGTGCAAGCGCCTGCCAAGCTACGATATTCAGCCTCCGTGGTGGATCTAGACACTGTGGTTTGCTTTTTAGAGCCCCAGGAAAGGAGATTTGATCCGAGAAAAATGCAAAAACCCGAGGTAGACCTTCTATCATCCGGGCAACCGGCCCAATCCGCATCGGCATATGCATGTAACTCAAAAGATGAAAGAGCACTAAAGTGGAGGCCGAAATGAAGGGTGCCTTTGAGGTAACGCAAAATGCGTTTAACCGCATTCCAATGCTCGTCCGTCGGGGAGTGCATGAATTGTGAGGCTTTGTTGACGGCATAGGAAATGTCGGGACGAGTGAAGGTGGCATATTGAAGCGCTCCAACAATGCTTCGATAAATGTGAGGATCGGCCATAGGATTCCCTTGAAATTTTGATAGTGGATCACCCGGGGAGAATGGAGTAGAGCAAGGCTTTGAGCCATCCATTTTAGCATGAATTAGAAGATCTCGAATGTATTGCGGTTGAGAGAGGGTAATACCCTTGGAGGTGGGTGTGACCTGGATTCCCAAAAAATAATGTAAGGAACCAAGGTCTTTGAGAGAGAATTGAGAAGCAAGAGATGAGATAAGAGAGGTCACAAGAGTCGGGTTGGAACCCGTGACAATGATATCATCAACATATATCAACACAAGGGTGATAGCCACGGAATCACCACGAATAAAGAGAGAAGTATCGGATTGGGAAGCCTTGAAACCAAGATGAATAAGAACTGACGCGAGTTTATGAAACCACGCCCGAGGAGCTTGCTTGAGGCCGTATAAAGCCTTTTTGAGAAGGCATACATGATGAGGATACGATGGATCAACATAGCCCGGTGGTTGTGCCATATAAACTTGTTCTTCAAGATCACCATGGAGGAAGGCATTGTTGACATCAAGTTGTCGGATCGGCCAATGGTGAGAAACGGCAAGAGCAATAACTACACGAATAGTGGTAGGTTTGACCACCGGACTAAAGGTCTCAAGAAAATCAATACCCTCTTCTTGATTGTAGCCCTTGGCCACAAGACGTGCTTTATACCGTTCAATTGTGCCATCGGCATTCTTCTTGACTTTAAAAATCCACTTACACCCAATGACATGATGATCGGGATGAGACGGTACGAGGATCCATGTACCATTTTTAGCTAAAGCATTGAGTTCTTGAGACATTGCTTGACGCCATTCGGGATGTTGATTAGCTTGAGTAAAAGAGGTAGGTTCATCAAGAGAAGAAGAAAGAGAAGGAAGATGATGGTTGGTTGTGAGATACGTGACATGATCGGGAAAATTCTTGGATTTCCTAGTATTATCACGCTGTCGTGTAGTCATAGGATGAGTCGAGGCAAGCACCCGAGCAGAATTGGAGGTGGAAGACTGAACAGGAGTGGTCTCTGTTGGAGTTGCACCAGCACTACTGGAGATGTCCTGGACCAAAGGAAATGGAGGCAGAGGGGACAATGTAGAGGGAGAAAGGGTGTGAAGAGGTCCTGGATCCGCTACAACAGAGGAGGGAGCCGCTGGAGGCCTTGGACGCCTGGAATAGGTGCGGATGGGATCAGCTCCAGCATGGGTTGGAGGCGACAAGGGCATGGAACCAATCATGAGTGGAGGCGGCATAGAAGGGGTGGGATCCGCTGCAACTACAGCTGGACCCAACAGAACAGTGCTCTGCTGTATCCCAGTAGAGCAGGGATCCTCTGCGGCAGTAGGTGTGTGACCACTAGGTTTTTCCTGTAAAGGGATAACAGGTGCACGCAGAATAGGGTTCCATGTGTGCAAATTTATGTGGTCAGATGCCCGAAAATCAGATGGAGTAGATGAGTGAGCAAAGGGAAATTGAGACTCATTAAATCGAACATTTCTACTCACATAAATTTTATTGGTTGGAATATGCAAGCATTTGTATCCTTTTTGGGATTGACAATAACCCAAGAAAACACAAGGGAGAGCACGGAATTGAAGCTTGTGAGAGTTATAAGGTCGAAGTAAAGGATAACAAAGGCATCCAATAACCCGAAAGAATTTGTAGTCCGGATTTTGGTGAAAGAGAAGGGTATAAGGAGGTGTATGAGGCGGTGTAGAGGGAGGGAGACGGTTAATGAGAAACACCACACTTTGGAAAACATGGTCCCAAAAATGTAAAGGAATAGAGGCATTCAAAATAATTGCAAGACTTAATTCTACAATGTGACGGTGTTTTCGTTCGGCAAGACCATTTTGCTCGGGGGTGTAAGGGCATGAAGTTTGGTGAACGATTTGAGGAAAAAGGCGGGAGAGAGGTTTATATTCGGTACCACCATCCGTTTGAAGGATTTTAATAGAAGAGCTAAAAAGATTCTCAACTTGGACTTTAAATTTTTTGAACACATCCACAAGCTCATCTTTAGTACGAAGAAAGTAAATCCATGAAAATCGAGAAAACTCATCAATAAAATGCACATAGTAACGAAAACCGTTCTTTGAAACAATCGGGGAAGGACCCCATAAATCCGAGTGAATGACATGTAAAGGAGATGTAGCAAGAGAGTGAGAAGTAACAAAAGGCAAAACATGGGCCTTAGCTTTACAACATGCATCACAAATCCCCAATTTATTTGATGTAATAGGTAAACTATGTGCATTTATGAGAAAACGAGTGGTAGAAGAAGACGCATGCCCGAATCTTGCATGCCACATAGATGCGGAGACATACTCTCCAACCAAAGCTTGAGGGGAAAGATGAAGATTGTATAATCCATTAGTGAGAGAAGCCCGAAGTAGAGGAAGCTTCGTGTGGAGGTCCTTTATCACACAAAAGGAAGGGTGAAATTCAATAAAGACTTCATTATCTCTAGTGAATTGAGAGATGCTAACAAGATTTTTGGTAATTTGGGGAACATGCAACACACTATTCAATTTCAAGGACCTAGATGAAGTAGGCAAGAAACAAGATCCAAGATTTTGAATGCCCTTCCATCTTGCCATCTAGAAACAGAACTAGAATGCTCCAAACAAATTCAATTGGAGTTATGTATTTAGGTTGTAAATGCCCTATTATCTTGCCATACTCACTACTAGAGCGCTCCAAACAAGTTCATATACATTGTTGTATTAGGGTTATAAACGCCCTTTTAGTTTGCCATCTGGAGACCTTACTAGAGTGCTCGAAACACCTTCAAATGTAGTCTTGTTTTAGGGTTTTAAATGCTCTATTTTCTTGACATCTGGAGACATTACTAGAGTGCTCCAAACACCTTTGATTGGAGTGTTGTATTAGGGTTGGAAATGCCCTGTGATCTTGCCATATAGAGACACTAGTAAAGCGCACCAAACACCTTTAATTAGAGTGTCGTATTACGGTAGCAAATGCTATTTTATCTTGATATTTAGAGACACTACTAGAGTGCTCCAAACACCTACAATTGGAGTGTTGTATTAGGGTTGTAAATGTCCTTTATCTTGTCATATGAAGATACTACTAGAGTGCTCTAAACTCCTTCAATTAGTGTGTTGTACCAGGGTAGTATGGTGCTCCAAACACCATCAATTGGAGTGTCGCATTGGGGTTGTAAACGCCCTATTATCCAGCCATATAGAGACACTACTAGAGTTCTCTGAACACTTTCAATTGGAGTGTTGTATTAGGGTTGTAAATGCCCAATTATCATGCCATACATAGACAAAACTAGAGTGCTACAAATACTTTCAATTGGAGTGTTGTATTAGGGTTGTAAATGCTCTATGATCTTGCCATTTAAAGACACTACAAGAGGGCTCCAAACACTTCTCAATTGGAGTGTTGTATTAGGGTGGTAAATGCCCTATTATCTTGCCATATAGAGACACTTCTAGAGGGCCCTGAACATCTTCAATTGGAGTGTTATATTAGGGTTGTAAATGTCCTATTATCTTGCCATATAGAGATACTACCAGAGTACTCCAAATATGTTCAAATGGAGCATTGTATTAAGGTTTTAAATGCCCGTTTATGTTGCCATCTGGAGACATTACTAGGGTGCTCCAAACACCTTCAATAGGAGTGTTGTATTATGGTTGTAAATGCCCTATTATCTTGCTATATAGAGAAACTACTAGAGCGCTCTCAACACATTCAATTCCGGTGTTGTATTAGGTTTGTAAATGTCAAATTATCTTGCCATATAGAGACACTACTAGAGTTCTCCGAACACCTTCAATTGGAGTGTTGTATTAAGACTGTAAATGCCCTATTATCTTGCCATTTATAGACACCACTAGAGTGCTACAAACACCTTCAATTGGAGTGTTGTATTAGGGTTGTAAATGTCCTATTATCTATCCATTTAGAGACACGACTAGAGTGCTCTAAACACCTTCAATTGGAGTGTTGTATTAGGGTTGTAAATGCCCTATTATCTTGCCATATAGAGATACTACCAGAGTACTCCAAATATGTTCAAATGGAGCATTGTATTAAGGTTTTAAATGCCCGTTTATGTTGCCATCTAGAGACATTACTAGTGTGCTCCAAACACCTTCAATTGGAGTGTTGTGTAAGGGTTGTAAATGCCCTATTATCACGTCATCTCGAGACACTACTATAGTGCTCGAAACAGCTTCAGTGGGAGTGTTGTATTTGGGTTGTAAATGCCCTGTTCTCTTGCCATTTAAAGACACTACTAGAGGGCTCCAAAGACCTTCAATTGAAGTGTTGTATTAGGGTTGTAAATGCCATATTATCTTTCCATATAGCGACACAACTAGTGTGCTCCAAACACCTTGAATTGGAGTGTTGTATTTGGGTCGTAAACACCGTATTATCTTGCCATATAGGGGACACTACTAGAACACTGCAAACACCTTCTATTGGAAGGTTGTATTAGGGTTGTAAATGCCGTATTATCTTGCCATCTAGTGACACAACTAGAGTGTTCCAAACACTTTTGATTGGAGTATTGTATTAGGGTTGTAAATGCCCCAGTGATCTCATCATACAGAGACACTAGTAGAGCGCACCAAACACCTTTAATTGGAGTGTCGTATTAGGGTGGAAAATGCTATTTCATCTTGCTATCTAGAAAAACTATTAGAGTGCTCCAAACACCTACAATTGGAGTGTTGTATTAGGATTGTAAATGTCATTTTATCTTATCATACGAAGATACTACTAGAGTACTCCAAACACCTTCAATTAGAGTGTACTAGGGTAGTAATTGCCCTATTACCTTGCTATACATAGTCACTACTAGGGTGCTCCAAACACCATCAATTGGAGTGTCGTATTGGGATTGAAAACGTTCTATTATCCAGCCATATAGAGGCACTACTAGAGTGCTCCAAACACATTCCATTGGAGTGTGGTATTAGGCTTTTAAATGCCCTTTTATCTTGTCATTTTGGGACACGACTAGAGTGCTACCAACACCTTCAATTGGAGTGTTGTATTAGGGTTGTAAATGCCCTACGATCTTGCTATTTAAAGACACTATAAGAGAGCTCCGAATGCCTTCAATTGGAGTGCTGTATTAGGACTGTAAATGCCCTATTATCTTGCCAGATAGAGACAATACTGGAGTGCTCCGAATGCCTTCAATTGGAGTGCTGTATAGGACTGTAAATGCCCTATTATCTTGCCATTTATAGACACTACTAGAGTGCTACAAACACCTTAAATTGGAGTGCTGTGTTAGGGTTGTAAATGCCCTATTATCTTGCCATATAGAGACACTACGAGAGTGCTCCAAACGTGTTCAAATGGAGTGTTGTATTAGGGATTTAAATGCCCTTTTAACTTGCCATCTGGAGACATTACTATAGTGCTCCAAACACCTTCAATTGGAGTGTTGTCTTAAAGTTTTAAATACCCTATATCTTGCCATATAAGGACACTACTAGAGTGCTCCAAACACATTCAATTCGAGTATTGTATTAGTTTTGTAAATGTCAAATTATCTAGCCATATAAAGACACTACTAGGATTCCCCGAACACCTTCAATTAGAGTGTTGTATTAGGGTTGTAAATACCCTATTATCTTGCTATATAGAGATACTACCAGAGTACTCCAAATATGTTCAAATGGAGCATTGTATTAAGGTTTTAAATGCCCGTTTATGTTGCCATCTGGAGACATTACTAGTGTGCTCCCAACACCTTCAATTGGAGTGTTGTGTAAGGGTTGTAAATGCCCTATTATCACGTCATCTCGAGACACTACTATAGTGCTTGAAACACCTTCAGTTGGAGTGTTGTATTTGGGTTGTAAATGCCCTGTTATCTTGCCATTTAAAGACTATTAGAGGGCTCCAAAGACCTTCAATTGGATTGTTGTATTAGGGTTGTCAATGCCATATTATTTTGCCATCTAGCGCGATACAACTAGTGTGCTCCAAACACCTTGAATTGGAGTGTTGTATTTGGATTGTAAATACCATATTATCTTGCTATATAGGGACACTACTAGAGCACTGCAAACACCTTCAATTGGAAGGTTGTATTAGGGTTGTAAATGCCATATTATCTTGCCATCTAGTGACACAACTAGAGTTTTCCAAATACCTTTGATTGGAGTATTGTATTAGGGTTGGAAATGCCCCTGTGATCTCTCCATACAGAGACATTAGTAGAGCGCACCAAACACTATCAATTGGAGTGTCATATTGGGGTTGTAAACATCCTATTATCCAGCCATATAGGCACTACTAGAGTGCTCCAAACCCTTTCATTGGAGTGTTGTATTAGGCTTTTAAATGCCCTTTATCTTGTCATTTCGGGACACGACTAGAGTGCTACCAACACCGTCAATTGGAGCGTTGTATTAGGGTTGTAGAAACCCTATGATCTTTCCATTTAAAGACACTACAAGAGGGCCCCAAATACCTTCAATTGGAGTGTTGTGTTGGGGTTGTAAATGCCATATTATCTTGCCATATAGAGATACTGCTAGAGTGCTTCGAACACCTTCAATTGGAGTGTTGTATTAGGATTGTAAATGCCCTATTATCTATTAATTTAGAGACACAACTAGAGTGCTCTAAACACTATCAATTGGAGTGTTGTATTTGGGTTGTAAATGCCCTATTATCTTGCCATATAGAGACACTACCAGTGTGCTCCAAACGTGTTCATATGGAGTGTTGTATTTGGGTTTTAAATGCCCATTTAACTTACCATCTGGAGACATTACTAGAGTGCTCCAAACACCTTCAATTGGAGTGTTGTCTTAAAGTTGTAAATACCCTATATCTTGCAATATAGGGACACTACTAGAGCGCTCCAAACACATTCAATTCGAGTATTGTATTAGTTTTGTAAATGTCAAATTATCTAGCCATATAAAGACACTACTAGGATTCTCCGAACACCTTCAATTAGAGTGTTATATTAGGGTTGTAAATGCCCTATTATCATGCTTTACAGAGACACAACTAGAGTGCTACAAACTCTTTCTAGTGGAGTGTTGTATTAGTGTTGTAGATGGCCTATTTTCTTGTCATCTGGAGACACTACTCGAGTGCACTAAACACATTCAATTGGAATGTTCCATTGGGGTTGGAAATGTCATATTATCTTGCCATCTGGAGACACTACAAGAGTGCTCCAAACACCTTTAGTTGGAGTATTGTATTAGGGTTGTAAATGCTATATTATCTTGCCATCTAGCGACACAACTAGTGTGCGCCAAACACGTTGAATTGAAGTGTTGTATTAGAGTTGTTAATGCCATATTATCTTGCCATTTAGAGACACATCTAGAGCGGTCCAAACACCATCAATTGGATTGTTGTATTAAGGTTGTAAATGCCATATTATTTTTCCATCTAGAGACACAACTGGAGTGCTACAAACATCTTCAAGTGGAGTATTGTATTAGTGTTGTAAAAGACCTATTTTCTAATCATTTGGAGATACTACTCGAGTGCACCAAACACATTCAATAGGAGTGTTGTACTAGGGTAGCAAATGCTATTTTATCTTGCTATCTAGAGACACTACTAGAGTGCTCCAAACACCTACAATTGCAGTGTTGTATTAGGGTTATAAATGTCCTTTTTATCTTGTCACATGAAGATACTATTAGAGTGCTCCAAATATCTTCAATTAGAGTGTTGTACAGAGTCACTACTAGTGTGCTCTAAACACCATCAATTTGAGTGTTGTATTGGGGTTATAAACACCATATTATCCAGCCATATAGGGGCACTACTAGAATGCTCCAAACACCTTCAATTGGAGTGTTGTATTAGGTTCTAAATGCCCTTTTATCTTGTCATTTTGGGACATGACTAGAGTGCTACCAACACCTTCAACTGGAGTGTTGTATTGGGGTTGTAAATGCCCTATGATCTTGCTATTTAAAGACACTACAAGGGGGCTCCGAACAACTTTAATTGGAGTGTTGTATTGGGGTTGTAAATGCCCTATTATCTTGCCATTTAGAGACACTACTTGAGCGCTCTAAACACATTCAATTGTATTGTCGTATTACGGTTGTAAATACCACATTATCTTGCCATATAGAGACACTATTAGAGTTCTCCAAACACCTTCAATTGGAGTGTTGATTAGAGTTGTAAATGACATATTATCATGCCATACAACAACTAGAGTGCTACAAACTCCCTCAAGTGGAGTGTTGAATTAGCGTTGTAAATGCCCTATTTTTGTGTCTTGGAGACATCACTGGAGTGCACCAAACACCTTCAATTGGATGTTATATTGGGGTTGTAAATGTAATATTATCATGCCATCTGGAGACACTACAAGAGTGCTCTAAATACCTTAAATTGGAGTGTTATATTAGGGTTGTAAATACCCCATTATCACGTCATATGGAGACACTGCTAAAGTGCTCCAAACTCCTTCAATTAGAGTGCTGTATTAAGGTTGTAAATGCCTTATTATCGTGCCATATTGAGACACAACAAGAGTGCTACAAATACCTTCAATTGGGGTGTTGTATTAGGGTTGTAAATGCCTTATTATCTTGTTATAGAGTCACTACTATAGTACTCCAAACATATTCATCTGCAGTGTTGTATTAGGGTTTTAAACGCCCATTTATCTTGCCATCTAGAGACATTACTAGAGTGCTCCAAACACCATCAATTGGAGTGTTGTATTGGGGTTGTACTTGCCATCTGGAGACACTACAAGAGTGCTCCAAACACCTTCAATTGGCGTGTTCTATTAAGGTTGTAAATGTCCTATTATGTTGTCATCTCGAAACACTATTAGGGTGCTCCAAACACCTTCAATTGGAGTGTTGTATTAGGGGTTGTAAATGCCCTATTATCTATTTAGAGACACTACTAGAGGGCTCCAAAACCATCGATTGGAGTGTTGTATTAGGGTTGAAAATACCCTGTGATCTTGCCATATAGACACAACAAGAGTGCTACAAACACCATCAATTGGAATGTTGTATTAGGGTTTTAAATGTTCTTTTGTCTTGTCATATGAAGATACAACTAGAGTATTCCAAACACCTTCAATTAGTGTGTTGTACTAGGGTAGAAAATGAATATCCTATTACCTTTCTATACAAAGTCACTACTAGGGTGCTCCAAACACCATCAACTGGAGTGTCGTATTGGGGTTGTAAATGCCATTTTAACTAGCCATATAGAGGCACTACTAGTGTGCTCTAAACACTTTCAATTGGAGTGTTGTATTAGGCTTTTAAATGCCTAATTATTTTGACATTTATAGACACTACTAGAGTGCTCCAAACATGTTCAAATGGAGTGTTGTATTAGGGTTTTAAACGCCCTTTTTAACTTGTCATCTAGAGAGATTACTAGAGTGCTCCAACATCTTCAATTGGAGTGTTGTATTAGGGTAGTAAATGAATGCCCTTTTACCATGATATAAAGAGACAATACTAGGGTACTTCGAACACCATCAATTGGTGTGTTGTATTAGGGTTGTAAATATCGTATTATCACGCCATACAAAAACACAATTAGAGTGCTTCAAAAATACCTTCAAGTGGAGTGTTGTATTAATATTGTGAATGCCCTATTTTCTTGTCATTTGGAGACACTACTCTAGTGCACCAAATACCTTCAATTGGAATGTTGTATTGGGGTTGTAAATATCATATTATCTTGCCATCTAGAGACACTACAAGAGTGCTTCAAACACCTTCAATTGGAGTGTTGTATTAGGGTTGTAAATGCACTATTATCATGTCATCTGGAGACACCACTAAAGAGCACCAAACTCCTTCAATTGGAGTGTTGTATTAAGGTTGTAAATGCCCTATTATCATGTCATATTGAGACATAACAAGGGTGCTACAAACACCTTCAATTGGAGTGTTGTATTAGGGTTGTAAATGCCCTGTTATCTTGCTATATAGAGTCACTACTAGAGTGCTCCATATTATCTTGCCATCTGGAGACACTGCAAGAGTGCTCCAAACATCTTCAATTGGCGTGTTCTATTAAGGTTGTAAATACCCTATTAGCTTGTCATCTGGAAACACTACTAGGGTGCTCCAAACACCTTCAATTGGAGTGTTGTAAATGCCATATTATCGATTAATTTAGAGACACTACTAGAGGGCTCCAAACACCTTCGATTTGAGTGTTGTATTAGGCTTTTAAACGCCCTTTGATCTTGCCATATATAGACACACTACTAGAGTGCTCCAAACATGTTCAAATGGAGTGTTGTATTAGGGTTTTAAATGTCATTTTATTTTGTCATCTAGAGACAGAGTGCTCCAAACACCTTTAATTGCATTGTTGTATTAGAGTCGTAAATGGCCTATTATCTTCCATATAGAGACACTACTAGAGTGCTCTGAGCACCTTCTATTGCAGTGTTGTATTAGGGTTGTAAATGCTGTATTATCATGCCATATAGAGACACAATTAGAGTGCTACAAACACCTTCAAGTGGAGTGTTGTATTGGTGTTGTAAATGCCCTATTTTCTTGTCATCTGGAGACACTACTCTAGTGCACCAAACACCTTGAATTGGAATATTTTATTGAGGTTGTAAATGTCATATTATCTTGCCATCTGGAGACACTACAATAGTGCTCCAAACATTTTTAATTGGAGTGTTGTATTAGGTTTGTAAATCCCTTATTATCACGTCATCTAGAGACATTATTATAGTGTTCCAAACACCTTCAATTGGAGTGTTGTATTTGGGTTGTAAATGCCCTATTATCTTTCCATTTAAAGACATTACCAGAGGGCTCCAAAGACATTCAATTGGAGTATTGTATTGGGTTGTAAATGCCATATTATGGATTTTTTTTAATTAGAATTAATGGAAAATTTGTCGTTGAAACAAGCCTTGGATGCGATGATATTCGGTAACTAGCCTCCACCAATCCCTAGGATCGGTGGAGCAAAAAAAATCAAAACTACACCGGTCCCTAGGACCGGTGGAGCCTATTATGTGTCTGCCACAACGACTACACGCAGGATTACACAAAAAGAAACCTGCACCGATCCTGTGGATCGGTGTAGGTTCACCTTTTACCACTTAACCAGCCGCACCCTTCATATGAACAGATCGCCACTACCATTGTACTCAGCATCGTCTTCTGATTATTATTGTGAGTTTTTTTTACTCATATGCTTATATTTAGTATTATAAAATTGAAAAATATTTAGAGTTTGATTTAGTGTTTATTTTTTACTCATATGTCTATATTTTAGTTTTTTTTTACTCATATGTTTATATTTTGAGTTTTTTTACTCATATGTTTATATTTATTGTTTTTCTGTACTCATATATTATGTAGTGTTTTTTTTATATGTTTATATATTTAGTGTGTTTTTTTACTCATATGTTTATTTAGTATTTTTTTACTCATATGTTTATTAATTTAGTGTTTGATTTTTGTTCAGCAAAATGTCATTGCTATTGATCAATGTGTATGACATAGGGGCTGCATTTACCTTTACTGTATCTGATTCTACCAGTTTTGCCATTATAAGACGGCAAATATACGTTGGACTTGAATTGCTTCCGAGTCGAATCAAATTGACAATCAGGGTACGTATGAACACAGCACCGCTCGGATCATACCATTTCTCACTATTTCGGATAGAAAATGAGGAAACTTGGGTTGTCATTAAACAAACTGCAGCTCAAGTGGCTAGATTTAAGGTTATAGAATTGGTAGCTGAGGCGCACCAGGCTAGAAACTAAACCAGTTATGATTCGTGTCCAGATAGTTTGCCTGGAGGTAGTAACACACCATCGGTTCAGACCTGCTTTGATCCTAACTCGGGCAGTGTACCTGTACCCACCTACACACCTCCGGTTGAGGCCGGTGACGGCCTTTGTGAGCAATCAGATGAAGACACAGAATATGATAGAAGTTCTTTTGATGATGATGATGATTCAGATGAAGAATGAAATGCAGATATGGATGAAGTGGAGGCTAAAATGAACGACTAAGAAATATTGAAGGATTGGCACAACTCAATCCCATTCCTCAATCGAGGACCTAAACATCCATGTTCCTCATTCCACGATGAATTGCCAATGCCATACGCGGATCGTGCATTTTTTGCAAACCCCCCCAGGTTAGATGAAAAATTTGCTGAAGGTCAAATGTTTGAATCCAAAGCCAAACTAATATCATAACTTGCTGATTTTCACCTACCAAGAAACACAGAGTTAGATGTGCTAAACAGCAACAGAACAAAGTATAGAGTTAAATGTAAATCTTCTAAATGCAAATGGAAGTTGTATGCAATTGTAGTACCAACAGGTGCATGGACAATTTCCACCAACCCGTTTATCCACACATGTTTTGGCAGTGTTGAAAGGTTGGATAGTCATCAAATGACTTCTAGAGTAATTGCTGATATTATTAAACCGGCTTTGAAAGATGATCTAGAGTTAAGCATTAAAATGGTCAAGCATCTGGTTAAAATTAAATTTGGGACAGTAGTGCCCTCGTATAACAAGTTGTGGAGAGGTAGAGAACTTGTAATTGCGGACTTGTTTGGGAGTTGGGAAAAGTCTTACGAGGTGCTGCCATCGTTTTTGGCTGCCATCAAAGCGTCTAATCCAGGTACACAGTACCTACTAGAAAGTGAGCCGTCAAGCAAGTTTAATATCAATATTTTCAACCAGGTTGCATGGGCATTTGGGCCATGCATTGAGGCATGGCCTCATCTTTGACCCGTTATCAGTGTGGATGCTGGGTTCTTATCCGGAAGGTATAAGTGTAAACTTTTTATGGCTTGTGCTTACAATGCAGAACAACAACTCTTGCCACTTGCATTAGCAATTTGTGAAAAAGAGTCTATAGAAAATTGGGGTTGGTTTATGAATTGGTTGCGTATCAATGTTGTCGAACCAGGAAAAATATGTGTCATCTCGGACCAGCATTTTGGTATACGAAGGGTGTTTGAGGCTCCAAATCTGGGATGGTGTGAGGAACAAGGTGAAGCTGTACACCGTCTGTGTTCACAGCATATTTGTGAAAATATTTGGAAAAGATACCTTCAAAAGTGGATCAAAAATGTATTCAAGAAATTTGTTGAGAAGAAAAAAATTTGGAGATTTGAAGTAGGGATGGATTTGATTAAGCAAAGAGATGCAGCTGTACATGATTACATTATGAAATTTGGTAAACGACTCCGCAACTCTGATGCAGAGCCTTTGGCTCTGCATAAGTGGGCACAAGTGCATGATGGATTCCTCAATCGGTGGGGGTATAATGACAAGTAATGGCTCTGAGGTACTAAACAATGTATTTAGGATTGCCAGGCAACTACCTGTGTGTGCAATTGTTGATAAGACCTTTTATAAGTGTGTCGGCTGGTTTATAAATAGGCGGGAGGCCGTGATTGGATGGGAGGCAACGGGATTGGATTTTTCAATGAACATTACACAAGTTTTACATCGTTGTAATGAGAAAACAAGAAAACATGATGTAAGACCGATGTATTATGACCATAACAACTATGAGGTTATTGATAAAGTTGGACTTCTTGAGACAGTAAGTTCTTTATATGAAAAATCTAATTATTTACTTTCACATAATACATTTGATGTAAATAATTTTTTTTAATTGAAGGGTGTTCGGGGCGAAGTGAAGTACAATGTTACCTTCCCTCCAGAAGGAATACCTATATGTTTGTGTCAGTGACCTCAATTAACAGGAATCCCATGTAACCATGTTCTTGCAGTTTGTTTCGTAAGAAGGCTAAATCCTAACGACTATGTTAGCCCATATTACAACTTACAAAATTATATAAACACTTGGTCTGGTCATTTCAATGGATTTGAAAATAAACGGGATTGGTCATTGTATAATGGCCCCATTATAAAGCCAGATCCGAATAAAGTAAATAAGGGTAGGAGACAACACAAGCGAATTAAAATGGCAATGGACAAAATGGAGGCCCCTACGAAGAGGCGTAATCAAGCGTCAACTTCAGCAAGACATTCAAGTATAACAATTTTGTTCTTTAAAAGACAATTCGTTTGCATAATTATCATTTTATGTAAACTAAGTTGTACTCATTTGTAACAGGTGCATCGATTCGATAAACTCCTAGGAATTTCTAAGTAGATGGATTATATTATATCATGTTATGACATGCATTAATGTTTCTTATTTAGACATTTTTATTGTATTCTAAGAATTGGCTGCGTTGACATTGTATTGTATTATTAGGGATGTATCTTAGTTAGACATTTTTATTGTATCAAGAAGTGGCTGTGTTGACATTTCTATGGCAGCAGCATTTTTCTGCACATCTGAACTTTAAAGATTAATTCCCGCCAATTGGCTACACCAAATTTTGTGTTCTTTATATGTAAATTTCCCTTAAGTCATGATCTATATGCATGTAAAACAGTTTTGTAAAACCCGGTCCAGAGCTATGTGAAATATGTATTTTTGTACAGGAGAATCTGCTGGTATTGAGGCAGCAGCATTTTTCTGCACACCTGAACTTTAAAGATTAATTCCCGCCAATTGGCTACATAAAATTTTGTGTTATTTATATGAAAACTTCCCTTAAGTCATGATCTATATGCATGTAAAATAGTTTTGTAAAACTCGGTCCAGAGCTATGTGAAATATGTGTTTTTGTACAGGAGAATCTGCTGGTATTGAGGCAGCATTATTTTTCTGCACACCTGAACTTTAAAGATTAATTCCCGCCAATTAGCTACACCAAATTTTGTGTTCTTTATATGAAAATTTCCCTTAAGTAATGATCTATATGCATGTAAAACAGTTTTGTAAAACTTGGTCCAGAGCATAATTAAAACAGTTTTTGTACAGGAGAATTCAAACAAGCATAATTTGAACAACACATTTAGTCATGCCACAAACATTCAAATAAGCATAATTTAAAGGATAATTAAAGTCAGTCTAATTAAAGTTACAATAGTCCATTAAATATAAATTTAAAGCCAATCTCACATTAAGCTTATATTAATGGATCCAATCTAATTACTCTTCAAGTACCTCTGCAAAAAAAATTTAAAATGTATCATGCATTATGCAATACATGATGGATCCAATCAAAAAAATTAAAATGTATCATGTTTAATAGAGACACTTACTCAGTCGAAACATGTTAATTCCTTCGTCGGCGCACATGCAGTGGTCCAAGGGCACCAGTCCCGGGAGTGTATGGGTGAGTAGGCTGCCTTGTACGGTCTCCAACAGGTGGATCCCAGTAGGATGGAACATAATCTGCTGTAAGATTTCCAGGATCTGCAGTGGAAGGAGCATAATTTGAAGTGGATGGAGCATAACCTGAAGTGGTTGGTCCCATCATACTAAATCCTCTCGCTAGTTCATCGATCATGAACTAAGAAATCTGTCCATGCTGTGTGCCGCTCATGAAGTTGTCCCACGTCAAGGGAGGCTCTGGAGCTGAAGGGCGATGGTAATGTTGATCAGGGATATCATCATTCAAATTGATCATGTCCAAGTCCGTAGAGATCCCAGCACTTTCGAGTATGCCTCGAAAGATGTAAATCTGATCAATATCCTCCATAATGGCACGGGTATTCTCGAGCATCAGCTTGCCATATGCCATTTGTCCCGGGATCTTCACCATATCTATTGCCTACATAGTGAATTGTATCTCTTGAGAAATCTGCATAACACATTTCGAACTGTGACATATTGCACATTATTATTGAAAAATCTAATTTGATTGAAAAAATAAGTAATGTACGAACCACACGAGAATGCCTATGACCATGAGGAATGTATGCCATTGTTGCAACATCTTCTGTCCGTGGGGGAGGCTGACATCGTAGAGCTTACGGATTGTTATCTGATAGATACATTGATCTCATACCACGCGCGTTGAACCAATGCATGTACATATGATGTCTCCTCATGTCATATGGTCTCCGCTCTCTAATTAGTATTGCAGGCTTCTCGATGAACTCACTATGAGTAATCTTCCAACAACCATCCCTTGTTGCATTGCCATCGTGATGCTACGCCTCTCTTAAATAAGTGATCTCATCCATGGTAGAGGAGGAGGAGGCGGGATCTTTTGGTACTTACCAAACTGGCGCATGACCCTATCCGCATGCTAATACTCTACCATCCAGAAATGGATCACGTAACCGCAGCTCATCCAATACCTCTTTTGTCCTCGAACATGTCTAGGTAATTGATCATAGTAATCAACGTATGGTCGCCAGTTAACTGTTTCATCAGCTAGTCTGTCGAAGCTATCTCTATATGTGGCTGTACCACCTGTCAAAAAAATATAAATTAAAAAAAAAATTATAAATCTATCGAATTCATCTCGAATTATAAATCTTTATACCTAAGTGAGGGTTGCATTTCCACAAATGTCGAGTGGTCCACTTCACACCGAAAGGATTTCTCGTATCCTCATTTGCACCACCGAAGGGAGGTGGCTCCTCCCGGGGAATAGGCCTACCAATAGTAAATCGAGTCCATGAGCAAATCTGTAACAACAACATCGGACCCGCTATCGTGTCACTACAAGGCAAGCACGCGACAACTCTCGATAGAGATGTGCGAGTACGGCACCTCCCCAATTGTATTCTCGTGGAGTCTTTAGATCATTGATGAATTGTAAGTACATCGCAGGGACTCCATCCGTACTAGAATCTAGAAACATAACTGACCCGAATAAATCCATACAAAAACCTCGGATGTACTGTGCAACTCTCATCATTGTGCCAATCTTGTAAAGGTTGACTAAATTTGGCCCGCACCCATTTTAGTCTAATCGCATAAGTAGAGACGGACAATCGTTCTTTTGATGTGTTAGGATTATAAATCCTATATTTATATGGCATTGTCTCAATGAGGTTATCGTAAAAAAGAGCCGGATCAGTCCCTAGATCATACTCTAAGTATGGGTTCCAATCAGTATCGCTGGTGCCAGTAATCGAGTCACCTACAAATTAAAAGAATTATATAATCAACAATTCACCTTAAAAAAATAGTTATTTAAATTAACCGATAAACAACTTTAATTAGTTAATTACCCTTAATTGGTAAGCTCCATAGACATGCAACATCTTCCAATGTTACTGTCATCTCACCGACAGGTAGATGAAATGTATTGGTCTCCGGCCTCCACCTCTCAACCAAAGCACTAATCAAATGCGGATCAATCTTGCAATCATTAAGGCGAGCAATTTGATACAACCCTAATCTCTTCAGAGCATCATCCATCAGACTGTTGTAAGTAAGTCTGATGTGAATTTATCTGGTTCAATGAAGAGGAAGGCTGCCGAAAAGAAATAAAACATTATAAACCCTTCAAATACTTCCTATAATATTTATTTTCAACAAATAATTAATAGATATAATCAAAATTACCATATCACGAACTTTCCATGCTCTGTGGTTCTGTGGTGCTAATTTCAACAGCTCAGGATAATTCACATTATCCATTGACTCTGTTAGAAAATTTGATAAACAATATTTTTGCAACTGATGAGAGTCATCACACATAATTATATAAACAAACATTTTTTCAAGCATATGGCTACAATAATCAAAATTTAACTATATGTAAACAACATATCATCTAATTTTTATTTTAATAATAAACTTCATAAATACTTAATTACACAAATTTATACTACATATTACTAATTTTACACATTTATCTAATTTTAAACTTTATGAGAGTCATCACACATTTATCTAATTTTGTAAATATTGTAATACATATTATTAAAAAATTACATTATACTACATGAACACTTAATTACACAAATTTATACTACATATATACTAAATTACACTAAATTAATATCAAATAAACTTTAAATTAACACTACATTACACTTAATTAGCTCTAAATTACACTACCTTACCATTAAATTACCACTAAATTAATATCAAATAAACTTTAAAATAACACTACATTACACTTAATTAACTCTAAATTACACTACATTACCATTAAATTACCACCAAATTGCTAAATATACTCCAAATACTAATTTAACACTACATTTTACAATAATAATGTAAATTAAATTAATTATTTGTTTTAATTCGGTTAAAATAAGAATTTTAAAGAGAGATATTTATCTTGTCAAAATTGTAGATCTGAAGAGTTTTCAAATCATCTAAACAATCCTGAAATTTTGAGACAATTGGATTGAGAATTGATTGAGTATATTAAGAGAATAAAAAATAAAAAAATAAAATAAAAGGGGGCTCATGGTTTGGGATGAAGAACAACAATGGAGGAGGAAAGTGAGAGACAGAGCCGACAGAGCCATCGCGCGTTGGAAAATAATAGAAACAGCCTACACCGGTTCCTAGGACCGATGGAGGGCTAAAGCGGATCTTCTGTGGCGAGTGAACACACTGGAAAATAATATAAACAGCCTACACCAGTTCCTAGGACCGGTGGAGGGCTAAAATTGATCTTCTGTGGCGAGCGAACGCTGCTGGTGAAAAACGTGCTCCACCGGTCCCTAGGACCGGTGTAGTTTTGATTTTTTTTGCTCCACCGATCCTAGGGATTGTTTCAATGACAAATTTTCCGTTAATTCTAAATAAAAAAAATCCATATTATGTTGCCATCTGGTGACATTACTAGTGTACTCCAAACTCTTTCAATTGAAGTGTTGTATTAGAGCTGTAAATGCCTATTATCATACCATATAGAAACACTACTAGAGCGCTCCAAACAGCTTGAATTGGAGTGTTGTATTAGAGTTGTAAACGCTATATTATCTTGCCATATAGAGACATTACTAGAACGCTCCAAACACCATGAATTGGAGGGTTGTATTAGGGTTGTAAATGCCCTATTATCTTGCTATATAAAGACATTACTAGAGTGTTGCAAACTGCTTCAATTGGAGTGTTGTATTAAGTTGTAAATACCTTATTATCTTGCTATGTAGAGAGACTACTAGAGTGCTCCAAACAAGTTCATATAGAGTGTTGTATTAGGGTTATGAATGCACTTGTATTATTCCATTTGGAGACCTTACTAGAGTGCTCCTCTCAACACCTTCAAATGGAGTGTTGTTTTAGGGTTTTGAGTGCCCTATTTTCTTGCCATCTGGAGACATTACTAGAGTGCTTCAAACACCTTCAATTAGAGAGTTGTATTGTGGTTGTAAATGCTCTATTATCTTGTTATATAGAGACACTACTAGAGTGCCCCAAACATATTCAATTGCAGTGTTGTATTAGGTTTGTAAATGTCAAATTTTCTTACCATATAGAGACACTACTAGAGTTCTCCGAAACACCTTCAATTGGAGTTATATTAGGGTTGTAAATGCCCTATTATCATCATATACAGAGACACAACTAGAGTGCTACAAACACCTTCAATTGGAGTGTTGTATTAGTGTTGTAAATGTCCTATTTTCTTGTCATCTGGAAACATTACTCAAGTGCACTAAACACCTTCAATTGGGGTGTTGTATTAGGGTTGTAAATGTCATATTATCTTGCAATATAGAGACGTTACTAAAGCGCTCCAAACACCCTCAATTGGAGTGTTGTATTAGGGTTGTAAATGTCATATTATCGTGCCATATAAAGACACTACTAGAGTGCTTCAGACATATTCAATTGGAGTGTTGTACTGGGTTGTAAATGTCAAATTATCTTGTCATCTTGAGAAACTACTAGAGTACTCCAAACACCTTCAGTTGGAGTGTTGTATTAGGGTTGTAATTGTCCTATTAACTTGTCCAATGGAGACACTACTTGAGTGCTCTAAACGCCTTCAATTGGAGTGTTGAATTAGGGTTATAAATACTGTATTATCTTGCTCTTTAGAGACACTGCCAGAGTGCTCCAAACATGTTCAAATGGAGTGTTGTATTAGGGTTGTAACTGCCCTATTATTTTGCCATATAGGAATACTACTAGAGTGTTCCAAACATCTTCAATTGGAGTGTCGTACTAAGTTTTTAAATGCTATTAACTTACAATATAGAGTTACTACTTGGGTGCTAGATGCACCTTCAATTGAAGTGTTGTATTAGGGTTGTAAAATGCCCTATTATCTTGCTATATAGAGTCATTACTATAGTACTCAAAACACATTCAATTGGAGTGTTGTATTAGGTTGTAAATACCTTATTATCTTGCCATGTAGAGAGACTACTAGAGTACTCCAAACAAGTTCATATAGAGTGTTGTATTAGGGTTGTGAATGCTCTTCTATCTTACCATATAGAGACACTACTAGAGCACTGAAAACATCTTCAATTGGAGTGTTGTATTAGGGTTTTAAATGTCATATTATCTTGCCATCTAGAGACACAACTAGAGTGCTCCAAACACTTTCAATTGGAGTGTTGTATTAGGATTGTAAACACCCTATTATCTTGCTATATAGAGATACTACTAGAGTGCTCCAAATATCTTCAATTTGAGTGTTGTATAAGGGTTGTAAATGTCATATTATTTTGTCATATAGAGATACTACTAGAGTGCTCCAAACACTTTCAATATGAGTGTGTTGTATTAGGGTTGTAAATGCTCTATTATCATGCCATATAGAGACACAACTAGAGCTCTACAAACACCTTCAGGTGGAGTGTTGTATTAGGGTTGTAAATGTCCTATGTTCTTGTCATCTGAAGATCTACTTGAGTGCACTAAACACCTTCAATTAGAGTATTGTATTGGAGTTGTAAA
Source organism: Carex pumila (assembly GCA_033356055.1). Taxonomy (NCBI): domain Eukaryota; kingdom Viridiplantae; phylum Streptophyta; class Magnoliopsida; order Poales; family Cyperaceae; genus Carex; species Carex pumila. The sequence goes on along the minus strand of JARJHM010000635.1, from coordinate 158,477 downwards.
TGCCATATTATCTTGCCATCTAAAGACACAACTAGAGGGCTCTATACACTTTCAATTGGATTATCGTATTAAGGTTGTAAATGCCCTATTATCTTGCTATATAGAGTCACTACTATGGTGCTCTAAACACCTTTAATTGGAGTGTTGTATTAGGGTTGTAAATGCTCTATTGTTTTGCTATATAGAGATACTACTAGAGTTGTTCCAAACACCTTTAATTGGCATAACAAATTAACAATGGAATTAATTTCATTTGACTAGATCTATGCCATGATTTTGATCAATCAAGTACCATAAAAGGTAAAGGAATCTTAAGCTGTCTCATAATTCATCAGTGCAAATTTTGGTACGCAAGAAAAAAAAAAACTAATGTATAAACTACCGGTATGATCAGGGCTACCAAAAAGAATTGTAGTTCGTAATTTGATTGACTTTGATTCGTAAAATTTGTAGTTCGCAATTAATTTGATTCGAAATTAGTTAGTTCAAAAATAAATCAAACCAGTTCGGTTCAAATTTTATTTAAATTCAAACTCATTCTAAGGTAAGTTCAATTCAGTTCAATTCGTTTGCAAGTAATGCCAGATCAATAGAAGAATATATATTGCGTACTGGCTTTTTCCAAAAAAAAATAAAGCAGAGATATTTACATCAAAATCGGCCGTCTCACCTGATCTGTTTGAAGCCCATAGACAGCCCAAGGGCATATATTAGGTAGTAGTTTGGACTTGTATTAGAGCGAATACAAGAGTTTGAGTTATAGCCTGTCAAACTCTTGTATTCGCTCACCATTCTTGTACATAGAGATAATAAAAGGACCGAATAAGTTATGTGAAGTTAGGAATTATGATCCAAAATTCTCCCAACATTCGCTCAGTTATAGTGTTTTTACTAAGCATCCAATTTAACACTGTATATCTGGGGAGAATTAATATGAAATGCTAGCTTAATTTTCACACAGGATTTATCTCCTTCATAAATTTTATGGTGGTAATATTATCAAATAATGAATAATAATAACAATAACAAATAATAAAAATAGTATAACAACAACAATAAAATATATCAATTATTAATAATGTTAGTACTAATAATGATTATAATGATATGAATAACGACAATCCCTCGAAAAATAGATTGGTCCCAGAAATTAAATCTAAGAATGTTATTTAAAATATTATTTTTGTTGTTTAAATGTTATTATCATTAGTATTATTGCTTAAAGAATATAATTACTAGGGACGAAATTGATTAAATAATATATAGAATAAAAAAAAGACAATTAATGGCATTCATATACAGTAAAATGTTCAAGAATTTGGATTGTCTTCCGGGAAAACTCTGAAATAGGACCTGTAATTTCGATCTCAATCATTGGTCTTTTTCGAGATGCATGCATGAAAACTTAATTTTTCGCTAACGTTTTGGAGATCCACGCATGAAAAAGTTTGAATGGTTGATATGAAAATTTCATAATCCTATAATTCCTCTCGGAATTACAGCAAATTCGGACTCGAAAACTCTTCTACCACCTAAGAGTTAGAAGAAAATTTTCTAAGCTTTCTTTGACCGATTTTCACTTTAACCCAATTGTATTTGTATTTGTTTCTTGAGAAAAAGAAAAGTATATTCTTCTATATTATTCACAAATAAACTTGAGTACCAAACATTCGGCTATATATATTACCTTAGCTACATCTCTATCGAACCAATAGTACCCGGAGTTTGGTGTACCCGAAAGAGAATTATACTACTGCAAATGCACCTCCTTTAAGTTTTACAATCAATCAAATATGGGCATATGACCCCCTATTTCTCCTCAAAAAAAATGTACCTCCTTTAAGATAAATAGTTACTTCTTTTCTCAAATCAAAAGCTGTACGCTGTGATGAGTGGAAACTAGCTAATAATCTACTTAAAATACTATACTTGTGTACTCATGATAATTAGACTTAATATGATTATTTTTATATATTGAATAAAGTGGAATTGTACTAGCCTTTTTAAAGTTTAGCTCTTCAATCATGAATCATATGCATGTTATGTTATAATGAAAACTAGGATATTCCATGCATCTGGATGTTTTCTGGATGTTGAATATTTTGTTTTGTTTTAAAAAGAACTGTTCTACTGATGACCATTTAACCAAAATACACCTATATGTGTGATGCCATTTGGACCGTTTTTTTTTTTTTTTTTTGTGTGATAACTTGGATTATTGTCCTATGAGGCAATGAAGAAATTTATATATATTTGGTGCTAATTAATTGTAGTCCGTATTTCTTATAAAAGGAGAAATCATTTAAAAATCAAAGTCTCCACTCCAAAACAAATCTAAAGTACCATCAAAGAAGGAATAAGGATCATGGCCATTCATTCTTTCTCATGCATTGATAAAGCCCCTTAAAGTTTAAAACTCAACCCCCACCTCCTTTGTTGTTTAAAGTCTCTATCGGTTTTTAATTATTTCATTTTTGTTATGACCTCTCTCACTTTAGATTACTAGACAAGTTAACGAGTGATAGAATTAAATGCTAGTGTTGTAGTGTTGTCAGTTGACAACTTAATTTTCGTAAATTGTCGTCTATTTATAAATGTACTCATCCCACCACGACTTATGGGCATTTGACTAGAAAAGACAAAATATAAGGTCGTTAATAGATAGAGACAAATTAATGTTCCTAATATTTCGTGAACTTTAATTCTCTGAATGTAATAGGTCATTTTTATCATAATTTTTCTTAATAATCCACCAATTATATTTGGTACCAAATATATATAAATAAGTTTCTTCATACATAGCCTCATGCCCTCATATGTATGACAATAGTCCAAATGAGCACCGAAAAAAAAGAAAAAACAGAAGAACAATCCAAATTCCATCACACGTAGTGTAATATGGTCATCAATATAACAGTTATTTTTCATTTATTTCAACTACAAATTGACATTTATCGATCATCATCGCATAAAAAAGAAAAAATGATACACAAAACATATATCATATATATATATATATATATATATATATATATAGAGAGAGAGAGAGAGAGAGAGAGAGAGAGAGAGAGACTTTATATTTATTTTATGATCAATATACGCCCCATAACAAGATCAGATCCTCCGGCCAAAATGAACCACAACACCAAAAGAAACCCATATCGATCAATGCATGAAAAGTTCTCCAAATATATAAACATAAATGAATACATATAAGTTGCTGCATTAATAGATTCCTGAAAAATGGCTTGAACTACTTATATATGACAACAAAAGTTGATGGCAGTGAAACTAATTTTATTTATCTTCACAAATGAAGTTAAATGAGATACAATCATTTTTATTACAGGTTAACCTTCTTAAATAATGCTTCAAAATACAATATGACAACCCGAAAAAGAAAAAAGAAAAAAGAAAAAGAAAAAGAAAAACACAGTCCAGATTGCAAGAGGAATACGTACTGAAATATCATGAAATCGTAGGGTTATATCAGAATTAATTTTATTCAAACAACGCAAAACAATATGGTAGATGACCAGCTATAAGTGCATTTATAAGTGAAATTCCCTATAAACACTGGTTTGGTCTCCTTGAAATGATCATTTCTCTAACGAAAACAACAACAAGACCCAGAATACAAGGGAATTTTTAGCCCAAATAATTGCACCAGTCAAAGATGCCACCAAATTTCCTTTCTATCTAAAGCTACGTACCCAATCATTAATCCCCCTTTTGCTAATAATATATCCAGTTAGAAAGTGAGAGTAGGGAGATGCATTTATCATTTCATGATACAACGCTTTAGTACATAGATGAGCCTACCTAAGAGAGAATGAATGTTCTACATTATATACTAACAATGGATATACTATAAGTACTACCAACATATGCATTTATCATTTCATGATACCAAAATTTAGTACATAGATAGGCCTACCTAAGAGAGAATGAATGTTCTACATTATATACTAACAATGGATATACTATCAGCACTAACATCAGCAAATCTAGGATGATGTCCAAAAATATGTCTACTAAAAAGAGACACTGGATGTCTTTTTTCATAAATGAAATGCAGACCTAGCATCTATGAACTTAAAATATTGAAGTTACTAATCAAAACTAAATTTTATGCAAAAGTTAGAATTTTCAAAGCAAGCTTGACTGAAAGATACAAGACCATAGATTTTGCACTTAAATAACTAAAAAGTTGAGCAAATCCATTAGCAAAAGAAAATGTTGCTTTTCCCTTTCTTAGACCATATTCCAAAAGTGAGCTACATCTCTTCCAAAAGTTGGGTTAATTATCCAATAAGAAAAAGAAAATAAAGAAACAAATTGATGGAAATTACGAAAAACGGCCAATGCCAGGTACCTACCATGCCCTTAGTCTTCACCTTAACATCTTGTTAATTATTTCATTAGCATGCATTTCATCTTCCTTTTGTTAAAGCCATCATGCATGCTTCTCTTTCTTATTTAGAGAGAGAAGAAGGCCGGTCGGGAGAAACGCCCGACCCACCCCTATGCCGGTCAAGCAGCTCTCTTGCCAGTGCCTGGAGGTCACCTCCACCTGAGCTGCCAGATTGCTGACGTGGGTGAGGTGGGCCCCACTGAGAGGGACCAAAGTTTCCTACAAGACCCCCAGTGGGTCCAATTGAGGGGTCAAAGAGGGAGGACAGGTCAACTCCACTCTGTGGAAGTCCAGCTGAGCTGGCACATGGAAGGTCAGAGATAGAGAAATGCTGAGGTGGCATGATTGGATTGGGCACTGGTGGGGTCGGAAGAGGTGGCGGGGATGGGAGCTCTAGAGTTGCAAGGTGCGCTTGGAGGTAGGTCAATTCAGCTTGAAGATTAACCACCTGCATGAAAAAGTAATATATGAAGTTAATTAACATTCTAATAAGGCTATAAATATGATCTGCTTAATTGTCCCCGTGAAACAAATGATGAGCTGTATGTTACTTGAAGTCCCCAAAAGATTGAGCTTGAGTATATATATGCAATGAGAACTTGTATTAATATATATAAGATATAGTATAGTCTATGTTTATGAGTAGGTGAGCTTATTCAAATTGTGATTTGGTCGAGCTAACTTTGGTACCAAGTAATGCATGCCTGTAATGCACAATCGCTCTCTATCTCTCTCTGTGACCGATCCCAACAAAATTCTGGAAATTATATATAAAAAGTACAGAAAGAAGAATACTGGATTGTGTTAAAGTTTGTGACTAGTACATTTGTTTGAAAAATTAGTGAAGTTTGACAATAATTCGTATTATATAATAAGATTTGAACAATACAAAAATAAATGTTGCTCCCAAGATGAAGCGAGCCCATGTGCTAAGAGATTGGTATTAGACTTCTGGTACAAGAAAAGCAAGCGTATTTAACGTTCAAGAAATGCACTTGTGGAGAGAGAGAAAGAGAGGTAAGAGATATAACAGAAAGGGGTTGTTTGCCATATTTTGCTTCGGTTACCCCTTTTCTCTCTCTCTAGAAAGTGACAAACCCTTTTCAGATAGAGGCCCGAAACAAACAAATAAGGACTCCCAGTTCTCAGCTCAAATTCAGCTAAATCTTTCAAAGCACATTAAAAGATTCAAACTAACTTGCAGTTAATAGATCTTTTGTACAACGAAAATTTATGCACCTTGTGCCCTATACAAAATTCTTTTGCATTCATTATGAAAAAAAAAAAAATCATTGTCAAATCATGAGTTTTCTTTACCTTTATGTAATTTTTATGTTATGATTGATGTGACATATATCATTGCGATCGATCTATTCTTGAAATTTAATGAAATTCTTTAAGAACTACTGACAGGAATCTTGTCTTTTCTTCCCTTCCCTATTCCCTTTGTCTTGCAACTTCATCCCAAATTCTTCCTCAAGTACACAAAAGATACTTAACCCGTTTGTCCCCTAACACATTCAACATAATTGACAATATTTCACTTACAAATGCTTGCACTTTGCTCTTTGTATTTCCTGAACTACTTGCTAAAAATATGAAAACTTTCTTAATTTCCCCAAACAGAAAGAGAGAGGTAGAGATCAAGGCAAGTTATAATGGAAAGAAAAATTACACAAGCAAATAGAGATTTGGAGAACAGAAGTTCAAAAGAAGAAAAAAAAAATTAATTTACAAATTCAAACCCTAGCCATTTAAGCAAGCATACCTGTTGCTGAAGTGCAAAGATATGGGCAACGCATCCATAAACAGGATCCCTCAACCTGGCTTGTGCCTCATAACAAATTGTAACAACGGCATCGAGCCTGCGATGTGCTGGTATCTGCATGAGCAGTTTCGACACATTGCTAGCACCAAACACCTTGTGCACGGCCGCAAAGTGCCCCGCACCCTGCTCCGCATCAAAGTAAGGTGCAAATATGCACCCGCTCACACACTTGCGGCGCAGGAACTTGCATGCGCCACAAGGCCCGGTGCTAGCACCAGAGCCAGCACCGCTACCGGAACTAGAACCACTGCAAGCACCACCTCCTCCACTAGTGGTTGCTCCGCTGGGGTTGACTCCACTCATGTTTCTAGAGGTGGATTGAGGTTGGATTTTTAGGGGAGGTAGAGAGGGGAAGAGGATGAGAAGAGAAGAGAGAGGGATTAAGAGGGGTGATTTTGGGTGTTATGGGTGCAGGGTCATGATGGGTTACTATTTAGGGTTTTATATGTGAATTTTATATTGCATAGTTCTGAGCGTTTTTTGTGTTAAAAATTCTCCGGTAAAAAATAATAGTATAGTTTTGTTTTGGTTTCGTTGTATTGATGAGACTTTAAAGCCACGGCAGGAAGTGAAGCCTACCACACTTCTCACTCTCTCTCTCTCTCTTGCTTTCTTTCTAATACTTTGCATATTGCGTGAAGCAAACATGCGAGATGGAAAAAAATACATGACAAAATATTCCCAATACAAATCGGTCTTTCTCTCTCTAGAAATGTATACAGGGCAAATCCCAGAAGCTGGTCTAGCACTAGCAGTAGTATTACATCTACCACGTGAAAGATAACATGGCATTTGATCTTATTACTACACGCTATATGTTCACTGTTGATTTTTTTTGCAATTGTGTCCTCTCAATAATACATATTTGTGGCGCTAGCTACTTTCTCAAACAAAGACAAATTATATATATGGGAATATACTCAAAACTTCCAACCTCTCCCTTGTGATTTGACAAAACACATAGTGCATCTTTTTTTTTTCTTTTTTTAAAGTCCATTAGATAAGTTATTAGATGTGAATTATAGTTGAAAGTGTACATGATAGTTTTAATAAACACATACGCATATCCTAATTTCAGGCGAGCATTATAGTTTGACGAAAAATTAATATTCTTTGTTTACGAGTGTATATACTATCTAGAAATATGTATATATATTATAAGAGTTTGATATACCTTACATACAGTTTCTAGCCTCTTGGTGATTGGTTAAAATTTAAAACAACATCTGGGCATTAATATTGTGTTCTTTTATCCATTAATTAATATTTAATGATAATACATTCATACTTAGTATATACTCTTAGCAAAAATTAGGTTATGATTAATGAGTTTATTGAAAATAAACATATTTTAGGGACTTAATGGCAATAATATTTAGTTAACGAGGTACAGTATGAGGAAAACGTGTCCGCATCCATCTTGCCTTTATATGGGCTGTCCATTTTTCAGATGCGTAGAAGCTAAATATATGGTTCTTTTGGTTCTTTTTTGTTTTATTTGATTTTTCCTTGTATTCTATATATTATTATTCCGAAAACGGTACCGAGATTTGTGATAATTTCGGTCAGACCGTTTCTCTCTCCCGACTGCAGTTTTTCCGGTTCTGGGAACGACTTCATGGCGTCAGTGCTGGATAAAATTTGCTAAGTTTAATTGGTACTTGATGGGTTTTGTGACTTGATCTATATATTATAATTATAAAATGATGATAACAGTTATTTAAGATTCGGTTTGTTCAAAATTGATTCATCAATAAATGTCCAACACGCCATTCATCAATGTACAATTTACACATTGTTCACCAATACTTGTATTTAATATAAACAGAATTTGTGCTTCTGAGGTGATCAATAAAATATTTCCGATAGTATTCGGTCATGGTGCCACATGTTTCTGATCTTTGACTTCATTCCTTCCCCCTTTTCATTATTTTATTCTTATATATATGTGCCGGTTTTTAATTTTTTTTGTGCTATTGCTTTCTTTACAAATGATTACTGCTTTAATTGAATTCAACGGTATTAACTAGAAGCACATTTACACCTGTTAAAAACTGAAGTCGGCAGGTGATATTTTCACCTCTCTTTTTTTCAAAAAAGGAAACTAGAACCAGAACTTTTGCTTGAATAAAAGCTTGTGAAAAACCTGAGCTTTTAGTTATTGATCATCAAAGCGTTTCTGAAATTTCGGTTCAATTCGGTCTTTAGATGGCAGTTTCATGCATGTTTCGGCTTTATTAAATCTAATTAATTTGTAGTTTGACCATCATATTTTCTTTTCATAAAGAGAGAAATAACTTGTGCTTGTAATGTGTATTCTTTTTTATTAATGATTTTTTCATGTGATTTTTTGGGGGGTTTTGCTTGTTTTGTGCCTAATTAATGGGTGGCAAAAGTAGTTGAAGTGAAATTTGGAAGGTGCTACTTAATTTATATTGTCAATAACAGAATGCAACATAATCATGCATTATGCATTTTTTTTTTAATTCTATAGGATATATTTTCTAGAAATTTCTTTAGTCAAGTGAAACATAAATATATAATTTTTTTATTTTTCACGAGTGATGTATTCACATAAAATTTTATAATATTCTGAATTAATTAAAAATAAGATCAATAGATCAAATATGAATATAGTAAAATTAATAGAGATATACCACAGCAAATTTGATTATTTTTTCCATTGACTCTATATATTGTACAAACGTGTTTAAATTTATAAAATTTTATACGGGCGCATCATTCTCAAAGAAAATATATAAAAATCAGCTATTAAATTAATGAGTAAAATAATAATAATAAATTAAATGAAAAAGATAAAGTACGGGATCATTTTAAGATTTGTGCTAATATATAACAAATGGACCATTAATTATAGAAAGGAATAAAATTAACCCCATTGAATTGGTATTATATATAATTTATATATTTCAATGTTACATACAAATAGAAAGATTAAGCACATAGAATATGCCTAGTGGGTTTACAAGTTTACATTAAGCAATTTCAGAGAAATACAAGCTACCGAACGTAGACAACAATAAGGAATCCATAAATTGATAAAAATTAAAGATTTTTAAAGTATATGCAAGCAGTAAGCTTACGGTCACATGTTTAATTCATTTGAGTGCATTCTATTCTAAGCAAGACTAAGCTTCTAAAAGAAATATAAATAAACATATATATTTGTTCTGGGGGCCAGAAAACCACTTGCTCCAATCCCTGTTATATCACTAAAAACATAAAAAATCAAAATAAAAAAAATCATTAAATCACCAAAAGTATGTGTATCCAAATATTTGCGTCGATAAAAATGACTATCTATGAGGGTATACTGTCATAAAAGTGTTTTTTTTTTTCTGTTAGTGACAGTAGTATTAGCGACAGTATACCGACAATATCGGTCACGAACAGTACTCCTTCCATAATTATTATTTATACTTTCTAAAAGATAGTTTAATAATTTGGAATAACAAATGTTATTTATGTAACATTGTTGCCACCATAATTGTTATTAAATATATGACTAGTCAACTTAATGAACAACCTTCCATGACTATTGACTTGCATAACCTCTATCTAGCAAATTCTCATTAAGAGAAAGTTTACTGGCGCACCACCTTGCTCTACTAGAGCATAGACTAGATGGATTTGCCTTATTAATTGGTTATTTTCCTAATATAAAGTAGCTACGTTGCATTATTATATTACAATTCAATTTATTAGCTTCAGAATTTATTATATTTGTCTTGGTATTCAGTTTTTTAATATTGGTATTAAGTTCATTAGTTGTTCAACATGGGCGAATCTTAATGTAAGTTAAGGGGAGCGTAGCCATCTCTATAATTTAAATATTCTAATTATGTATATTTTAAGTTTATGATATTTTATTGTGTTAAAAGTTTTTATATAAATCAAATCTCTTCATAAAATGTTAAATATGTAGTCTGATGATTAAAATTATTTGTTTTATTCTGAAGACTTGAATTTAAGTTTCAACTAACCACATTATATGCATTTTAAATTTCGGACCCACAATTTAAATTTTCTAATTCCACCCAGTTAATCAGTTTAAATATTTTGGTTGAAGCTGAGAAAGAAAATATAGCATAATTGGCTAGAAAAAAAGTCATTTTCACAAAAAATATTTTGGTCGAAGCTTTGTTGGAATTTCATTGGAGCACTGCTGAATTGATTATTGACTAGTCAAAAGAAAATGTTTGAACGAAACAGTTGGTAGTAATTAATGATGATAACTACGATAATATTAATATATTAGATTTCTTTAGAAATATAACAGATGTTATAATTTATAAGTAAAGAGAATAAAGTTTAAAGTCTAATTTATTCCGAATTAAAGAAAAATTGTGCGTTCCAGTCAGAGCAGTAGTTAGAATAGCTATTCTTGAGTATGAATACTCATGCAGCTACACTTGTCTAATATTTTAAGAAATATATATCTTGATACTCGCGCCATTTTATAATATCTCCATTGACCCAAATCAGAGTCCTGACTCCTGAGGTGGTTACTGGTAAATGGAACGTCTGTTGAAAATTCTTTACAAGGTCTGACAAAAAAAAAGAAAATGGGAATATTTTATTTGCTACTGCTCTGGAAACAACCTCCAAATACTCCTGAGTCCTGACCAAAGGCTTTACCAAATAGGCACTTAACCCCTCTGGTGTGAAGAATGCATATCCTCTGCATTAACTCAAAAATGAATCTTTTGAGTTAATGAATCTCAACCGTCTAATTTTAAACGGAGAATTTGACACTTGTTTATGATATATAGGGGGCTCTTTAATATTAGTGCAAATTTAGTCTGCATGAATCTTAAAGCATATCGAATGATCAATATTTATTAACTCGAAAGATTTTCATTTGAGTTAATGCAGGGGATACGAATTCCTTGTGTGAATTCGTATCACCTCAGGTATTTGAGATGCAAGTTGAAAATCAGGACTGCTCTTTTATCATGGCACAAATCTTAAAGCAGTTCCCTATAGTCACAGCAGCTATCAAATTAAGTTTGATTTGAGTAGAATTAATATGAATCGTTTGTTCTTTTAAATTGCACTTCAGGTAACTGGACGGATACGCACTCCTCTTGTGTTCTCTGTTCAAGCAATAAATTGAAAACGGGGAACCACCTTTTCTAAATTTAGTGTGGTCAATTAAGCTGCTTTAATTTGGTCATTGGTCTTCAATAATTATTTGATTTAATTGATTGTTTTTTCTTTAGAGGAGATTGACGATCGCTTGAAGCCGATTCGTTAGATGTTATGTCGTTAGTGATTGTGTTGTGTTATTTAGATGTTATTGTATTGTTTTGATGATATTGTGATGATGTGGTGATGAATGTAATTTTACTTTTATTTAATAAAAAAAATTATGCTTGACAGCTATTGCTGAGGTTTCAAAAAATATATATATATATATATATATATATAGAGTTAGGCTGGGTGCTATGGGTAGCATAGTGGCCCCTATGCTACGGTTCCATATTCGAGTTTTTAAAATCCAAATGGTCGATCCGAACCGTTCATTGTTTAATCCATATTGAAATGTGCTTGGAGACCAAATTTTACATTTTTTGGAATTTTTTTGCTATTTATTAAGATGGTTTCAAAATCGCTGTTTTTATTAAAATTCTGCACCACTGAAAAACAGCGGTTTCAAAAATACTTAATAAATAGTAAAAAAATTCCAAAAAATGTAAAATTTGGTCTCCAAGCACATTTCAATATGGATTAAACAATGAACGGTTCGGATCGACCATTTGGATTTTGAAAACTTAAATATTGAGCCGTAGCACGGGAGGTCACTATGCTATCCATAGCACCCAGCCTAACTCTATATATATATATATATATATATATTTGATTTAATTAATTTGTGAGTCCTGTTTTGAGCCCATAATTTAAACCTTGATCAATAATTATTTGTTCCAAAGATTGGCCCATCTTTTAAAAAAATATTAGAAAGGTAGATATTTTTTAGGTATATTTTAAATTCTAAATATTTCTAGGACTTGTTTCTAAATAATTTTACAGAATTTATATTACTAAATGATTTCCTGACAAATATGAATTTGAATTGGGGTTTTTTTTTTTGCTCTCTTCTTGCACCAAGAGTTAAAAATTATGTTTCTCTTCACATGAAAAAGTGGTTAATTAAATATTTAAGAGGTGTTAGGAGCTATATTAATATATTGGAGTAATATTTCTATCTAATTTAAGACGTAAGAAGGTCAAATAAATAATGTCTAGTTGTTAAGAGGATATTATAATATTCTCCCTAATCTCATAAGATATAAAGTCATATTTCTTCTATTTTATTTTACTATAGCCATATAACTTCTATTAAAATTTTATTTTAATTAAAATATGTTAGATGATAATTGTCAATAATTTTTTTATAAATTATAGAACACTACTGCATTTTTTTAATATTAATTCATTTTTAAACTAACAAATGTTATAATATATCACCTTAATAAATACTTGTTTTATTAATATGATTTAGCGGCCTCTGTTCTCTGGAAAAAAAAAAAAATCAAAGATAATATCCTTATTTTTACGGTGATTCACATCCGAAAAAGAACTAGTTCGGCCTTCAATGCCTCACGCCATCCTTCCAATTAGTTCATGCCATGTGTCACATTACGGCGGGGCCCACCGTAACGGCCGAAACTAGATGACATCACCACCCTCATGGGGGCCACCGCCCGCCGTTTATCTCAACTTTAAACTACTTTTTGGTATTTTATTATAAAATGGATGTACACAAATGCTTTTGTATTTCACTCCAAAAAAAAAAAAATGCTTTTACACTGTTTCAGGATAGCGAAAGGGAATGAAATGCTTTTGTTCTCAATTTGTACCTTCAATACTGTTTGGTGACCTGGATGGCAGACTGGAAAGTTATGGGATTCAGAATTAATTCTCTCTCTTTTTTGTTTTTTTTGGTGAAGAAATTGGAATATGGATACACCAACGCTTTACAAAGTATTACACTAGAGAGTTCGGCTAGTATGATATCAGTGTCATTTCAGTTTATATAATACTAATTCTAAAATTTATTGACTTGACTTCAAACGAAAAATCTAAACCGTTCAAATCGATTGATCTACTTCATTAATTGTGCATTTATATGCAAAATTTATAATTTTTTGAGTTTATTTAGTATCAAGTCAAGTGGTCAGATGTGAGAGATTTTAAATAAATTTTAATGCATTCATTTTTTAATATTTTTGACAGCTTAATTTGAAACTAAAATAACTTGAAAATATATAAAATTAGCATGTAAACACATCACTTATATAGTAAATCGGTTTGAACAGTTTGGATATATCGTTTGAAATCTATCCAACAAATTTTGGAGTTGGTATCATATGACATTAATGTCATACTAGCCGGACTCTACATTATATGTCTTTATAGAATATTGTATTCATGATTTCATGAGTACGTTTTCTTTCTTCTTCTTTTTTTAGGATAAAATTGCATTCAAAATCAGCACAATTTCATAAAAGATGACTATTTTTTTTAGGGTTAAAAGATGGGAATCAGATCTCCTGTCCTCTGGGATGCAGGAAATTCCTGCCCCTAGAGTCACTGCGGGGTGGAATTGGTTACTGTTAAAGGATTTAGAATTAAAATGGTTTTGGGTTTAGAGTTAAATGGGGGTTCACTTTGCAGTGACTTTGGGAGTAGGAAATTCCTGTCCCGGGGAGGCAGACGATTCGGTTCCTAAAAGATGACTATTCTGTTCTTATGTTTTGACGGGAACTTTAGAATGTAGAATAAAATAAATAAAAGATATTGTGATTTTACCATAATCTATCTATGGTGGTCTTGAGAAGCATTTTAATTGTAAATTGTTCCTTAACATTTTTTACTAATGATAGGTAAAAAATTTACTAGTGCAGTTAACGAGTTACAGACTGTCATAAAGTAACTAATTTAAGTTGTGGGCTATTTAGATATTGACAATTATTTTCTTCTAAAACTAGACAACAAATTATATATAGATTTAACGTAGTTTCTAACAGCACTTAGAGAGGATTAAATAGAGAGTCTTAGAGACTTTTGGACGTTTTTCGTTTAAACTCTCTAAACTAGCAAGTCAAATAATTATCAAACCAGTGTGTACTAGTAAAATAAATAGAGGAGAGTTTAGAGAAATTTGAAATGCAAGATGATAATGGAGTTCGGCATAAAAAAACTCATGTCTCCGGAGTAGAACAATCTCGTCGGCACCCATTTCCTATTACCCAAAATGAAATAATACAACTCGTGACACGTGAGCCCAACTATGGTGGAAAATTATGGCCTATCTCGTGTACAAGGTGAGCCTAGAAGCTCGAGGTAGAGAGTTCCTTGGGATCGTCACACATTTATGAATATATGTGAGCGGAAACGCTCGAGCTAGTGAACCCTTTCGCTCCCTACAATCATGATGCACTAGCTAGGATGAAAATGCTCTAGAACTAAACAGAGCATTACAGTCGCTAACTAATTGAATTTCATTCGCTAACAAAATTGTTGCAGTGCTATCTAAACTATAAAAAAGTATCTGCAATTTTTTTTTTATCTATGTTAGTAATCATTTTTTTTTGTTTTAACGTTATTAAATAAATGTGATCGATAATATATATCTATTATAAGAAGGAAAATTCAAATGAAATTTAATGGCAAAATAAAATAGATGGATATGATGTGTATCCTTTTCTCTATGTACATGTAACAATATATATTATGATTACTAAAATAGATAATAAAAAAATGCAGATACTTTTTTATAGTTTAGATAGCACTGCAACAATTTTGTTTGCAAGTTGAGAATTGCTTGATAATCAATCAAGTGTCAACAAAAACCAGCTGACCCGTTAAATTTTTAAACCAGGTCGGATTTTGAATCTCACCAAAGTTATTACCTATCTACAATTAATAAAAGGTGTTGACAATTTTTCTCTTTGCTAATTAAGTATGTGATTTTTAATGTCTATAAAGAAACCTCCCATCAGAATTAATTTTGAACTCACAATCTCATATATACAAAGAATGTTTTCATTGTCACTATACTAAATGTTGATTCTTAAATAAATTTATTATTAATGTATCATATTTCATATATTGTTATGAATTTTCTTACGGATACCAATTATGTAAATATGATTTATTTTTAATGTGACATATTTCATATATTGTTATGAATTATTTGAGGGATACCAATCATGCAAATCTATACTATTGATTCGTGCTCAAATGAAAATCGAAAGCGTGTATTGGAACTTCGCACCGAGGTAAATATTAGAAAAATTCGGTACACCGTTTATAAAAAATACAATAAATTTGCGGGACAGAGATGGGAAAATCATGACTAAACCGTGTTTTAAAACTTCAAAATTCCGTGTTAATTTTTTTTTATATGAGCAGTTTAAATTCTACATTATTTTTTATTTTTATATTTCAATTATACTTTACATTCTTATCTTTATTTTTAATTATCAAATATTTTATTTAAATAGCTCAACATAATCTTCTTATTAAAATATGCATGGAGACAGAATTTATAATTTTTGAAAACTTCTTACTATTAATTTTAGATGGGAACAAATTCACTATTTTGGACTATCCAAAAACACTAATTTTATATCTGTCTAATTTTTTTTCCAAAAATATTAATTCAGTCTTAAAGCACATTTTAATGTGAAAATTACATTGAGTGGTCTGAATCAGCAGTTGGAAACTTAATTTGAAAATAAAATTAGAATGCAAAGCATAATGAAAACACAAAAATAATGAGAGATTTTAACCCTACTCATTTTATATAGTGTAAAATGCAGAAAATTACAAAAATTGTAAATTCTAAAAAAAGAATTGGAAAATAAGTTGGAAGTTGAACAGTTGTTAACGGCGCAAGAGGAGTACCGCGCCGTCCGGTTCATGTCCTGTCCAAAGGGAGACACTCACACACACTCTATTGCCACCTCCGCTTGCCACGTGTCATCCTACCTATCTATTATTTCTTTCGTCCGATTCTTTGAACTTAAAGTGGTTTAGTGACTATAGCAGATTTGGGATGAGTTCAATCAAGTATGAACAGTACCATCTGTCAGGTACAGCCTATTGGATATATAGGTTCATTTCAAGTTGTTAGGTTTTATTATATTTACCAATCATACATTGATCATTAATGGTTAATTAAAATAAAAATCGATAATATTAATTGACAATACTAGTTTGATTTTATATAATACACAAATAATAGAGTTAAAATAAAAAAATATATAACTTGTGCATTGTATGAAGTCAAATCAGCATTATTAATATTCTTATTCAATATTGCAAGTTCAAATTTATAGAAAATTGAGTAGCTACTAGAGAAAACAAATATAGAACTCTGATATTGCGCTTTGAACCTCTTTTTCCACAAAATAATTAATTAATTAATTAATTAAGTTGCATTGTACATTAAGGGGCTCTAAATTTTAAATGCAACGAAAACTAATAATATCTGATAAAGAAATGCTATTATATTCAGATATGAATATGTCCTTATTCTTAAGGGATCACAGGAATAACTCTGTTATTTCTATTCCAACCATTCAAAGTCTTTTATGCACGAATCTCAAAGAATTTTTTTTGTTCCCTAATCTCGACAAAGGTCAACAACTGAGATCGGAATAACAGAGTCCAGTTATCTCTTTAGAATAACAACATATTTATTTCTATTATTTTCGTTTTCTGTTTTCTTTAGAAGGAAACAATAATTGGGCAAGAAAAAGCACATCTTAGTTTGGTAATTCTTGTGATTTTGTCATAATGAAAAAACAATTTTAAATTAGTTGAAAGCTTGTGAAGGATACTCTCAATAAAGAAGGAATTGTGAAGAATAGAAATGAGCTAGGGAAGCAATGGTGTGTGTGTATATATATATAGATGTGGGTTCTAATACCTCATTTTGTCATACTTAAAGTGTACCTAAAAATCTAAATCAGACATCTGATTGTAGATCTGAGGTCCAGATTGTATTTGTTTGAGACCTTTCATCTTCTGAAAAAAAAAAACACGCATTTAATCTCTCCATCTCTCTCTGGTTCTCTTTTTGTCATTGGCGCTCTCTAGTACCCTTTTTTCTCTTTATTTCACTATGTTCCCACACCGCATCTCCTCTTGGTCCCAAAAATGACTGATCACGACTCTCTCCCTCCTTCATACAATACAGTCATAGACCTTCAGCAAACATCGGACCATCGACATCGTTCTCCTCCCGCCAGTGAGCACAGGTTGATTCCTCCTACATAGCAACTAATTAATCATGGTTCCAAGTTCTGTCCAAGCTTCACTGACATCTCCATTCATGGTAGCAAACTCTAAATTAAGTTTATTATCTATCTAATTTTTCAATTGATGGTGGGGCTATAGCAAATTTACTAGCAAGAGGTTGCGGGATTCATATGGAAGTTGCATATTAGTTCATACATTTGCATAAATGATCATAGTACATTAAATTCACATTAGTTGCATGAGCAGTAAATATTTTCAACAATATTTACTAAAAAATTCAGCATGATTATTCATAACAAAGAGACTACGGTGATGTTATTTGGTTGTTGGCATCTAGAAGTGATATTATTCATAACAAACTGCTGCACATAGTCACTTTAAATGTAACAAATCTAATTAACTACTATTTTTCCCTATTAATTTTCTTGTCTTAGGATGATGCTTCTACGGATGATGACATGGAGACATATATTTCTCCAAAAGATAAGAGTGGTAATGGTTTTGTTCCAGGGAAGGGTATGAAGTTTGCTTCGCTTGAAAAATTTGAAACTTTCTATCATAATTCTGCTATTTCGGAGGGATACGTAACATGGATAAAGAGGACCATTAAATTTTCACATAGTGATCAGATTCGTTACCGTCAATATGTGTGTTCCTGTGAAAGATTTTGTAAAGATAGAAAATCAAATGATAAAAGTGATTTAGATCAAGAAAAGGTAGGTAGCTAGAAGAACTTTAACTCGTAGATGTGGTTGTCTCGTAAGCATAACTATGTCAAACAAGAATGATATATGGGTAGTAGGAAAGATTAACAAGAAGCACAATCATCTTTTGGTTAGTCATAATAGTCAGGTTTACTTAAAATACCTGGGGATGATGCCGTCTGTGGTAAAAAATCTAGTGGAGAAGTTTAGCGAAACAAACATTCCTATTAGTAGAATGCCGGATATTGTGAATTGTGATGCAAGCATAAATGTTTCACAATGAGATTGTTGGAATCATAGGAGAGATCTTAGAAGAAAGAATTTAGATATTGGAGATGTAAATGTCATTTTGGTTTATTGTATTGAGAAAAAAAAATACAAGATCCAAATTTCTTTTATGCAATCTAAACTGATGAAGAGGATATGATGGTAAATGTCTTTTGGATAGATTCAACCGCTCATCGATACTATGAGCAATTTGACGATGTTTTGATCTTTGATACCACTTACAAAACCAACAAGTATGATATTCCTTTAGAAAATTTGGTTGGTGCCAATAATCATCCACAATCTATCATGTTTGGTTTTGCATTATTACAAAATGAGTAAGAATAGACATTTGTGTGATTGTTTGAGACTTGGTTACATGCAATCAGTGGTAAGACACCGATATCAATTTTTGCGGATCAAGATCGTGCAATCCAAAATGCTATTGAAAAGATGTTTCCGACCATTACCCATAGATTATGCCTTTGGCACATCATGACAAAATTTCCTGAACGTTATGGTTACCTCTACAAGGATAACTCACCATTTTGTTGAGATTTAAATGATTGTTTGTATAAATCAATCACTACCGAGCAATTTGACAATGAATGAATGAAGATTATGGAAGACTATGAGCTTATGGAGGATAAGTGTTTGAATAAGTTGTTTAAAATTCGGCAATCATGGATTTCCATTTACAACTGTGTCATATTTTATGCTAGTATGAATACCACCCAAAGATGTGAGAACATTCACTCTTTTTTTGAATCATTTCTTAACAAATGTATCACTTTGTAAGAATTTGTGATCAAGTACGAGCATGCTCTTGAGCATCACTATAGAGCTAAACATGCAGAGTGATTTGCATCAATATACAAAAAACCAATTTTGAGCATTAAATCTTCACTTGAACATCACTGATGTGTACACAAGAAACATCTTCAACCAGTTCTAAGAAGAGCTTACAGAAAGCCTTCAAGTTGAGGAATGATAAGTTGAAGAAAAGTGGATCTCCAACAAGTACTATAAGGTATCAAATTTTCATAATCATGATGAGACTTTTGTTGTAAATCGAAATATTGAGTGGTGGGATGTTTCAAATATTATTGACTCATGGATTGTTTGTTGTCAATGTCACTTGTTTGAATTTAAAGGTATGTTGTGTTGTCATATATTAGTAATTTAAAAAAAAAAAAAAAAGATGTTGCAAAAATTCCTCTGCAATATGTCTTACCACGGTGGACAAAGAAGGCAGGTGACCGGTTTATAATTTGGCATCACCACTTTTTATTTTTGGAAGAAAGAAAAACACGCCTTAGTTATTGACTTGTCCATTTTGTCCATTCCATTAGGCTCATAGCATTTTCTCATTAAATCCAATTGTTGTACAAAACACCCCAATTTCTATTAACGAAATTTCGGTCAAACTGCAATTATAAATTAAGTGCTATAATATATACTATCTTTCCATTAAAAGTAATGAAGATTTTGGCCCCACCGTTCAGTCAAACAACAGAAGCGGAATTTTGGGTTTCCAAGCAACCAAGAGGAGTTTGTGAAGAAAGGAAAATAGTACTGTCCACATATAATATAATTATATTATTTGCTGAGCATGTACAATCTGCATATGCCAAAGTTGCATTCAAAGTGGGTCCCACCTTCTTCTTCTCTCTCTCTTTGTATGACTTGATCAACCTATCTATCTATCTCTTCTCCATTCGTGCGGTCAGCGCATAGGAATCACAAAAACTAGGTGTTTTTTATTTTAAGCATAGGTGAATGCCACTTCCATATTTTCAGTGGAAGGAAATGGGTTTTAAATGACAAGATGTCAGCTTGGAATGGGGCAAGGAGACCACCTGCTTAATTTACCAAATTGTGCGCTAATATGTAATGCCACGTTGTAATTAAACAAAGCTTTTCTTTCATGAGGATATACACTCTGGATGGGGAAATGGGGGATCCAAGTGAAAGAAAAATCAACCAAGTTTTTCTGTGGTGCTATTTCTAAAGCTTCCTGTGCAGCAAGGACACACTGTGTCCAGTACACACTCCACCGTTCAGTTTTTTTTTTTTTTTTTTGATAATTCAAAATTATATTTTTATGGAACTGATATGATCTTTTCTTTTATGAAACCGTTGCAATGTTATAGTTTATTTGAATCTTTAATTATAAATTTTTTAAAGGAACAAAAAAAAATTCAAAGATGAATGATAAAATGTTGTCCAATCTAATTAATTATTGACTATAATCTTAACTTATTATCTGATCTGGCATTTGTAAAGTTCATGATGACATATAATATTGTACAACTTTGCTTGGAACTCCAAAATGATCACTTTATGAAATAAATATTTATAATTATTTATATACCAATCCAAATAATCTTATAATTGAATTTACAATGACCCAATATTCGAATGATATGATCTGCAAATAAACCAAATCCAAAATGATTGGGGCTCAAAAAGATCCAATTAATGCAAATAAATTCTACCAAAACTTGACTTAAGTTCATCATCTTTTTGTTAGAATATATAGGCCGAAACATGCCACAAATCTAAACAATCTGTTTTCAAATAATGCCATGGAAATGAAAGAAATAATAGTAAACTTTTTACCATGATCCCTAGCAGGGAGAACATATATTATCTAAAAATCGCCCAAGCAATTTTTATTATGTCTTCTTAAAAAACTGATTTTATTTCTCCATATCACTGTTCATTTTAAGAAAAACATGGCTCTCTTTTACATTTGCTACATGCAAAATGGACTAATTTGTGATGAGGAAAGACTGTTTTTCTATGCTTTTATATAAAAGAGATAATGATTCATACATAAAAAATAACTCTTCTGTGGTTCACAAGCCACAACATATCCTTGTGGCAAATTAAAAACTACAAGAATCTTGCGGTTTTGACTCAAAATTCTCAGAATAAATCTCTCTAGCTTTTAAGTAAGGTTTCTTCCTTAATTTAAATTTTCATTAATATATTGTTTGTATTGAAATCAAAATTAACTTCTAATAATAATTCTAACACACTCAATTTAATGGCACTAACTAGAGCACCAAACACCATATGTTCTTTTGCTATGAATGAAATGAGAGTCCGAATCTGCTGTAGTTCCAGGAGGAATTACAGGGCCTTGAAATTTCAATATCAATCGTTCAAATTTTTCAACACAGATCTCGAAAAAAATAAGTTTTCATGCACAAATTTCGAGAAAGACCAATGGTTCGGATTTGGATTACAGTTCCTGTAATTCCCCAAGAATTACAGCAGATTTATTTTCATGAAATGAACAAAAAATATTCTAATATATACTTGATTGCCACCAAGTTAGAAAAGAAAGTCTAACCGCTTGAACTATCTATGCAAGAATACTCATTGTCATATATAATGAGTTTTAACTCTCGTTGCTTAATTTCTCATTATAATTATTATATTCAACAAATTCGTTGTCTTAATACTTATTGCTTGTGTATATCAATCAACCAAATACATTTATGGTCTCAAATTTATTACTCAACTATTGGAGATACAATATACTTGATAAGTTGACAAGAGCCAATGCAAGAGTATAATACGATATGCTACACAATGTATGCCATAGAAGAACAGAAAGCATGAAAGGGCTTGGGTGGAGCCATGAAGCAAACAAACCTTCCCTTTGTATTATATACGCTTGAAATAAATGGAGAGGTCCCACCTACCTCCTAAAGTTTCAGCATTTCTCTTTAACCAAGCTAACCCTGTTTTGGTAGCCTTTTCATGAGAAACTGTTGCACTAACATAGAGAGCGACCTCCAATTAATAGCCATATTAGAGAAATTTTAAAAATGGTTAGTACAGTTTAGAGTCTAAACACACGAACAGGATATAGTCAAACCATCCTGGCCTAGGAATAGGATATATAGATTTCAGCTAAACAAGATATATCTAGTTGCAGTTGGTCATGAAATCTATATGTAGGAACGCATGGTGTTTTGTTTAATTGAACTTTGGAGATTGAGAAAAGAGAAAGATTTGACTTGTGTAATTTTGTATTTGTTTATGAACTGAATAATCAATGAATTTGCACTAGTCTCAAGTTATGCACTCCCAAGGATACTAGAATATAAAAAAAATGATGGCACATGCTTTCACTAAGGAACATTCTAAATTCTAATGACAGAAGAATTATCTAGCTTACAAATTATTTGTGGGTCGAAAGAGGAGCTTCATTATTCATAATTAAATGCAGCCGATCAAACTCGATGAATCGCTAGTTAAGTGGAGTTTAATATTATATAATGTTGAATGAGGCAGAATAACATCTCATTCATATTTGGTACAAGATGCTTCACCTTGTGCTAAAGTAGTTAAACAACATTAATTTGGATAATTGTTTAAGTAAAAATCCTGATAAAGAAAATTTATAATTATTTGGTCCTAACTCCCAATTCTGAAGAGGGAGAGATCATATTGTGTGTAGCTGATAATAATATTTCATTTAACAACGATTATATTTTGAAGGTTCTGGGAACAACTAGCATGAAAATTAAAACAAGACAGAAAGTCATGGGTTTGAATAAGAGTTGGTCATCAATCTCAATTCACATTTTAGAAGCCTTCAACAGTGAAATCAGCCTTGGGACAATTAGCACCAATAAATGAAATAATTGATAAGTACAGTAAGTCAGTGACTAACATGCAAACTTCCCTGTTAAAAACTGGGGGCCTACACCGATCAAAGCATATCATGAGGCCAACATTAGCACGAGATCAAAGCTGTAATTCCACAGCAGAAATCTTTGCCTGGACCTGGTCTATTCCAAATGATTGCACATTTTTTTTGCTGTACTTTTGACCCCACTATCAATGAAATAATCAATTAACCAGAATTGGATGATTTATTTTGGTTTCTCTACAATACCAGTAAAATAGAAAAACAAAAGAAGAGTGCCAAGAAAAAGAAAGCATGCAAAGAAGAAAACAAGGTTTAACCTAGAATAACAGATTCCATATATAATGCAAATTAGGTTTTTTAGTAATAACAAATCAAAATTTAGGAAAATATGCATCACCAAAAATTCAATGAGCTCTAATCATATATATTATCTGTAACTCAGAGGAGCATCATTATTGGCCTGCAACAAAACAGAAGTAATTGAAATGATTATACAAAAAGAGGACACACAAAATGTAAACAAATATATATTCCTAGTAACTTCTAAAATTTTGCACAAGTCACTGCAAGGTTGATATTAGAATCCAAAATTTGTGTGGTTACCTCTATCAATCTTTTATCTGGTCATCTGCCAGGATACCCAGCAATTGAGGAAATGATAAAAATAATGCTTATAGAGAAAAGAAAAAGAAGCTTACAATTTTGGCAAGCTTTTTAGCATTTTCACTATCAAACCCCAAAGCAGCCAGTACCTTGTGACCTGGTGATTCTTTCTCTGACCAAATTCCCAAAACTAAGTGGCCTACTGTTATCTCTCCAGCCTCACCTACATAAAAAAATATAAAAACAGAATGAAAATCCAGCATATGAACCAATATCACTTTTGATTTAGTTTATGCAACATCTTTTGCATGTGAGTTCAACCACTATACAGTTAAATTAATACAACTCTTTTTGGTGGTTGGGTAAAACAGAATTCATACATTTTCAATCACACTATATTTTATTGTTTTCTTGCTTTTGTTCAAAGCAAAATACTAACCCAGTGAAAAGATAAAAAAACAAAACAAAACATTCACAAAATGAATTATGCACTGTGTGTGTGTGGTGGGGGGGGGGGGGGGGGGGGGGGGTGTTGGGGGGCGTGGGGAGTAGACTTTGATCAGTTTCCACAAAACATAATGGACTGACTATGGAGATAAAGTTGGTTTGAGGAGACAATTACTAAATGTGGGTATTCATTTTCAGGAACCCTAATTGAATAGACATCATATACAGTACAAGTAACTGTAAAGCATATTAGCAAAAAGTTTCCAAGTTGCACAGCTCGTACCTGATTCAAGTTTGTAATCCACAGCCCAATCTAGGGCTCTTTGAGCTGAATCAATCACAGAAAGTTTTTGCGGAGTCTGACATCTCCAGTTCCATTCAATAAATTTATAAGTCTCTTCACGAACTTTCGTCAATGTAATTCCAATTTTGCATAGGTACTTGGCCGCTTCACTTGTTCCTGCAGTCAACAAAAGAAGAAGAATCAGCAAGGACCAAAATAAAATAAAATATCAACTCTGCAATCTTAGGCACTGTATCAGTACCAATTAAACTGGCAGTACAAAAGACTAAACTTACAGCAAGGATCAAATGATAATTTTTATTTAAATGGTCAGGTTCAAGTTTGGTTACAATTTTTATTTAAATAATTAAAAGGCATGGTCCAACCTGACCTATCATCAGTTGTGGAAACCTGTCATTGGCTGTGAATTACACTAATGACTTTGGGTCATCGCCCTTCACCAATGCTATTTAGATGTGAAAAGCAACCCAAACTGACATGAACTCACATACATATCAGGCAGAGTAACAACCAAGTATGAATTTTCTTTTTCCTTGTTGTGGTTTTAACCTATTCTAGAAGTATATTGGACTAATAGGTAACATTCAACATTTTTATTTTAATAACAGGTCAAAATAAAGTGTAAAACATAACCTCAACACCCAGAAAAGAATCCTGACCCAAACTCTAGCCATTAACCCATCAAATTTATTGGATCAGGTTGGGTTTGGCCAAACTATTGGTGGGGTTTACAGTTGCCATCACAGAGTTACGTACAAGTCAACATCCTATTTGTATCAAAGAAACTCTGATCTGGGTCCAATGTGAAATTTTTTTGTCTCAATCTATATCAGCTTCTGTATGTGCTGGTTACAGGGGTACTGCTCCAAATTTGCACAATGAATATGTGGATTTGAAAAAGGGATCCTACCATCAGCCAAGACAGCCAGTAAGAGGGACTCTGTTCCCAATTCAGTCCTCCTGAACTTTCGAGCATGGAGCTCTGCCAGAGTAAATGACTTTATTGCCCTTGCCGACCACCTGCTAATTTTCCAGTAGATCAAGGAAATATGTCTAACTACTCGGTGTGTTTATTTTAAAAATATTCTTCATTTCGACTACAATTGTTCCTCCTGGTTTTCTTTCAGCTAGAGGTTTTTGACAGCTTCTTCCTACACCAGTTTTAGTAGGTCCAATACAACAATCACTGTTCACCTTTAAACTAAATGATAGAGACCTACCATTACAACGCAGAACTGATCATACCAGCACTAATTGGTATTATACCAAAGTGGTATGTTCCAAACAACCAGAGTTGGTACCAGTACAGACAGTCCCAATCTTAGGTAGAACATAACATCAAATGCATATTACCTGATTTTATTGTTACTTGCTACTCGCTCGGGCTTTCTGAAATAAACAACAAAAAAAACCAAATCAAATATCTATGCATATTATGAGCAAATGTGCAAGTAAGACAATTCCAACGGCTCAACAGGAAAAAAATATTGATTGGAAACGTACGCAGTTGGTAGAGCTAGCGCAGCGGTGGCGAAGAGGCGGTGGGGCCGGGAGAAAAGAGGAAGTCGGGTCCAGAGGCGAGGAGAGAGAAAGGTGGGGCCTCTGATAAGACTTGGCTGGAGAGTGAGATTCGATTTTGAGTTGGTGTTAGACGGAACTTGTACTGTGATTTGGAAGAAGCATCCTCCCACTGCTGCCGCCATTTTGGGGTTTTAGATTTCGATGCTTTTGATTTGCGGAGTTCTAATAAACGGCGATATCGCTGGAGAGAAGAAAGGAGAGGGAGAGTGATAAGCAGCTGGATTTCCTAACGGGTCGGTTCCTAACTTCCTATCAGATTATATGATGGCGGTCCGATTCGAAATGGACGGTCAGGATGCCATTTGAACCATTAGGAGTGTTCAGTTTAGTCATTTCTTTGGTTAATATGCAATATAAGTATAATCTGTCCGATTCAAATACAAAATGACTTTTTAAGGGAGCCTTTAAATTTGTGCTAGATTTAAATTGAACGGCATAGATCGTATGCTAAGATTGCAACCATTGCAGTCGACGTTGATTAAAGTTTTATAATAACATTGCCTTTCAATAAAGGGTCTAAAAACAAATGATAGGATATTAAATTACCATAGTTTTTTATGTCCTATAATGACAATTTTTTTGCACTATCAACAAATTCTTATACTTCAAAGTTCAAACGAGAAAATGCAAAATATTGATGATGTTTTATTCTAAATGTAATGCATTGAAGTAAAATGTCGTCAAATTCTGAAGTCCCAAGACTAAAAGATGAAAAGTCAAAGGTAAATTAATCATGTGCTAAACGAATAGAGGGATTCCTGGCATTATCACATTCTGTTTTCTTTGTATGACTTGGGCCGAACCTCTTACTAGAGAATAAAAAAAAACTTGGGCAGAGCCCAATACAATAGAACGACCCAATTGGATCAGCTGAACCTGAGACCTGAGTCCAGATCTGCTTAGGTATCTGAGTAGAATTTTCCCTGCCGAGCACAAATCAACTCGGTGCCTACAAAGAATTTGGGATTCGTTTTCAGGATTCATGCCACATTGAAATGGACGACTCAGATCTCATTATATCCGGGCAGGTATTGCACTGGATCTGAATTCGCTGCACCTAGTACTAGTGGATCCAGTCCTCTGTTGAGGATGAGACCTGTGCTCCCAACATGTGGCAGTTTAGTAAATTTTCGTACGTAACATGGTCACAGAATATCAGGACATAAGGATAAAGCAAGCTCCACAAGGACAGAAAAGGCAAGAGAAACAGAGAAGCGAGAAAAAAAGTGAAAAAAAAGGTGAAAAATAAATTAATTTGTAATAGAGAGAAGCTGAATGAGTCGGTCAGGGACAGAGAGACTAGTAGAAAGAGAGAGAAAGTAAAGAGAAGAGCGAGAGAGAGAGAAACAGATGCCGAAATCCTCCTCTCCCTCTCCGAGCGTAACTCCGATGAACATGAACCCTAACCCTAACTCTAACTCTAATCCATCTATGCTCAAAACCCTAAACCTAACCCCGCCTCCTTCCTCCGCTGACGACTTCCTTCGCACCTTTTCCATGGACGACGATGATGACGAGCCAGAGGTTCTAATTGGGCCTGATGGGAACTCCGACTACCCGTTTTCCTCTCTTTTAGAGGAACCCGACCCGCCCGAATCCCTAATTGGAGGCGATCAGAAACCCTTCAACTCTTCTTCTTCTACCTCCAGCTCCTCCTTCTCGCTCCCCTTTATTGATCCAACGCCACATATTTCCTCTCAGTTTTACACCTTCAATGGGGATTCTCACTCGCTGATGATCAAGTGCATACTGGAGGGGCGACTTGCATCTCCTGAAGAGATTCGTGTTGCCACACCACTTTCTGTGCTTGCATCATGGCGCAACGTATGGAAGGATCGGAATGAGGATACTGCTTATCTCACTGCATGGAAGAGGATTCAGGTAATTTATGAAGTATCAAGCTGAAAGTGTCCAAATTTAATGGGATATTGGCAGATTGGTGGGTTCAAGGTAAGTATTTGTATTCGACTGCTCGTGTGAATTCCGTTGGCGAAGTGTTGATGTGCTTTTTGGATATTTAAAACCACATTTGAGCCTGTCATAATTATACACCAATTGGAAAAAAAGTTTGGATAAAGAAGACAATAATAGTTTTGGACCTATGTTTCGCATGCATGCAAAGAGAGAAACCTATTTAGATAAACTTCATGTTGTGATGTAGGTAATTCCAGCTGCAACATAAAGTCAGTTCTTGTTGGAATCCATTTTACACCCTATAATTATTGCTAATTGCATTTATATGCATTAATCTATGCAAATTTGGGGGAATAAGTGTGTAAAATAATGATCACACTCTGCAAACTGGTACTCAAAGTTAAAATAGATATGGTTCTGGATAGCTATGGTAATGTTAGTTTTGCCTTTTTCACATTTCATTTGCTTGTTGGATATAAGTGTGGTTCATATGATAGGATGCAGGTGGTTTCCCGTTAATAAGTCAAGTCTTGTTGTTAAGATTGTTAATGTTATTGAAATCACTAGGAAACAACTGTACCTCTTTACACCCTGTTAGTTCATAGGAAGTGAAGGGGAATGGAGGTGAAAAGAAGGGATGGAAATAATTGAAAAGAGAGGTTACTATATTTTCCATTCAATTGTTTGGTTGGTGTTGTTTCCTTCATTACACCCCCAATTTGTGAAAGCAAGGTTAAAAGAGCAACATCCAAATATCCAACAAAACAAAACAATTTATACAGTTTTTTTCGCTTCCCTTCCCTCTCCTCCTCTACCCTCCATTCAAACAAGTTGCACTCGGAAACAACCATTTCTATTTAGATTGGTTTCCAATTAAACCCATCAATGGTCTAACCTAATAAATTCTGTTAACAGTAGTGATGACATAGCAAAATTGGGAAATTTTTTTTATTTTCTCTATTTCATCATAATTATTGAATGTGCTTAATTAAGGCAGGTATGTTACAGAAAATAGGTCCTGATTCTTTGTGTACTGTTTATGAGCTGCTATAATATCTTATCATATGGCTATTGATATGGTCTTGCAGTGTGGATATTTAAAAATATGTATTGCCAATAGGAAACTTTGCTCTTCAATTTAATTAAACAATTTCTAAGTTAAACTTGCATCATATGGTAGATTCTTGATGAGATTTGTCTTCAAGAACAAACTGGTACTTATATCTGACAATCAAATTGTTCATATCTTATACATTCTCTATAAGATCTGTTGTATATTTTTTATCATCTTCTACTTTCTAATACCCATGTTCTCTGTATACATCAGGACAAACTTAATGCCTCGGCTGATCCTTCTCCCACCCTCTTCTTTAAAAGTAACCCAGCACAACGAGTGTCACATGTGGATCAATGGCGTGACATTGTAATTGGGGCCCATGCGGACCCTGACCTCCTGCGTCACCTCACTCTGAAGGATACCTTGGAGCGCATTAGACAATCCTGGACTGTGGGTGCCAAGTTCTATGGTATCCCTGAATCTTTTGTTAGAGTCTGTGTCGCCTCTTGTCATATCTGTAATGCCCCTTCACTCCCAAGTGCCAGCTCACCCGGCCATCCTGGAGCTGCTGCAGCCCGTACCAAACGTCGAAGATTCGAGTACACTGAAACCCTAGACGTGCCAGCAAAGGATGTCCCACGGCGGCTTCAACAACTGGCAGCTAAACACAAGGTGGTTTTGTGCATTCGTCAGAAGTATATTCGGTATAAGCCATTCATGGCTGAGGTAAAAGATTATGCTTGTCACCGTGCTGGCGAGCCTGCATCGGCTGCTGGTGGGTCAGCTTCTGCTTCTTCTGGTGCTGGCTCGGCTGGTAAGAAGGCCAGGGTGGTCAAGAGGGAACCATATCAGTCCAAGCGTTGTGGGTGTGGGTTCAGAATCCGCGCCATTGTACCTATAACTAACTACAATGAGAAAGACAAGACCTTTGTGTACCAAGAGGAGGGTACTGCAGTTTTTAAATTGTATGCAGTGCACTCCGGCCATGAGCCAGGCCCATTAGATGGAAGTGCGAGGATAGTGCATCGGCTTGTCGGGCACAAGGGCGCTGTTGAGTTTGATCCGGATGTGTATGGGCTAGAGGATAATGATCCCGGTTTCATTACGGGTGATTCACATCACCTAGTGATGCAACAGCTGCAGGAGCTTAAAGGGGAAGTTAACAATTTGGAAGGTAAAATTGGGAAAATGCAGCCAGAAATGGTGAGTCCATTAGTGAGTGAGTTGTCAGACATCTTGCAAAGGATTAGGAAGTTTAGTTTAGATGCCAGTGTATACAACCCAGATGAGGCATTATTAGGAGATGTGGTTACCCCCTGGGGCACTGCTGACAGTGGGGTCCACCACCTCCACCACCACCACCACCAGCATTTGGTAGAACAGCACGAAGGGGATATCATAGAGGAGGACGAGGCCGATTTCGGTTCGAGTCTGGGGCCAATGGTACAGTGGGATGGGATGGTGGGGCCTAGTGGTTCCAGCTGTCACCGCCAGCAGGGTCATAAGCTAACTGACAAGTGGACAATGAAGGAGGATGTAGCTGAGTTTGACGAGAAGTCGATGCTCAACTGTGGAGAAGATGATGACGTGGGACCCACAATAATGGATGAATCCAACAAATTGATTAAGCAATTTAATGAAGAATCGATTGTTTCAGACCCGAATTTGGTTGGGATGCAGGTTGATGGTTTTTATCATACTGCCAAGTGGTACGACTCACCTCCACATGGGTTGGACCCAGGTCCTACAGATTTGGGGTTCAGGCATGGTGAGATAGGTTAGAAGTTACTTAGATAGTTCTGACAAAGTGAGAGAGTGAGAGAGAGGTTGTAAATTCTGTATAACAGAGGAGAGAAGTTACATGTGACTTTGTAAACCAGATGAAGTGGGAGACTTAGGTTGTAGTTTCTATTTTTTAAATTATTATTTTGACTGTAATGACTCTGAGAACTGATAGAAAGACTGCCTATCAAATTAAAGAATGTCAATTGGTGATTGAAATATTTTTACTCAGCAACTGATGAATTTTGCTTTTATCGTGCTGAAGCTGCAACTAAGAAATTTATTCGGTCTCTTCTATGTGTGCCATTGTGAAGCTGTTCATATGACGTCTCAATGTCTTGGAGAAGAAGATGGACCAGCAAAGTAAAAGGTACTATCTGTTCAAATTTCTTTCTCTTACGGAGTTCCCTTTTTAAACAGGAATAGTACTGCTAATTTGTTCTAATAAGTACTTTCCTCTACCCCCTGATATATATTGGTAGTCAGTCTGTATACTGCTATTCCCTCCTAAAAGGTAGGTTCTTTGTTATTTTATCTGGGCCAGCAGATTTTCTAAGCTGTACATTCATTCCCCTTGTGTGTGTGTGTGTGTGTGTGTGTGTGTGTGTGTGTGTGTTAGTTGGCAGGGGGGGAGGGGGTTGATGAGGGGTGGATTGTTCAAAAGGGGAATGAATAGCAGCAGATACGGAGTTAAGCTGCTGATAACTGGGTGCTTTTGCTGCACTAAACCTGAATTTTCATCTGAAAAATGAACACCAAAAATTTCTAAAAGCTTGTATGTATTGGTTTCATTTCCAACCTTGTATTGTGAGCTAGCTCAATAAACTAGTAAAAAATTAAGTCAAATTATGGTGTTGTAGTTATAAAAACAATGCAAGTAAATATTGTATAACTGTGCTTTCTGGTTAAATTTGTGCAGGGTTTTATGCATATCACCTAAGGTAACTAAAATTTTGAGTTTAAATCCAGACCATCCTATCTGCTTTGGCTCGAATATTAAAGGGGTCCCGTGCATTTCACGCTGGAATGGCCTGGATTTTGATATGACACCAAACTAAAATTTTGAGTTACCTCAGAGGATCGGGACTCGGGATTTATGGGCCGTCTGGTATTCTTGTTTACCAGACATGTTTTTGCAGGGTTGTCAGTGAAGTGCCTTGTGCCCTCTTCAAAGTGATTTCAAATCTGTGACGCGTGTTCAACCTTCGGCTGGCCTCAAGGATAGTTAATATTAATATTAATATTATTATTATTATTATTATTATTATTATTATTATTATTATTATTTGTTATTATTATTGTTATGATAATTAATTTTCTCTCAAAGCTAATATTAAAGGAATAACATATTGGAAAATACTACATAACAGCACTGTCTTAGAACTGTACATAATAACAAGTATTTATTAAAGGGATCCCATAAAAAAAATGTACAAATATTTGATGGAATGTCAATGCTTGAGTAGTGGAGTATCCACCAGTAGTTGCAAGTATTATAGTTGATTACAGTCAGTGTATTGCCTTTCAATGAAGAGTCATGAAGCTCTAAAATAGTATTAACTATCAAGCAAATGTGCGAGGACCTAAAAGGCTCGGTTAGTTAATCCTGATTTTTTTTTCTCTTGGTAGTTGGTGGGCATTTGTATTGTTCATTTTTCAGTTTTCTTTATTATATCTTTTCCTTAGGCGAGGGTGTGTTTTCATTGAGTCAAAATTTATTTATTTATTATTATTTTTTTTTTTTGAGAAAAAAGTCCGTAGGCTTAATTTTATGGTTGGTTGGATATGGATGAAAACGGAAACAAATGCAGGGTTCCTTTACTATAATTTGTAGGCAACTTTCTGTTGGCAATATCAGGCACGAAATTGGGTGTGCATGATGATTATATTTCTAATTAAGGCTGTTTGTATTAGATTTTCCTTTTAAGTAGGATTCCTGAAGTGACCCAAATTTTGAGTTCGCAAACCGGTCAGAATTCGGGCCAATCCAGCCCAAGTTGAAATGTACGGGGTCCTTTCAATATTTGTGCCAACTGTACAAAAAACAACATACGGGAAAAAAATTTCTCCAGCCCAGATCAGTCGTACAACTGTACATATCAGAATGAAGAAACAGGCTAAATAAACACAAAAACGCTTATGAGCTTGTTGATTGGAGCCTATGTGCACATGATGGCAAGCAAAACCAGGGTATCATGCGATGAGGTTCCAGATTTGAACACACATTGGGGTCTTTGCATGAGCGACAGAGTGTGCCGTAAGTAGTGAATCAGTAAAGAAAGTACACTGGGTAACTCCACAAACTTCAGTAGCACGCATCGCTCGCAATAGACTGAGGCCCTCCATGTGGATTGCGGATAGCGCCTATGGACAACCTTTCCCTTCAAACTGAACTAGTATCCCATGTAGGGGCGAAAACAGATTGGATATGGATCAGATAGTGGTAAAACCATATTCGTATTCCTTTTTTTTTTTCTAGATACGGATATAGATAAGATATTAGACGGATACATACAAATACAGATTGGATATCAAATATATGTATCTAAGTTTTGAATACGGATCCGGATTTAGTCGGGTAATACTTGACCTGTTTTCACCCTTAATCCCATGTTCTTGCAACACGTAGCATGTCCCTCCTGTCAGAGGACTGAACGAATCATCAACCCAGTAGCAAAAAGGTGTAATGGCGGGTTGTTGGACACCAGATTGGCACACAGTTGATGGAACCTACAATTAACGAACAAAACTAGTATAATGAGCCAGGTCAGAGAGAGCCTAAACCCCCTGCAGAGTGTTATTAGGGGAGAGAATGGTGTTGGAGAACAGTTTTGCTCATCTAGCCCTCCATATTTGCCAAACGATATTCATTGTCAGAGCAATCTGATTTGTGTCAAGGGGCTGCTAGAGGGTGGAAAAAATTTGTGACACATAAGAATCCGATACTAGATCAGTTCGAATACTACTCAACTTCAAACTTCAAAATTAGCTATAACATTAATGCAACTCATGTTTGTATTTAATTTAGGAACGAAGTAGACTTTCCCTTGTAGGTGAAATAAAAAGTCATTTTATGAATATGTTTCAGAAACGCAATGAATGAAAGCAGAGTTAATTAAAACCATAATATTGTCAAACTCTCGTATTACCACCATAGCTCACATTCCAACACTAGACAATGACTTAAATGTAAAATTTGATCATGTTAATTATATCACATTTTGATTCTTCTCACTTGACACTCAAGCATGTAATGAAAAACAAGGAAACATATTTATGATAGTCACCAAGACAAATAGTTATCTTGCTTAACTCTGTCCTCTATGCTATTCCTCTCTATCGGCTCTCTATTTATGAGATGCATGTTACTGTTAGGAATAAAATAGATCAAATTAAGAAGAAGTTCCTTTGGTGTGGTAGCTCCCCCACATCAAAGAAATACCATTTAGTGAATGGGGCACTATTTGTTTAAGTAAATCTAAAGGTGGTTTTGGAGTTACATATTTATAAAAAATTAATATTTTACTTCTTGCTAAATGGTAGTTTAAATTCAAGGATCCAACTGTTAATGACAAATTGAAAGATATACTTATTGATAAATATGACCTTCAGGTTTAGATACATCTAGATTTTCTTCTTTTTGGTATTGTATACTATCTTATAATAACATCTTAATATGGGTATTAATAGGCTTATTGGTAATGGTTGTGACTCCTCTTTCTGGTTAGACATGGTATGGAGACTATGCTTTGTATTGCCTCTACCCTATTTTTTTTTAATTGCTTTAGATGCCACCATTATGATGGCTCAGGTAGGGCTGTATAGAAAGCTCACGACTCGTGAGCCACCCGAACTTAGCTTGGTAACAAACTCGCTAATAATTTGTTCATTTAAAATTCGAGTTAGTCTGACTCGAGTTGAGTAACTCGTGAGTTAAATGTTGAGTTTGAGTTGGACTTAACTCACTCGTTACAACTCGTGACTCAAGCTGACCCAACTCATTTTATTTAATCATTTTGTTGTGAATTGTTTGCTAATTCAATATTTACTTCTCATATTATTACATAATAATAATCATCAGTTCAAATGTTTAACATTTCAATACCTTAAACGAGTTGACTCACGAGTCATGAGTCAACTTGAGTCAGCTTGGCGAAATATTCTCAACTCGAGTCAACTCGACTCACTATCTTCCGAGTTGAATTTGAGTTGTCCATAACTTGAGCTAACTTGGCTCATTAGTAGCCCTAGGCTCAGGTCATTAATACCTTTGTTCTCACCCTTTAGTTTACCAAACAACTTACTGGGATTTTGTATTTTGAATGGCAACATCTGTCAACTACCTTTACTTCTTTTGCTCTTACTGATCAATCAGATTTAATTGCTTGGAGATGAAATTTTTCTGGTAAATTCACAGTTCATTCTTTATATCTGTGGTTAGATTATGGTGGCATACCCAATAAAACCTATGACTCCATTTGGAATGCTAACATTCCCCTTAGGATAAGTCTTTCTTTAGCTACTTAGACAGAATAGAGTATTAACTAGAGCCAATTTGTCTAAAAAAAACTGATCTGGTGACATCTCTTGTCTTTTTTGTGGTTTACCAGAAATAACTGACCATCTTTTTGCAACTTGTTATTTCATTTTTGCAATATGGACCTAGATAGCACAACACAATAGCTTTGTCTATGATTGTGAAAACTTAACAAACCTTTGATACTTAGATTCATGTATACATTTAAAAGATATTCTTTTAGTTGAACTTGTTAGAGCAGCTATGCTTTATGTTGTATGGTTGACTGGAGCAAAATATGTTTCTTTAATTCTCCTATTCCCTCACTTAAATGTACATGTATCTCTATAATTGTCCTTACCTCCTATTGGTAAAAACAAGGTTCTAAATAGCGTTTATTGCGTCATAGCTGAGAGTCTCCAAAAAAAAAATTATAGCGAAAGCTATGCCACATAGCATTTTTTTTTATAAAAATTATATTATATATTTGTACTAAATATCAACAATATCTAGTCTCATAGAACAATAAATAATACCAAATTGATTAAAAAATTATAATATTCATATTGAACTAATACAAAATCCAAATTGCCACTCAAAATATCCATAGTAATACTAATATTATAAACTATCGATCTTTTTTTATTCAAAATATCTTCAACATTATAACATAATTTATCTTTTTTTTATTGAAATTTCAAAATAACCTAGAAATTGAAAAAAAAATCCATATTTCTAGTAAAATAAGCAGATGATTCTTGAAGAAATTCTTGTTAGTTCCTAAAATTTTCATAATTTACTAATTATTTATATGATTTATCATCAGTTTAAAAAAATGACAAAATGAAAAATTTATTATAACGGACTTGAATTTGATATAATGTAATATTAATCAAAATTAAACAATATCTACAACATCTATTTATTTTAAAGCCCGTATAAATTGAAAAAAAAATCTGATGTTGCGTAACTGATGTGTTTTCTGTTATGTCTTTTAGGTGTATTTTGTTTTAGATACCTTAGCTGTCCCTCTGACATCTAAGGGTTATGATTTAGTATTGTTGTTCCTGTATCTTTTCTTATCAATAGTTATTATAGTAATCATTGTTTTTGTAAGAAAAATTGTTATTCTTGGTTCAATATGAAACAGGTGGACAGCCTCTATTATTGTAAAAAAAGAAGAAGATAATCACCAGGACAAAGAATGCAATCCACAATTACCTCGATAAATAATTGTTAATTAAAAAAAAGAAAAGAACGGGGGTCGTGATAT
This sequence comes from Carex pumila, assembly GCA_033356055.1. Classification (NCBI taxonomy): domain Eukaryota; kingdom Viridiplantae; phylum Streptophyta; class Magnoliopsida; order Poales; family Cyperaceae; genus Carex; species Carex pumila. The sequence goes on along the minus strand of JARJHM010000635.1, from coordinate 121,820 downwards.
AGCGGATGCCATCAATATATTGGTATTAATCTGGCAATTTTGACTTAAAACCAAATTTACTTTTAATGGTGGGCTTTAACGAAAAGTGTAATTAGTGCGGTATTGAGAGGTTCGGGGTAAGGACCGTGTTTTTTTTTTGTACCACTCTAAAAAATCGGAATAAATTAAACAGCACCCGAAAAATCGGATTTGAGATTCCACCACGTTCGCGTAGTGGATCTGCGAACGGATCTCTAACCCGTTCGCGTAACAGATCCGCGAACTGACCCGCCAGCGACATGACCCGCCAGAGTGACCCGCTAGCGCCATGACCCGCCAGAGCGACCCGTCCGCGTGGTGGATCCGCGCACCGACCCGTTCGCATATCCACTGTGCGAACGTGGTGGAAATGGATATAAAGCGGCTCCGCAGGTCATTTTCCCCTGTCCGTCCCTGTCCGTCGCTGTCTCCGCAAAAACCAGGTTTTTTTTTTTTTTTTAATTAAAATTTATTATTTAATTTTCTATTTAGTAGTAGTATTGTAAATTATATATAAATATGTGTGTAGTTTTAGTTTAGAATATTGAATATTTGTGTAGTTGTAGTTTAGAATACCAAATATTTGTGTAGTTGTAGTTTAGAATACCAAAATATTTGTGTAGTTTTAGTGTTAGTTTAGAATACCAAATATTTGTGTAGTTGTTGTTTAGAATATCAAATATTTGTGTAGTTTTAGTATTAGTTTAGAATACCAAATATTTGTGTAGTTGTAGTTTAGAATACCAAATATTTGTGTAGTTTTTGTTTTAGTTAGAATACCAAATATTTGTATAGTTTTTAGTTGGTATATTTTTGTGTAATATTTGTATAGTTGTTTTACTTAAGTAATATATTTTTTAGTAGACAAAAATAGTAGTTTGGTTTAGTTGGTACATTTTTTATTTAGTTTAATTTAGTTGTGTACCAATTTAGAAATGGATCAATTTAGGAATGTCCAAGAATTGTAATATATTATTATGAGTGATGTTTCTATGGACATAAGGACCTATTTGTAAAATGAACATATTTTTATTTTCAAAGTTCAAACAGTCGATCCGAACCGTTTATCTTGTTCTCCATATTAATATGTGCTTTTGGAGATCAAATTTTTTATTTTTCTGAATTTTTTACTATTTATTAAGATAGTTACAAAAAAATATCAAATTCAGACGATTGAATTTTGTACCCATCTTAATAAATAGTAAAAAAATTCAGAAAAATGTAAAATTTGGTCTCCAAGCACATATTATTATGGAGAACAAGATGAACGGTTCGGATGGACTATTTGAACTTTGAAAATAAAAATATGTTCATTTTACAAATAAGTCCTTATGTCCATAGAAGTCTTTGCCTATTATTATTATTATTATTATTATTATTACATTGTTATATTTAGACCAAAATTGAGTAGAAATGTATGAAATCATAAATTTATCGTTATGCATTATTGTATGATTTTACCGATTCATCCAAGAATAATGATATATTATTGGATTATCATAAATATTTGTATTATTTTTAGATTTCTACTATTCCTGAAATTATTGATAGAGGTCAAAACTGACAAAATTGATAAATTTAATGTTAGTATGGCGTCAACCAGCGGTAGTAATGAAAACCGTACGCAAGATGATTTACAGCTGGATTTATCACTGGCCCGTACCATATTTCCAAATATGACGAAAGAGAGTATCAGTCCTCTTTGCTGGTATAAATTCGAGGAGCACAAGATGAGGAACGCATATGTAAGTTTACGTTTTGACAAATGCAAATAATTTTAATTTTTATTTAGATAAAAATAGGTAAGTTATATATTTGTTTGTTTTGAAATTAAATGCAGACTCATACCTTGACGGGGATGCGGAACAATCAGATGAGTATCCTCTATGACGACCGATACGCTCCAGCGTTGAAGAGTTTGGGTCTGTGGCATGTTTCACAGCTGACCCCTATTATTGCAGATGCCGCTCTTCTATCTGCGTTGGTCGAGAGGTGGCGGCCGGAGACACACACATTTCACCTTCCCGTTGGAGAGATTACGGTGTCTCTTCAGGATGTCAGTTGTCTCTGGGGACTGCCTATTACTGGACAGGCTGTGACGGGTGTGGAGTACGGGGACTTCACAAAGGACGTTGAAGAACTGTTGGGACCCAACCTGATGAAGGAAAGGTCCCTCAAGAGGTCGAAGGTTGCATCAAAAAACGACATCAGTATCCCGCGTTTGCGAGCAGCATTCAAGTAAGTTGCATTTTTTTAATAGTAAGTATTTGATTGTGATGTTCCACACACTGTACTAAATTAGTTCGTACTTGTAGTGGAAAATTGGCAGAAGGGGCGTCTGAGGAGGTGGTAGATCGGTGGACACGAGCTTACATAATGGAGCTGTTCTCTTGCTGGTTGTTCCCAGATTCATCTGGGAACACCGTCCCTGCTTGTATGCTGCAGTGGCTGAGGGACTTAGCAGACCCTCCACAGATGAATTGGGGTGCGGCGGTTTTGGCATGTCTATACCGAGCCTTATGCATTGCCTGCCGGGTATAAATTACTCTATCTTCTTTTTGTAAATAAATTATTTTCTCTTATTGCATTGCAAATAACCGCAACTTGTATGAAAATAGGTCGAAAAAGCTGGTCTGTATGGACCGATTGGTCTACTTCAGCATTGGTCGTGGACGAGATTTCCATTTGGTCGTCCGCAACCACAAGAGGAGGGTTGGGCTCCAGTCTGGGGTCATCCGGACGGGGAGACTTGTCCTGCGTATGCTCAGAGATTCTGCGCTAAAAAGACCTTTGTCGCCACCCCTCACGGCAAGCCTTCGGGAATTTGGTTTTTCAGGACTCAGTTCGAGCAGATGACTCCAGATCTACATGTTGAGTGGAGGCCGTATGATTTTCGCGTTGAGGTTTTCGAAGAAGATGAGGAACCTTACTCTTTCCTCACAAAACTTCCTTCGATCTGCAGTCGCGAGCGAGAATACTGGTTTGCTCAGGTGCGAGTTATTTTTCTATTTTATAGTTTACAATTTCATAATCGTACTGTAGTTTAAAGTTGAAACTTAGACTATGAAAATATTTGCAGGTACCACTTATCTACTACCAGGTTGTTGAGAATTATTACCCTGGACGGGTAATGAGACAGTTTGGTATGGCCCAGTATCTTCCAGTCCCGGATCCTATCACAAAGGACAGCTGGTATGAGCTTCACCAACCGTTATGCACTGCGGTGGGGAAGAATTGGCGGACGGAGCACGCCTTGCATGTACAGCGACTGGAGGATATGAGTCAGGATGACATGGTCCCTGATATGTATCAGGTATATGCTTTTGAGGAGTGGGACCAGCAGTATCGACAGTGGTATCAAGAAAATTGTGCATTCACAGTGTACATGTTCGGTCAGATGTCAGAGATCAACCAGAAGCCGCTTCATGTACCACGCGACTCGACATCTCCTCACTTAGGTTTCATCCCTAGCGGTGGTCCGGCTGCACAGATTGTAAGTTTTCTATATTATTTTATATTTATTTCAATACATGTACGGTAATCATCTTTTGAAATATTGATCAAATGGTTTATTCGCAGGTACTTATGAATATCAAGCAAGTTCTGAGAGCTGCAAGATATGGGATCACAAGAGGCTGGAAGAAGGTTGGTAAGATTTTGTTGTGCACATCTGCACCTCCGGTAGTCGTCGCCGGGTACAAGGACCAACTAGACAAGATCTTGAGGCTAGCGGATCTTCCAAAATACGAGGATTTGAACGAAATGGATGATAGAGATTCTGCAGAGCAGATGAGCACACCAGAGCCGGATTTTTCAGAGATCTTGTCCGCACCGACGCCTGAGGCAGCATTTCAGCACTTTGGAGATCGAGTGGTACGTGTTCTTCTAATAACTTACATATTGAGAAATGAGCCCCGGATTTTATTAATCATCTATTTTTCAGGGTTTTGAGCCCCGGTTTGAGCAGACTCAGACATCGCAGGATTTTGAGCAGACTCAGACATCGCAGGATTTCGATTTTGGTACCGTATACACTCAGGATTACCCGTCTCCTCAGTTTTTCACACAGGATGAGCCACCACTACAGGACAGTGCAGCAGTGTACCAGACAGAGACAGTTCCATCCTATGCAGAGTCTATTGTAGCTTCTATTTTCGGTCCTGCCATTCCACCTGGCTCATCTGAGGAGCCTTTGTTTGGACATATACCAGAGGAGACCCCACCACAGCCATCGCGGCAGTATACGTCGCCTTTCAATTTTCTAGGTTCAGAGATTGAGGAAGAAGAGGAAGAGGAAGAGGGCTCGGAAGAAGAGGAGTTGGGGCGTGGCAAGAGAAAGAGGACCAGGAAGGAGCCGTACACACCACCGACCAAGTAGTTGATTGTTACATATGTTACCCAGACTCTTATGTATTCGTACTGTTTGGACTTTTATGTATTCGTACTGTTTGGACTTTTATGCATTCGGACTGTTATTCTGACTTTTATTTGGTTTATGCTTGTTTTTTATGATCTTACCACGTCTGCTATTACATTTCTCAAAATTCGAATACCAAATAACATGAGTTCTGATAAAAAAAAACACACACACACAAGATACAAATTTCTGGTTAAAATCACATATCCAGCCCTATTGCGTATTTCCTCTTGCATCCCTTCTTCTTCTCGCATTCCTCTCTAGAGTTTCTCTACTGGTTCGGTGACCCCTTCGCCGTCCTTCCAATACATCCATCCACATTTGGATCCGGTTGTGCCGTCTCCTACCCAATTTCACTAACCGATGTTCTGGAACTAAGAGATCTCCTTCTTGCACTGGCCAATCACATTGATTGTCATACACATGAAATTCACCACTCCATGTGTCGATGAGTGTTTGAATTTTGTAATAATAATTGACGAAGTCATTTGGATTCAAGTTCCTATAATATCAATACATTAGTAAGTAATACCGTCCCTAATATGAAATTCCAAATTAAATAAAATATAATTTTACCTTAAACGACACACCGCCATCACATGAACGCATGGTATTCCACCCATCTGAGGCTTCTGGCACGTACATTCCACCTCATGGTCGTTCTTCAGAATTACCTTGTACCTGCAGTCGCTTGACGTGTGCACCCATCTGCCATTCTCCATGTCAAAATTAACTTTTTCTCCATGTGAGGTCACCATGAACTCATTATGGCCGAATGCAAGCGTTGACATTTTCTTAGTCTTCTCAATGTGCTTATCCAGCTTCTTTTGTACGCGAGTGGAAAAAAGCTGACCTTCTGCCTGCAATTGCACAGCCGTCTCTCTTCTTTGCTCGAACCAGCTGACACACTTGTAGAACGTCTCCTCAATGATTGCGGCAACTGGTAACCTATGATAATTAAAAATTACAATTAAATGAAGAAAATGAAAATAAAAAATGGGAGGATTACAATATACAAACCTGCGAGAAGTTTGGAAGACATGGTTGAGCGATTCAGAACCATTGCTAGTCATTATTTCCCAACGAGATCCATCATCCATAGCTTGATACACCTTCCATGGCTTAGGCAGTTCTTCCTCGTCATTTTCATTATATTTGCCACATGTATCCAAATAAGCCAACCAAGCAGGATTTCGCCTCCCGATTGCATCAAGTCCTTCTTGCAATCTTCTTCTCTTTTTCTTTTTAACCATGACCTTGAAAAAGGTGGAAGCTACCTTATCCTTAGTGTGCTTTCCAAAATTCTCAAACACATGTTGAGAGCAGTAGCGATGAGCACACTCCCCTTTCTCCTCACACCAACCCAAATCATCTTGAATAAACACCTTTTTAATGCCCTTGTGTCGGTCAGATACCACACACATGTATCTGTTTCGCCCAATTACAAACTCCCGCACCCACTTCATGAACCATCCCCAATTCTCAAAATCCTCATTCTCTACCAGTCCAAATGCTAACGGGATTAACTGGTTCTCTGCATCATATCCGGTTACAATTAACAGCTTACCCTTGTATCTGCCAGACAAGAAACAAGCATCGATACTGATGACGGGTCTGAGGTGACCGACTGCGGCAATACATGGTCCCCATGCCCATGCTGCTCTCATGAAAAAACGATACCCTGGCTTAGTGGTTGCCTTTGAAACAATTTTATATTGGGTTTCCGGATTTGCTCTTTTTATTGCCTCTAACAAAGGGATAATTAGCCCATAAGACCCCTCCCAACTACCAAAGGCCCGTGCAATTGCTAATTCTCTACCACGCCATAATTTATTGTATTTTGGAACGATACCCTCGTACCTTTCAGCGCATAAGTCGGCAACTGCCCGGATAGAAATATCAGCATTTTTTTCCAATGATAATTTTATACAGTTGGCGACCATAGCGGACGTCAACTGTGCATGATCTAACCTGGATGCTGATGTGTGACATGTGTGCTTAGCCGCATTCTTCGTGATGGCCCAAGTATTACCAAAGCCTGTAGCCCTCGCAACCAACGCCCACCTGCATCGGGCGTTAACACACTTGTACCTCAGCCTGGTGGTATCACTGTGTGTATTTTTAATCTCCCTATTATGTTTGATGTGCCAGTGGTTAATTGTATCTTTCATCTTATCCTTGCTGTCATACGTCATCCCTTCAGACAATTCATGTATTTCTCCCTTTTGATTTACAAAAGAAACACCAAAATTTATACAACATCAATTTAATAACAACAATTTAATAATTATATTAAAATTAAATACAAATTAACAAACATACCTCAGAAGTCGCAAAAAAAGAGCTATCGGCCTCTTCAAACCCTGATGTGTCATGAAATTGCTCAAACGGATGCCTTTCCCCACGACCCACTATAGGCCACTTCCGTCTACCAAGCATAGGAATACCAGTATCCTCATCACTGTGATCTGATACCCCACCGTCCCCATTATCATCCCAATTAGCCTCTGCCTCCCTTTCTTCAGGATCCTCGTCCGTATTGTCAGCATAATAAAGCTGTTCAGGGGTTTCAGATCGGTCCCTTTCAGATTGGACTCGGCTAGAGGACGAAGATGGAATTTGAGGTCGACCCCTGTCAGATTGAACTCTACTAGGACCCGCTACAGATGGGGTCCGGCTAGGACCCGTTACAGATTGCTCGAGCCCCAAACCCTGAGTCAAGTGCAACAATTGTCTGGTATTCTGTCTGGAGTTCTGTCTAGAGTTTTGTCTGGGGTTGGCTACCACATATAACTCTAGAAACTTGAAAGGAGTGACCATATTCATTGTCATTTGGAGATATAACTCCCAATTGCTGTCGTCTTGTACCGGAAACTGTTGGAACCAGGTTTGGTTGCCTTGGCCAATATTGATCCTTGCGTTAATTACCAGTTCATAATTACGGTGGTCAATACCGAGTTGTTGGTACACTTCCCTATTTATACTTCTAAAATCCAAACCTAAGCCGATATTGAACATTTTCGGCATTTGGTGGCTATAATAAGCGCCATTTGGTCCTTGTAATACTTCACCACCAAAATAACAAGCAATTCCAATCATAATTGGTTGAACAAACCTAATATTATAAAAAAGTGCACTAAATTAAATAATACTATAGAAAATAAATTTTTGGAAAAAAATAATGAAAAAAAAACGTACCTTGGCGGCTGTCTTCAGTGAAGAATTGAAACAGAATTGATCTGGTCTGTATATAGTCTAAACCTAATCGGTGCGCATAACCACCGTGCGAACGGGTCGGTGCGCGGATCCACCACGCGGACGGGTCACTCTGGCGGGTCATGTCGCTAGCGGGTCAGTCCGCGGATCCGTTACGCGAACGGATTGGCGATCCGTTCGCAGATCCACTACGCGAACGTGGTGGAATCTCAAATCCGATTTTTCGGGTGCTATTTAATTTATTCCGATTTTTTAGAGTGGTACAAAAAAAAAACACGGGGGTAAGGAACGAGGGGTCTGGATTCCTAAAGTAACCTAAATTTTAAGTTTAGATTCGAACTGTCCGATAAAAGTTCGGACCAATCCGAATCGAGATGGAATGCGCAGGGACCATTAATTCGTGCTAGAGCAGATCGAACGGTCCAGATCCAGAAACAAAATTTGAATTACTTTAGAGGAATCGAATTCAGGAAAGGGAGTACATTCATTTCTCCATGCATTTACTCGCATTAATTAACACGCGACAAAGCAAAGCGGTGTTCTTCCGTACACGTACTTAACGCGGTGTCCCCATTTTTATCCTTCGGTTTGATTAAAACGGAAGAATTCATCGTTAAGCTCGTGTGCCGACCGAATCGAACGGTCAATACCTCTGCGTGCCGACTTTACTGGATACGTGGTATGATCTCAGTACTAAAAATATATCGTTTTCCGTTTTTGATATCTGAGGCGACCAGAAGCATCTCTTTCTCTATCCGGAAAATGAGATATTTTGGATTCTAATTGGACATAATATGAAGCGGGTATAATATGTGGAATCCCGTATGTAATGACCTGCAACATAAGAGGATACATTATTACAGAGCACAGAAAAGAAGTGGCCGCAAACCGAGCTCCTCCAGAGTCCAGAGTATGTATCTTCTGGCATATCTCATATTTTGGGTGACCGATGTGTCCGCTGCCTATTTGTGGATAGCACGGGGACCAGTATTATTTGTTTTTGAGATTCGTGTAAAACATATTTCAACGGTTGACATTTTCTATAGAACACGAAAAATATGAGACATCTCAGAGGATGCGAATTCGCTCTTCCACCTCTCTGGCTCTCTGCTTTTCCCTCCTTTTTCTGCTTCCAGACGAAGTCTTCACAGCTTCCTTCTCTATTTAAACCTCCATTGAATTATTTCACACTAATCATCTCTCGTTGCAATTTGTTCTCTCTCATTGGAGCCTAGAAACCTGAAGTTGATGGCTTCTTTAAACCCGAAAGCTACTCGTTCAAAACCTCTCTATCCCCAAATCATTGATTCACATCCGGATCTCAATACCCCCTTTCTCTCTTCTAGCTCTAGTTCTTCTTTGTATCCCAAGGTTGATCTCACTTCCAATCCAGACCCTAAACCGAACCCAAGTTCTAGTTCTAGTTCTGCTTTGTACCCAACGGTTGATGTAAACGAGCTCGCCGAGAACCTATTCGCCTCGGAAGAAGATCAACCGCAAATGGAGCCTCCAGTTGAGGAGGTTTTGTTAAAGTTTCCTGGAGCAGTACTACACTTGATCGATCGTCAGAGAAGCGTTGATCTTGGATCGGGTGACTTCTCTATTGTACGGATCATGCAAGGGAATAACACAGTGGCGGTGCTAGCGAGGCTCGGGGAAACGGTACAGTGGCCTCTGACACCTGACGTGGCGTCGGTGAAGGTCGACTTGTCGCACTATTTCTTCTCAATTCGTGTGCCCCATACACACGGTGATGATGAAGAAGGTACTAACCTAAATCGAAATTTATTGGCCTTTTAAGAATTCCACTGTTCGAAATAGAATCAGAATAGTGTGGGGAATCCTAAATCGTAAGCGGTTTCTAATTCTGATTCGAGTTGCAATGATGGAAACTGTCATATCAATCGGTTTCTCCTAAATATTGAGCCTGATATTTCAGTTACTTATTAGATTCCCCAAGGACTAATGTAGTCTGATATGTTTCAATTAATTATGACCATGTAGAGGTATACGCAATTTTCTGACAACAATTTTTGTGCTTTTGGACTAATTTACAGAAAAATCAGAATCAGAGCCAACGCTTCTGAATTATGGTCTTACCTTTGCGGCAAAAGGTCAAGACAAACTGTTGAAGGAGTTGGATCAGATTTTAGGGACCTACAGCAGTTTCTCTGTGCAGCAGGTACCTAATTTTCCCCCTAATTTCCAGTTTCTTATTTCTTAAAATAAAATGGTTACATTTAGATGTGTTATATTTTGAAAAATCTCAATGAATCTAACCTGACCTGAATTGGGATCCCCCAGGTACCTGAGGGTAGAATTACTAAATTTGGACCGTTCTTTAACCTGGCACGAATCTCAAAGCTGACCCCTATCTACAGTAGGCTACAAATTTCTTTTAGATGGCTGAGATTAAATCCAGACCGTTCTTCAAGTATTGGAGGGGTACAATACCTTGAGGGAAAAATAATGCCGTCTCTGTCTTGACAGTTAACCTATTGTCTAAGTTTTAAGCTGACCTGGTCTGTCAATAACCTCTTTGAAGTTATTTAAATGCAGTTGGATACAGATTTGCATTCTTTCATTAAATAAAATGTAAAAAATATTTAGCCTACTTATGAGTTTGAGCTTTTATGTTGATAAGATATAAAAATTATGTGGTAATAAGAAATTGTAGTTGGAGCTTTAAACCCATTATTGAAATTACTGATGGAAAAAAGTTTGTTGAAAAATTCGTTTAACTAGCATACAAATTATAACAGGTTCCACACTAGTTATACCATACATTGAAATCCCCTTCAAATAATAAAATACTCTAATATAACAGGTTCAATCTAAAGGGAAGGAAAAAAGTAAGGTGCTTGACACATCGGTTGAGAGGGGTATGACCCCAGAGGAAGCGGCAGGCCCCAAAAAAGAATTAATTGAAGAGAGGTCAGCTGCATTTTGGACCACCCTGGCGCCAAATGTAGAAGACTATAGTGGTGCTATACCTAGGGCTATTGCCAAGAGTACCGGCCACGTAATTAAAGGTATCATATGGTGTGGTGATGTCACTGCCGACAGGCTCAAGTGGGGCGAGGAGTTTCTCAAGAGGAAGGTAAGCCCCGGCTCCAAGCAGGCTGAAGTTAGTCGTGACGCCTTGAAAAGGATGAAGAGGTATTTTCTTTTTCCTTTCGTTTTTGTTTGTTTTGTTTTTCATCACCATATTGAGAAATTTGAAGAAATAAAAAATGGTCATATGGAAAAGATAATGGAAGGAGTTCTTCCAACAAAAAAAATATGGAGAGGGAATGTTTTATAAAAAATTACTTGTGTCCTTTAATTAATTGTTTTTCCCTAATACTTAATATCATAGTGTTTCCTGCAACTGGGGAGAAAAAGACATGCAGCACTACCACCATAGCACCAACAATAAATCTATTGTTTTGTGTGTGCAGAGTTAAGAAGGTCACAATAAACATGCAGCATTACCAGTTTACCACCAATAGAACCAACAATAAATTATCTGTTGTTTTGTGTGTGCAGGGTTAAGAAGGTCACAAAAATGTCAGAGACAGTTGCAACTGGTATTTTGACAGGGGTGCTGAAAGTCACTGGGTTCTTCACCAGTTCTGTTGTCAACTCAAAAGCTGGCAAGAAATTCTTCTCCCTCTTACCTGGTGAAATAGCTCTTGCTTCTCTTGATGCATTTGGTATGCTCTTTAACTTCTATCTTCTTTTAATAAATTGAGCCATTCTGATTTTCTACTAGCCTATTTTGTGATTTTAACTTGTTTTATTTTATTTTATTTTGTTTGATATTAGGGAGAATATGTGATGCTGCGGAGGTGGCCGGAAAGAATGTCTTGCAAACATCATCAACTGTAACAACAGGAATTGTGAGCCACAGGTACGGTGATGGAGCAGGTGAGATTACACAAGAAGGGCTACACGCAGCTGGCCACGCGTTTGGGACAGCATGGGCTGTGTTCAAATTAAGAAAAGCTTTAAATCCTAAGAGTGCTGTGAAGCCTTCTTCGATGGCCAAAGGTGCGCTTAAGGCCGCAGCTAGTGAAGTAAAGAATGGCAAGGCTAAGAAGAAATGACATTTTTTTTTTGTTTACTTGTATTTTGTTATTTTACTTGGAACGTTAGATTATGTTTGTTCTTCTGTTTGTGCGTGTGTTTTGGTACTTTTTGGAGCTTTGTACAAAGATCCAGGTAAGGGGGCTTGGTGAGAGAATTAATGCAGTTTGTAATTGAAGTTGCATAGTATCTTTTCTCTATATTATGCATCTTAAATTTAATTGGATGACAGAAAATCTAATGGTTAGAATTTATTGATTTAAATTTAAATTGAATCTGAGCTATCTAAATAAATAATCTACCTTCTTTTGATTAAATACACTCTTGTAGAAATCTAAATTTAACGAAAATTATACCTGCCACAGCTAATACCACACATTTTTTGTTGGAGAAAAATTAAACCCTCCCCTCCCGATGCTTCATTTCTCTTCTCCTTCCTGCTGCGTTTCTCCTTTTCTCTAATCGGAAGAGAATCAAGTGAGAGAGACGATTAGTCGGCGTCTCCTTTTCCTCTCAAAACTGCACCAGAGCGAAAATTAGAGGAGCCGAAAGATGTTTTTATCCCAACCTCTCAATCGTCTAGGGTTAGGGTTTTAACTTCTCAGATGATACTACCACAACCTGAGAGATCTTCCATGGCAAAGGTTAAATTAACAACAAATTGACCAAATTTTTTCCTCCAAAGATGGTCTTGACCAAATTAACAACAAATTGGATGGAAGAGTAAATTAATGTTGTGTTTAAAATCAAAAGAAGACATTTGTTCAATTATAAATCATACAAGTTCAATTGTAAATGTTTATGCTTGTTTTAATTTTAACAAGCAGTTTAAAGCCAACAAATTATGGATATTTCCTAGTTTTTTTTTCTTCCGTTCTGAATTTCTGATCAATTTTTCTAGTCAACGGGGAGGGATCAGAATAGATCACACTGGCAGTCTCTGCCATGCTATTTCCAAAAAGAAAAAGAAAAAAGGGAGGGATCAGATTGTCTACCCACTGGACACGTGTCGACGATTTCTGATATTAATAAGAGAAACAGCTATGTATCTCATGGCGTTACTCACTCTTCCCACGGTGCCGATTTCCCACAATAAAGTTTTTGTAATGAATTCGTGTCAACTAAAACTTCACTTTTGAGTTTAGATTCGGACCGTTAGAACTATTTTGAGTTTTTAACACAAAAATTAAAGAGACGCCAAGCATTCCAAAGGATCCAGACCCCTCTAATCTAAACAGGTCCGCTATATTTTTTTTTAATATTCAAAATGCCATCATTAGAAATAATCAAATAGACTAATAATATTCTTAGTCTAATAAAATTTATGCAGATCATTAAGCATTGTCACCCAAAATTTCTATCCTAAGTTAAACTGAATTTAGTTTTAAGAAGTGAAATTTCGACAAATTTTATGCAATATAAGAAATATTATTAATATAAGAAATTACGTTCTAATATGCAATTGAATGCCCCTTTTTTTTTTTATAATTGTTACAAATATTATTGATATGAGACTATGGATGCTTATGTAAACTTGCAGCAAGCAAGTACGTACGCTAGGTGAGAAGTGCTGAAACAATCACAATTGTTGGCAAGCCTAGTGACAAAGGCATAACAGCGCTTGAATACCATGCCATGTCAATGATTTAGAAGAGGATTTGAGATAGTCACACATATATATATATTGCTGATGATGATAAGAGACATGCAAGATGCAACTATGCAAGCATAGATCCTGAGAATGCAAAATACATTGGAAAAATCGAGTTTATTTGGTTAATTTTGTCCCTGATTCCATGATATATTTCAATTTTAATATATGTTGTCTTCTTTTCTTTCTACATATATTGCTCAATTCTTTTTATTATGTTTAAGATCTTATAGATTACTGAAACAAACACAAGGCGAAGTAGATCAACTGAAAAAGAGAAGAAAAACCATTACAAGGCCCATAGGAAAATTGAATTAGGTGGATAATAAGCAAAGCAAATCAATGAGTTAATGAAATTTTTTAAAATAATTTAAGTGATCAAAATTGTGATGGATTGGTCTCTTGTAGCACTCCTGAAATCATTCCTTGAACAGATATGTTCTTAGCAGCAATAGGCAGATATTTAATTATAATTGACACACTTCCCCATGACAAATTGCAAGATTAATTGATAAGGATATAGTACAGATGTTGTTTTTCCATTTGTGAATGAGACATGTTGTTTTTTATTTTTTTTAATATATAAATCGTAATTAGAAAAAGATTTTTATAAAACCAACATGATTACTTTCTTCTTCTTCTTTTACAAAAACCATAAAAAACTGAAATTCTATTTCGGTCTTGAATTTTTTTTTTGGGACCGAAATGACAATTCGGTCCCAGATATTTTCACAATTTTTCAATATATTTTTTTTCTCGAAATTTGTGAAAATGGCTGAGACCGAAATGGCATCTCGATTCTTATAATTTTTGTAAAAAACAAAGCAATTAAGTTGGATTGGTAAAATTTATTTTTATTTATAGTTTTTAAAAAATATCGTCATTTTCCAGTGAATGACACATGTCGGATTCTTAATTCTTAATGAGGGTATCTCAGTCAAATTTTCTAACCTGGATATTGCATCAATCATGATTCATGGGCATGAGTTTTTCTTCTTACAATTCACTTTTTGATGGAAGCTCTGAAGTTTTGTAATTTGCAATTACTCCCTCGTCTTGAAAAAAAAAATTACAATGTGATTCACACATGTTTTTCTGTTCCGGAGGAATGCAACAACTAGGGGTTTGCTAACGGGTAACCCGTGACCCGTTCCGGGTTACCCGTTAGGGGTAATGGGTAGGACGGGTAAAGGGGTAGGTCGGGTACGGGTAAAACCCGTAACGGGTAGACGGGTAATTTTCCTAAAACCTCTATCCGGTCCGTTTATTACCCGTACCCGTTGCGGGTTGACGGGTACGGGTACCGCGGGTACGGATCCGGGTATCCGGGTACGGGTCCGGTCCGCCCGGTTTTTTTTTTTTTTTTTCTGTTTTTTTTCAAAAAATTCAAAAAATTCAAATTTTTTTGAAGTGAAACGGGTACGGGTACGGGTATGCGGGTAGATGGGTACGGGTAGGCGGGTAGATGGGTACGGGTAGGCGGGTACGGGTATGCGGGTAGATGGGTACGGGTAGGCGGGTAGACGGGTACGGGTATAACGGGTTTTTTTTCAAATTAGGTTGTCCGGTCCGTTTATTACCCGTACCCGTCTACCCGTTTGTACCCGGGCAACGGGTACGGGTAGCTCGGGTAACGGGTACGGGCCGGGCAAAACAGGTTGAACCCGTTAGGGGCTTAGCAAACGTCTAGCAACAACTAATGTTACTGTAGATGGCCTATACACAATTAATGTTGGTGTATGGAATTGAATAGAGGTGGTTCCAACTTTTTTTTCTCAATCTTTTGGCATGATACAATGCTACCAAATTGTTTTTGAGAAAGCAAGGTGAAATTTTACTTTGGAACTCCAACTGCCGAGGGTGTATTGAAGTCTGACATAAAGAAACGTGAAACGTATATTTATGTGTTCTCTACTTCTCTTGCTTCATACCAACTCTCTCTCTCTCAATAATGCTTAGAAGTTTTTAATTGTTTCTTTTCATTGTCTTGATATTCATATTCATAAGATCAAATTGGATTGCTTTTGTTTAGATTTAGATCTGATTGAAGGTTAACTTGAGTTGGGTAATTTTGGCACAGGTCCGATTCAGCAGCTGATTTTTTTGAAAAAAATGGGTTGGATTTTATGTTTTGGTTAGAGGGTTGGGTCTGTTTTTGTGAGTTAACTTTTAATCTGTAGTGTTGAAAATGGATTTAGTTAACTGTTATGATCTCTATATGTGATTTCTTCTATTTATCGTAATATAATATTTATGAAATATTTGCTATCCCTTATGTATTGGATTTGTTCATGTTTGACTTGAGAACTATGAATAAAAAATGCCAAGCGATACTTCAAAATCTATTGTGACAATGGTTCTATAGACTCGGTTAATTTTGATAGAGAGGGTTCAAATGCCTCCATTTTTTGTGCCTCTATCATGCCTTCATTTTTAAAAACTTAAATAACTCAAAGTTTAAAACTTAAACATCAAAATAAAACCGTTAGATGTGATCTATATTATTTTCTCTATATAACTATAAAAAATTATCACATTTTAATTTCGCTTTTATATGAATCAATAAGTTAAAAAATCAACGTCTAAAAATTATCCACATTAGTATACATTTTTATAAGCTCAAGATGATAACCAAAACAAAGTTGAAATGTCATAATTTTTTACACGTGCATAGATAAAATGATGTAGTTCATATCCAAAGGTTTTATTTTGAATTTTAAAATTTAAATTTTGAATTATTAAAATTTTTAAAAATGAAAACATGATAGAAACACAAAAAATAGAGGCATTTGAACCCTCCTCATTTGTTTTACTTATTTTGCCGAAGCAACGCAAGGTTTATCTATAGTGAGAATTAGGATCGGTACGTATTCTCTCAGATACCTGACTCAAGTAAATTGAAACTGATGGCCCATATTTATATGGACTGGAGAGCCTGCTTTATTAAGAGTGTTTCGAATTACCTTGTTTTGAAGGTTTGTAAGAAGTTCGGTGTGATGTATGGCATGAACTAGCAAATGGAACAAATCAGTTTTCTTCCTTTTCGCCGATTTTTTTATTAATATCCAAAAACTAAATAAAATTTTAAAAAATATTCAAATCCCGATTGTATTTCGAAAACTACCCAAACCAGTTATCTAATAATCGGATTTGAGACAAATTTCCGGTCAATAGTTACCCAGACTCAAAAACAACAAATCCGATTAATGGTTAACCGGATTTGTGCATTTTGCTTCTTTCTTTTTTTTTTCTTTTTTTTGAAAACAAATTTTTTTTTGTATTAAAATATTATAAATGTTGAATATATTTCTTTGAAGAGAAGGGTTCAAATGCACCCAAATTTTTGTACACCAAAATGCACCCTATCCTTTTTCTCCGTTTTCAAAGTCCGAATAGTCAATCCGAACCATTAGATGCGATCTATATATTAAGATGTGCTTGGAGACCAAATTTTGTATTTTTTGGAACTTTTTTTACTATTTATTAAGCCACTTTGAAAAATCGCTGATCCAATGGTTCAGAAAATGTAAAATCAGCGATTTTCAAAGCGGCTTAATAAATAGTAAAAAAATTCTAAAAAATGTAAAATTTGGTCTCCAAGCACATCTTAATATATATATCACATCTAACAGTTCGGATTGACTATTCAGACTTTGAAAACGGAGAAAAATGATTTGAAAGATAGGCTGCATTTGGATGCACAAAAATTTGGGTGCATTTGAACCCTCCTCTTCTTTGAAAATAGATGGAATACAATATAATTTGATTTATTAGAAAGACTGCAACAAACAACCTGGACCAATATTTTTTAGGCCGGATTTTTCGCGGCTGTAAGAAAATTAATATATTTCTTTATGTGCTATTGGAAAAAAAAAATTAGATTTTGAGTTATTGATCTCGGTTCAAAAGTCACTTCTAGCCTTCTAGGTAATTCAGAAAATATTATGACCTTTCTAGTACATTTAATTTATAAAAAGTTATATCTATTTTGAGAATTCTTTTTGAAAAACAATCATTAAATAAATAAAAGTTTTTGATTTTTTTCAAAAATAGATACAACTTTTTATAAATTAAATGTACTAGAAGGATCACAATATTTTCTAGATTACCTAGAAATGACTTTTGAACCGGGATCAATAATTCAAAATCTAATTATTTTTATTTTTTTCCAATAGCACATAAAGAAATATATTAATTTTTCTTACAGCCGCGAAAAATCCGACCTAAAAAATATTGATCCGGGTTATTTGTTGTAGTCTTTCTAATAAATCAAATTATATTGTATTTCATCTATTTTCAAAGAAATATATTCAACATTTCTAATATTTTAATACAAAAAAAATACACAAATCTGGTTAACCATTAACCGGATTTGTTGTTTTTGAGTCCAGGCAACTGTTGATCGGAAAATACAATCGGGATTTGGATATTTTTTAAAATTTTATTTATTTTTTGGATATTAATAAAAAAATCAGTCTTTTCGGTGTTCATCTCTTTATAATCACAAAAAACGCTAAATATCGAAAAGATAAGAAAAAAAATATATCTTCATCTCAATGTAGCATATAATGTACCCCCTCTCTCTCCAAACTTTTAAAATCCATACTATGTAAAATAGAGAAAAAGAATGCAGCTTTTAAAAAATATTAGTTTTGACAACTGACTTAATCTTCATTTAATTTAGTCGCTACCTGGATATATAATCTTCTTTTATGTGATTATCTCTTCCGAATTTATAATTCGAACATTCAAGATGCACACTAATGTGCCAATTCTATTTTACTATATATCAAAAGAAAATAATGTATAAAATTCAGAGAACCCACCGAGCCCACTGCATATCTATTTACAGAAAGATCATTAAAAAATAGTGGGTTTGTATCTATTTACAAAAATAGTAAAAATAATTCAAAAAATATAAAATTTGCTCTCGAATTCATTTTAATATAAAAATCACTCAATCAGTAGACTATTTGAGCTCTAAAAACAAAGATAAAAATGTAAGACACAATTAAAGCATAAAAAGCCAAGGCATTTGAATCTTGCTCATCGTTATAAGTTATTTTGCTTAAATTTGTATAGTCAGAATTATTTTACTTATTACCGATTTTTTTATTAATAGAAAATATAAAATAAATCATAAAAGAGTGTCGTTTCTATAAAATTTTGATTTGCAGGAAAAATGGGTTGATTTATTCCATCCAAAGAAAAGGACAATCAATCTCGACCTGCTAATTAAAAACCTAATCCCGTAAATTTCATTAACTAAATAGAAAAAAAATTTTTTGAACGATAGAATCCGTCTCGTCCAGTCTAAATAGAAAAAAAGGCCGGACTTTGTCAACCATCTTGTCCAATCCAGAAATTGATCAAAGGTTTGATCACGGTCATGAATTTTGAGTATTTGTAAGTGTAAGTCAGCATGTGGGACCTGCAGTTGCAGAAGAATTTTCTTGTTTTCTTTTGTTTTTGCTTTTAGTGATAATGACGAAATCTAGTTATCTAGACATACAAGTTTGAAATGAAGATTTCTGTCTCCAAGATAGATAAAATTGGAGGAAGCCATGCTCTTTGATCAATTTGAAGAGATATACTTTTTATTGAAATAATAATTTTTAACTCAAAATATGATAGTACAAATCCGTCGCTATCAGTCTATCACTTAGTCCCATAAAATTATATATAAAATTTAGAAAAAAATTGGTTATTTGTCAACCCAAAACTTTAAAATTTGAAAATCGTCACTTCAAAATTAAAAATCATTCTAATGTCATTGTAAATAATTAATGTCTAAAATACTCTCCCATCTCCTTTTTCCTCTATCTTTCTTTAAATTTTGTTTGATTGTTGATGAAATTTGTTGCCTTCGGTGTCAAATTGTATCTCTTTTGCTAGATAAAGGAACCGAGGTGAACTCAAGGAATAACTGTGGTCAGGTGTATTTTGCCTAACCTTGAATTCTCTCTGATTTTGCTACTTTTTCATTTGGAATTTTAACACAAATTGGAGTTCAAAATTGATCTCAGTGAACTGATCCTTCATTTCTCTTAACTTATCAACTGCTAAAGACCAAATTAGCACAAATTGAGTGGAAGGACAGGTCTTCACTTTGCAGCACATGAAGGCTACGCCAGGTGCATCAGGCTCGTGCTCACGGACTTTGTACCGAGTGTTCTCTTGGAAGACAACTCTCTGCGTACTGATTCTGGAGATGCCGATCGAAACTATCCCAACAGAGAACAGAGCAACCCCAACTTCAAAGAAAGATAGAGAGAAGAGATGGAAATGATATTTTAGTCATTAATTATTTAGAATGGCAAAATTAAACTAAATTTAGAGTGGTTAGGATAATTTCTAATTTTAAAGTATTATTTTTTAAATTTAAAAATTTTGAAGTAACAAATAACCAATTTTTTCTAAAATTTATAAACCTTCTACGGGACAAACAACAGTCCCAAACCTTTTTTTTTGCCAACTGAACGGGACAGATGCCACCGTTCAAATAATTTTCTTTCTTGATCAATTTTGCAAGATTAGATTTTTAACTAGCAGAACGGGAATTGTTGTCCTGTCCTTTGGACGGAACCAATTTTTTCTTAAAAATCGAAATATCATAAAGACAACACTATTTTGTAATTTTTTTTAATAATTTCTATTAATAAAAAAATGGGACTTATTACGAATTCACATCTTCTTCAATGCTACAATCTTTTATAATTAATGGACACGAATTTCAAAGTCCAATAATACTGCTCTCCTATACTAGCTCGAATCTCAAAGTGATGAGATTTAATCTCAAACCGTAAATGAGACCCATTCTTTACAATATTAGATTTCGTATGCTAGCTCGAATTCCAAAGTGATGAGAATTAATCTCAAACGTTACTTTACAATATTCAATCTGGTCCATCAAATCATAAATGTACAGTTCTGATTATTCGTGGATTGTCAATGAACTTGCTTACTGGAGAGCATCCAAGGTAGTGGATTACTCTCGAGTAGGGTACGAGTACCTCAGGTAACCCCGGGACGGGTAACGGGTAGGGTGGGTACGGGTAGGACGAGTAGTCGGATAGAACGGGTACGGGTAGGTCGGGTAATTTTTTAAAAGAGTGTACCCTACCCGTTTCATACCCGTGCCCATCTCGGGTAACGGGTTCGGGTACCTCGAGTACGAGTAATGGGTACCTTGGGTAGGGTACGGATATTATTTTTTTTCATTTTTTAATACTGTTTTTTCTGTTTTTAATATTGTTTTTTTCGACGGCAAAATAATTTTGAATTTAAAAAAAAACGGGTAAATGGGTGCGAGTATGGGTAGGCGGGTTTCGAGTACGGGTAAGACGGGTACGGGTTGGGTGGGTTTTTTCCTCAAATATTGGTACCCTACCCATCTCAAACCCGTACCCGTGTACCCGCCTATACCAGGGCACGGGTACGAGTACCTCGGGTAACGGGTACGGGCCGGGCAAAAGGGTAATACCCGTTTGGGTAAAAGCAAACCTCTAATCCAAGGTCCAAACCCTTGAGTCTATTTCCGCCCAGGTACCTGAGGTGCAATTTATAAAAATGGACGGCCCAGTTTAATTCTATCCAGGCTAAACTTAATCCGGTAGTTGTTGAGGCTAGGACTGGCAAAAAAGCCCGTAACTCGTGGATCGATCATGACTCACATTTGGCTTGCTTGCTAACAGCTTGCTCGTTAGTGGAGCGAGCTATTAATGAGCTAGCTCATCACTAGCTCGATTCAAAATTAACAGGTTTGAGCTGGAACCTAGCTCGCTTGCAAGCTGGTGAGCCAGATCGGTCCAAGTATGAACTCATGCATTGGTGTGACTTTGATATGCATGAATTTATTTTGTAAACTATGTTTGTATGAATTTGAAGATTCAGTAACTTAGTATGTATAAATTTAGTTACAAATTTAATTTATGATAGTTGATTTTATAATACATTATCTAAAATATTTGGGCTTTTGGCCCACAAACTTTTACGAGTTGGTTCGGCTCGCTTGTTGCAAAAACAAGCAAGCCACGAACTATTTTTTTAGCTTGGATTCAAATGTTAGCTCGCTTATGACTTGCTCATTACTAAAACGAGCGAGTCATGAGCTTGGTCTAACTCGGACCGAGGCGGCTCATTACCAGCCCTAACTTGAGGCAAGGGATCTGCTTTTGAGATTCGTGTCAAGTGAAATGAATGGTCCACATTCGGCACTTGCATCTCAGGTACCTGGGGTGATGCGGATTCCAAACCCTTGGTCTTCCTTCCGGCAGAAGCCTCGTCCCTCAAAAAACCCGCCAAACCCAAATTTCCTCTAACATTCTCCAAACGAGCGAAATAAAAGGGGGAAATGTTCTGAGCTCAGAATCACACATAGGTCATGGGGAAGAGAAGATCCATTGTAGTTCGATCGTCTTCCCCCTCCGCATCGGAGGAGGATGCGCGGCGGAGCTCCGTCTCTCGTCGGCGATCGAGGGCTAGTTCGTCTGCTTCTATTTCATCAGGAAATAAGAAGCCTCGGAGGAGGACTGCTACGAGGGATTCTATCTCGAAGCACGATTCTGGAAAGGTAGAGATAGTTGTTCTAGAATATGCGCGTTATGCAAGTCAGTGAGAGTTCAATTTTGCGTTATATGGTTGTAATTTCATATATTTTGTTTTAGAACGCGATAATATTTTGCTGGAAACTTAATTGAATAGTTTTTTGCTTTATTCAAGGATATAAAGGCTGAATTTGATATGCTCTCAGAGGATTTTTCTGATTGCCGTTATGATCTCAGCAAGTCAGGTGATATAACTATTTTGTTTTTTATTGTTTTAATGTTATATTCTAAACATAATTACTCTCATATATATTTACTAATATCGTTTATGCTTAAGTGTCATTTAATTAGACAATATTTACTAACATCGTTTGTGCTAAGTGTCATTTAATTTGACAGTAACAAATGCTGATTACTGATATTGTCAGAAATATATGCATATTATGATATTAAGTTTGATTCTTGTAACTTTTGTTATTATCACGAATAAATTAAAACAAGGTAAAAAGGGCACTCCATAACTATGTAAATTTAATTTTATATTTGTTTTTAGGTATTCAAATTGTTGTCATGTTGGCTTACTCTTATTTTATTGTACTGGAAACAGGACCTTTATTTCATACAAAGGAGCTATGGGTTGAGAAATACAAGCCTCGATCTTTGTTAGACCTCGCCGTGCATAAGAAAAAGGTTCTTCTTTGCTCATAAGTTTCATGTAAAATCACGAGAATAATGGATATTTGATTTCATATTTTTACTATTAGAAGTGATGTTATATTATCTATTTCTAAATGAAAAGGTACCAAAGTTCCTTTATTGACATTTTATTGCACTTGGACAGGTTGAAGAAGTGAAAAAATGGTTGGAAGAAAGATTAAAGATGTCTAAGGTACCCGAATTCTCACCAATAATTTGTTCTTAGTTTGTGTCAATTAAACAATGAATTGCATGAAAGCGTCATTTATTTCTTACTTTGTATGCCTGTACTTTATTGATTCATTCATGCAAGTATATGGTTTTACAGATCAATTATTTTTTCAAGTACAGGAAGGATTAAGTGATTACACTCTTCTTCTCACCGGCGAGGCTGGTACTGGAAAATCTGTAATCTCTCTCTCTCTCGCTTGCTTGCTCGTGCACTACACTACGCTGTTGGTACTTCCTGATACCAGGAAGCTTAAGACTAGAAATAAGAAAGTGATTTATGTAGGTGCTGATTCAGCTTGATCTGACATGCAAGTACTCACCAAGTCTGACTAGCACGGTCAATTCAACCAGCACTTAATTTGAAGTGGATGATATTCCTTCAATTTTGTTAAATTTTTTTATAGTATTGTTTGTTTCATAGTTTCAGTCTAAATAATTCATCTTTTATCTTTTAGGCTGTTATTCATGCTGTTGCTTCCGACATTGGGGCTGAATTATGCGAGTGGAGAACTCCTACACCAACACTTTGGTCTGAACATTCACATAATTCTAATTCAGGTATGACATATTTTGAAGCTTTTTAAGTTTAACTCTATAATTTTGAGGAAAGTATGGTACTGGCTCCTTAATTGATGCACTTTGTTCAGTTTACCACCTAAACTATCAGGCCTCTGAGCATTCTTGTGATTCAGTTTACCTGAAACTATTGCATTGTTTCAATTAATCCCCTGAACCTTTTCTTTGTTCAACTAAATTGTATGGGTCAATTGGATCTTTCCAGTAAAACATTGTTACTATTAGTTCTACAATCAATTATTAGAACTTGATGCCTCTAGATGCCTCACATTGCTTGCAAAATTATCAATGTGTTAGTAACAGTAGGTTTATTTGAATAAGTAGTCAAATGTTCTGGGCTTGATTTAATCATTTTTCAATAAATAATGGTCCTGATTGAATCTGAAAGAAAATTTAGGGCCTTGATTGAACCAAACTGCAATTTTTAAGAGGTGAAAATCATCCTTTAGTCACTTTCTATGATTATTAAATTCTCAACTTTTACTCTTAGGGAATCCCAAATTAATCTTCTGTCAAGAGGCCAAACAAACAAACATCAGAATAAAGTGGAAACACAAACAGTGCTATAAAAGATAAAACCAGTGTTAGACTTGCGTGAAATATATGGACATTTTCCTTGAGTTGATTTTTAATATCAATTATGCATAATATTTCTAGGCAGTAAAGTTCATATTTGCTGCACCTATACGAATAGGATTATTGTAACAAATACAATATGGAAACATGGATACAGCATTTTTCAAAGCCCAAGAGTTTGCTTTTTTTTGTGTATGTATTTTTTTTTATATTTTTGTACATAATAATATAAAACATTATAAATATGCATATAAGAGTATAGTATTCAACAGACAAGAATATACAAATAAAAAAAAATTAATTTTTTGTCTTTTATATTGAATAAATTTGAGGGAAGATAGAAGCTGCTAAATGTAGTTATGAAAAGTTAATGGATACACAAAAGTACATTTTCTTCTCTTTTCTAAAAGACTGATGGTTGATCAATGAAAAATGGAGTTAATATCTAGAGCCTTCTTATTTAGTCCCAGAAGGGCCATGAAAGAGATTCCAGTAGTGATTCTGATGATTCTGTTTGGCAGGATGCACATAACCCTTGATAAATTTATATCCTACTACCATATCTCTTAATGCGTCAGCTGGTCTATCTCACACTTATCGTACACATGTTGTTACACATATTTACCTGGATGGATATCCATTATGGTATGATTTGCTATTTATGCGTATCAGGGTAACACAAGTTGTTATTATTCATATTTTGAAGGGTAATATTTGAATAGCACCGAGGACTGTCATGAAGTTTAGGCAATATATGTGGAGGATATACTTCTGTAGGAAATTTGAAGGCCAGCCAATGTATGCAGGCATTTGAGTAGAAAATTTTGTGGTCAAATGAGTGACCCTACTGGGCGAATTTCATTTTCTGCTTTATATTATACTTCTACTACATTTAGATAACCAAAACTTGTTTTACTTTTCTTTTTAGGATTACGATACACGTCAAAGTTGGAAGAGTTTGAAAACTTCCTCGAAACCATAAGAAAATATTCTTTACTCACTCCAATGGTTACTGTTGAATCTAAAAAGCCCGTTATTATTCTAATTGATGATATCCCTATAACGAATGGGAAAATGGGCCTTGCAAGACTAAGCAGGTGCTTAATGGCTCTAACTTATTCTACCAAGGTCCCAATTGTGATATTGATCACTCAATGCCATAAAACTGAGATTGGTGATGGTTCATCTTGGTATTGGGAAGAACTTGAAGCCTTAATTGAAAGAGCTGGTGCACATAAGGTACAATTTCTCTGTGATTACTGCTTAGTAACTGTTTTTTCTAGTATTGACTATTTAAGGGAGTATTTTTTATCGTCATTGTCTGACTATGTTGTAACTAGTGGGTTTGAGAAACTTGAATTCTTCTTGAGCAGAATCTCAATTAGAGAGTTTTATATAAATAAATTATAACACACACACATACGCGGGTGTGCGTGCTCACACACAGCACACAACACACAACACACAACACACAAGGCAAGACAACACGACACAAATATTTTGGCATACCAATCGTTGGTCAAGTATGCTATTGGATTGTTACTACCTTTTGCATTTATTTGTATATTTCTGTTGAAGAAAGGTAAGCAGCCCATACCACATTTCCCATTTTACTACAAAGTTACACAAGTTAATCTATTGCAGATATCCTTCAATCCAATCACAGTAAATTCCATGAAGAAAGTTCTCCTCAAAATAAGCAAAGAAGAAAAGTGTGAGGTGTCTATTGAATTAATAGAGGAAATAGCTAAAGCAAGCAGAGGTGACATCAGAAATGCAATTACATCATTGCAATACTATTGTCTGAAGCCACAAAGGGCCCAGCAACTGATGAGTTCTTCATCACTCTCAGTTGGTAGAGATGAAACACTCTCTCTCTTTCACGCCCTCGGGAAGTTTTTGCACAACAAGAGGGATACTGCTGCTGACCCTGATTATCAGGACCCACCTCCATTCACACTCAAGGAGAGATATAAAAGAAAACCCATGAAAATGGAAATGCCAGAATTGATTCTCTCTCAAGCCTATAGCCAGGCACGCTCAGTCACTGATTTCTTACATGAAAATGTTCTAGATTTCATTGAGTTTGATTCTGTTTTTGATTCATGGGTTGTCAGTTCTTATTTGAGTGATGCTGATTGCCTCCTTGCTAGTGGCCATATGGGAATGCCGTCTCGAAGAGCTGTTTATGAAATAAATGAATCTGAGGGTCTTGCTCATATAATTTCTGCATCAGTTTCTGTCCGTGGGGTGCTTTTTGGAAATTCGCAGCCCGCTGGTTCAAGGTTACCACTCTATTCTTTTTCGTTTCCAACAGATGTATACATCTATAGGGGTTATCATTCAGGTTGATATATATGTCCATAGAATTGTCATACTGGTTGGTATGTTTAGGTACTACCATACTAGGAATACTGCTTGACATAATCAGTAATGATGCCTGTTTGGACGGTCAGGATAGCTGTATGGTGGTTACTAACGACAGTTTTAATCAAAGCTGCATTCTAAAGTCTCAAGTAAAAATACTGCACAAATTTAAAGATATTTGGAAAATAATTTAAAGTCAACTAACCCCCATACTTACATGCACCTAGGTGCATCACTACAATTTAATATCATATTACGATTCACTAATGTTATTTTTGATTGATCTTCCCTTATTTTACTGATAATGAACTTATGTTTGAAGGTGGCATAGTATTCGTACTCCGAGGATTTGGCAAATCGAGCAGTCCATTCGGCATATTAAGGTAATTTTTTTTTTTTTTGAAGGAACCGGCATATTAAGTATGTAACTTAAAAAATACAAATCCTGAGTTATTTAATTTTTCTTTTGGGAAAAGTGGCCCTCAGACCACCAATCTTCATTTCTTCCTAACCGCAGAAGTGATTGCAAAAAACTTGGTATTTAGAAAATACCAGGAAATTAAAAACAGATGAGAGCAGTATGTAAACCAACCCTTCTAACCCCAATCTAAAGCATAATACTACCCAACCACATATATTTCCAAGTCCAGGATAACAGAAAACCAAAATAACCAGATCACACAAAATATACATCACAGAAATATATAACAGACATACACGACCAAACAATAGCACAAATCCTTTGAGTTGCTATGTTTTGTAATGTTTTACATTGTTGGAAAAAAATGAAGGATTGGATGCTCAGAGAAAGATATGAAAACTCAGAGACCTTTGGATCGCATAGCCTGTCAGATTTAGCAACAGATTTCAAACCAGTCATGCAGCAACTTGAGTCACAATATTTGGAGGGTTCTCGTAATGCAACGAAAAGTCAAATCCAATGCCCAGTTCAGTCAAATACATTTTCTGTTGGAATTTTGGAGTCAGAAAGATCCAATTCTGATGAGGCTACTGAAGACGAGATAGAAGATTGGTAATGGATACTGATTTTTTTAGTGAGTGTGTTTTGCGTGTGAAGCCAACAACTACCGTCTGAAGCCACAAAGGACCCAGCAACTGATGAGTTCTTCGTCACTCTCAGTTTGTATAGATGGAAAAGTAGTTGGTACCATGTAAATGGTCTAACAAGTTTTGTATTTTTCTCCAAGGGATTACCCTTTGTATAAATTTTTGAACCCTGTAGGTGTTGCTAATGCCGTATTACGCAAGTATCTTTCTGTTACATAGTTCAAATATAGTTATTCTATTAGAGAAATTTAGATAAATGCATACATGTTAGAACTTCATGATTTAGATATTGAGAAATTTGGTTTAGTTGGAAGAGAAGGGAAGGGAGAGGGGAGCGGGAGAAATAAGAGGACAGTAATCAACAAGGGAAAGGCCCAGCGAGGTAGAGAGAAATCAAACTCAAGTGATTAATTCCAGATGATAAAATTTAGTAACCTCTAGTAGAATTTATCCTAAAAGTTAAATTTAAGTGGCCAAGTAGAACATGAAAAATTAGTAAAACATTAAAGATAATTAATAGAAGATAAAAAATAATTAGTAAAAGATAAAAAATGTCAAGTAAAAAATGAAAAATAACTAAAAAGAAGATAAAATATAGTTAGAAAAATACAAAAAAACAACTAATATAAGATAAAACACGACAATAA
Source organism: Carex pumila (assembly GCA_033356055.1). Lineage (NCBI taxonomy): Eukaryota > Viridiplantae > Streptophyta > Magnoliopsida > Poales > Cyperaceae > Carex > Carex pumila. Next base: position 93,743 of record JARJHM010000635.1, on the reverse strand, counting down.
AAAAAATTAAAATCAATTAGAAGCTGAAAACAACAACAATAAGGAAAAACTAGTAGAAAAAACTCGAGTGACTAATTTTAACAGTTATATTTTATCTTTTACTAATTGTATTTCATCCTGTACTAGTTGCTTTTCGTTATCTGTTAGTTGTCTTTCATCTTGTACTAGTTGTTTTTCATGTTCTTCTAGTTATCTTTCATCTTTTTAGTTGTTTGTCATATTCTACTAGTTATTTTCTTTATATTTTAATTGTCTTTCACATTCTTCTATTGTTTTTCATTTTGCACTGATTGTCTATCATTTTCTATTGGCTGTCTTTGATATTCTTCAAGCTTCTTTTCATCTTCTTTTAATTATTTGTTATCTTCTACTGATTGTCTTTCATGTTCTAGTTATCTTTCATCTACTACTGGTAGTGTTTCATCTTATTTTAGTTGTCATTTATTTTGTATTGGTTGTCTTTAATGTTATACTAGTTGTCTTTCATTTACTGTTGATTGACTTTCATATTCAACTTGTTGTCTTTTATCTACAACTGGTTATATTTCATATTCTTCTAGTTATTTTTCATTTTTTTCTAGTTATATTTCATGTTCTACAAGTTGTATATCATATTTTTCTAGTTATATTTCATGTTCTTCTAGTTGTCTTTCTTATTTTACAAGTTGTCTTTCTTGTTACAATGGTTGTCTTTCATTTACTACTAATTATTATTCATCTTCTTCTAGTTGTCTTTCATCTTGCACTAGTTGTTTTAAATATTCTGTTGGTTGTCTTTTATCTAATATTGGTTGTGTTTTATCTTATTCTATTTGTCTTTCATCTTCTTTAGTTATTTTTCATCTTATACTAGTTGCCTTACATGTTTTGCTAGTTGTTTTTACATCTATTGTTGATTATCTTTCATCTTCTATATATTGTCTTTCATGTTAATTGGTGGTATTTCATCTATAACTAGTTGTTTTTTTATCTTCTTTTAGTTGTTTTTCATCTTGTATTGGTTGTCTTTCATATTGTACTTGTTGTCTTTCATGCTTAACTGGTTATTCTTCATCTTTTATTAGTTGTCTTTAAACTTCTACTAGTTGTTTTTCAAGTTCTACTGATCTTTTATTTATTTTTAATATATTTTTAGTTGTATTTCATATTCTTTTAGTTGTCTTTTATCTTCTACTAATTATTTTTCATGTCCTTCTAGTTGTCTTTCATGTTCTTTTAGTTGTCTTTTAATGTTGTTCTAATTGCCTTTCATATTCTTCAAGTTGTCTTTAACGTTCTATAGGTTGTCTCTCATTTTCAACTAGTTATCTTTTATCTACATTGTATTTCATATTCTTCTAGTTGTTTTTCATATTTTTTTAGTTGTATTTCATCTTGTACTGGTTATCTTTCATGTTCGACTGGTTGTCTTCATCTTCTTCAGTATCATTTTATGTTGTTCTAGTTGTTTTTCATATTTTATTAGTAGTTTTTCTTGTTCTACAACTTGTATTTCATTGTCTTTTAGTTGTCTTTCATATTGTACTAGTTGTCATTCGTTTGCTACTGGTTGTTGTTCATCTTCTACTGATTGTCTTTTACTTTTTTCTAGTTGTTTGTTATCTTCTCGTAGTTATCTTTCATTCTATATTGATTGTCTTTTATGTTCTACTGGTTATCTTTCATCTAATACTAGTTGTGTATTATCTTCTTCTAATTGTCTTTTATCTTATAGTTGTTATCTTTCATGTTCTACTGGTTGTCTATTGTCATAAAAAAAAGCAAACTCAACATTATTAACTTATACTAGTTATCTTACATGTTCTATTGGTTGTCTTTCATATTCTTCTAATTGTATTTCATGTTCTCAGTTGTCTTTCATCTTGTACTGGTTATCGTTCTTCTTCTATAAGTTGTCTTTCATCCTTTTTTAGTTATCCTTTCATGTTATAATGATTGTCTTTGTTGTCTCTAATGCCACCTAGAGGGGAATTGAATATGGGTCTGTCTAAAAATGTAAGCCCTATTGGTTAAATATCTACGTATAAAGTTAAATCTATGTGTGAGTGTATGTTAATGTGAGTTATAGTGATGACTCAAAATGATAACACTACTTTTATAAAATTATAAACCCTAATTTCAACTAACGTTCAGATCACAAGTGCATGATCCTACTATGTAATATATAATTAGGGTGTCGATCCACAACTAAGGATAGTGTATTAAGATAAATGCAATCAAGGTATTGTAACTAGAAAAAAGGTAAACAATAGATAGAGAGCCTCTGGGGTTCAGGTTTCCTATCCTTTTTATCATGCAAAATATAAGTTTCGATGTTTGTCTATGCCGTGTATGGCACTATCACTGCCGCGCGCGGTATAGACTATCTTTGAGTACCCCACGTACGACACTGTCATTACCCGCACGGTGAATTGAGTGTTTGTTTATGCGATTTGAAAGGTTTTCTGATCCTTCAATTGTCTTTTGGGCTACCAAGACTAAAGTGCTTTAGGTACGAAAGTATATTTTTTTTTCCTCTATACTACCCGGTAGTTGAAATATCATAAAGACCCCACCTAAACAAAATGCTTTCTAATGTTATTTCAATTAAGTCTAGTATGTACGTAGAAAAACCAAACTTAGTCTATGTTGCAATTTATATTATATATATATTCTACTAAGGGAGCCCATTGGTCTCTAACCATAGTCTTTGAACCGCTATCAACCCTCGTTAGCCTAGGTGTTAGTACTTACATGTTTATCCTTCTCACATAAGGATGCAACGACTAGAAAACCTTATGGTATGTGGAGATCATTGGTATATAGTGGACATAACTATGTATGCAAGAATATTATAAAAAAAATTATAGTGTAAGGGAAATTCAAATCATAACACAAAACAAAACATAAACATATATTAAAATATAATTAAGAATTCAAGTACAATTGAGCCATAGAGATGAGAAGTTTAGTTTCTCAAGGCCATATTGGAAAAGAAAATAAATAAAGAGAACATAAATTACAACCCAATTGAAGATGACCGAATGTCTCTTCTCCTTAACTCTTGATGGTTGTCCTTCTCTCTCTAAGTAACTCTCTAACCTACCTAACAATGGGGATTGTTAGCTATATGATTCTGGACTTGACACAATTGAACACACACACTAAATCCTTTACAAAAGTGGTATTTATAATCTTTCTAAAGGAGTAGTGGAAATAGTGGAGATCATGGGAGACATGGAGTCCACCCATGATCTAGTAGGAATTGTCTAAAAATAGCGTGGTCTATGAGGGAAAATATATTTAACTTTTCTTTTCGTCTTATTTCTTGTTTTGTTGATTGAAATTTAGAAGGTTAATATGAAATTCGGTGACTATTATAGGATTGTAACAAAAAACTTGTATATAGGTAAGATATAGAGTTGAGTTACTTGCCTCAGCTTTTAGAAATATAATGGTGTCATCTACATAATGACAATTGGTATGAGGCAAATGATCAATAGCAGGGGAGCCTAACCCTATCAATGAATTGGAATGTCTATCCTTACGAAAAAGTTTACTAAGCGTATTAGCTGCAAGAATATACAGATAGGGAGACAAGGGATCACCTTGTCAAAGCCCTCTTTTACAGAAGAAATAATCTGTAAGTTCACCATTTATATTGACACATGATTGAGAGCTAAAAAGCCACTCTTGGATCCAAAGTATCCATTTATGTCCAAATCCCCTAGATTTTAGAATGTCTAAAAGATATGACCAATTTATCTTGTTATATGACTTCTCAAAGTCCACTTTGATAACTACCCCTTGTTCATTATTGTGTTGACAATGTTGGATTATCTCCTAACTAAGAATGGCATTGTCTAGGATAAACCTGTTTTTAATGAAAGAAGCTTGACCGGTATCAATGATTATATTCATAACTGATTCCAATTGAGATGTCAGAACTTTAGAAATAATTTTCAGACTGCAATTAACTAAGCTAACGGGTCAGAATTTAGTGATAAGTTTGGCGTCTTTTTCTTTTGGGATGAGACAAATAATGGATTTATTCATACTTTTTAAATTGGTGTGGTGGTGGAAAAATTGAAGAGAAACTTGATATAAATCTAATTTGAATAGATCTCAAAATGCTTGATAGAATTTGAATGTAAAATCATCTGGTCCAAGTGACCCATGTGGTTCACACGCAAAGATAACATGTTTAATTTTTTTCTAAACTAAAGGAACTTCTAAGCTATGCTGTTCACTATCTGTAAGTTTATCATAATTATTCCAAAAATCAAATTCTAAAATAGTAGAGGTATTACTAGGAGTTCCTAAAAGATTTTTATAGAACGAAAAAAAATATGATTTTTGATATCAGATTTGGTGGTAGTCAGCTGTCCATTAATGTCTAAAGAAAGGATTTTATTCTTTTTAGATCTGTGGGTAGCCATAGTATGGAAATATTTGGTATTTTGGTCGCCCTCATCAAGCCATATCTATTTAGACCTGGCCTGCTAGTGTCTCTCATTTTCAAGGTATATGTTATCGAATTGTTGTTTGGTCAGTACCCAATCATCAAATTCGGATGTTGTGATATCCCTAGTTTCTAAGATAATTTCGAGCTGTTTTAATCTAGCTAAGAGAGCTCTCTTCTCTTTCTTTTTTTTTACTTAAAATTTCCTAGTCCAACCCTGGATTTTCTTCCTTAGGATCTAGGGTATATTGAGACCACCATTTATGTATTAATTCGACAAAATCTGATTGTTTTAACCAAAGTGGATCAAACCTAAATATATTTGATGGAAAGTCAATTTTTGAATAAATTTGAAGCATAATAGGGCAATGATCTGACCCATAGCTTCCTAGATCAATAGGTATACTAGCAGGATATAACTGTTCCCACTGCTCACCAGTAAAAAAACGATCTAGAAGGGCAAAATGTCACCCATTGTTCCAAGTATATTTACGAGTAGTCAATCTATGTTCTACTAATTGATGTCGATTCACAAAATTATTCAAGAGAGTATGAATATGTATATCAAAGCGAGAACCAGAATTTTCAGATCGGTGTCTAATGACATTAAAATCTCCACATATAATCCAAGGTATATTGGAAACACCTCTAATTTGGTCAAGTTATATCCACAAATCTGTTTTTTTTAATCTATCTACTGGACCATACACGATGGTTATTTGCCATGTGTGACCATCAGTTTTACATTCCATCCTTAGATCTAACGAGAATTGATGAGTGGTATGAGATAGATATCTAAACTTGATGCTATCACAACCAAAAATAATCCCTCCCGACCTACCGATGGAAGGGACCCATTGCCAAATATTGAACTGAGTGGAGATTGAATCAAGAATTCTACTCTTAAAATTTTCTTTTTTGGTTTCTTAGATAGCTAAGAGATCTATTTTATTATCTACTATCATATCATGAAGTATTTGACATTTTTTGGAGGAATTTATTCCTCTTGTATTTCAATTCAAGAAATTCATTGAGAAACTAAAACTTCTCCAGAATCTACAACAGATCTAAAGTTTCTGTAGTATCATGAAAAATTTCAGAATCAGCTACCTTAAGGGGATCAGAATTTATAGCTGGGATATCATTATTTGTCAACACTAAAACTTGAGAAGTATCAAGTGTTTTGGATTTATCAATTATCTGAATCCACTGATCATTTATTTATGCATTGCCCTTTTTCTTTTCAATTATGAACTTGGATTGCTCAACATAATAACTTTATGTTTGAGGGCTCCACTATGGATGATATTTGGTTTATTAATGCTTTTATTCCTCTTAAAGATAAACCTTTAATTGAGCTTGTTCGAGGGGCTGTACTTTGGTGTTTATGGCTTGCAAGAAATAAGCTCTGTTTTCAACAATCTCACATGCCTACTTTAAAGGCCATTGGCTCCAAAATTATTGCTTTAGCTACATTTTGGTGTAAGACTTTAAATAATGGTTCATTGCTTAATTTGTCTTTAATTTTGCCTTTTGATACTAATGACTTGCCTTCTCAGGATTTGACCATATTAGGACCACAGGAAACATTTCTAGAGGGGGATTCAGAGCTAGTGGTAGAGAACCCTCTGCTGGCACAGGAAGATTTAACCCATATGCTTGGGTTAAAGTTTCTAAATGATTAGTCTGTGTTTCTTTTGGTCTGGTGCTATTAGATGCTTACTTTCGCGTGCTTTTGTTGTTTTGCTGGTTTTATTTTCTATTAGTTTTGGATGTTTGACTGAGCATGTTTTACTGCCTTTATGTTTTTTTGGGTACATACTGTTTGCGTTTCTCCAGTTGTTTGGAGTTAGACGCAAAAACAATTTTTTATGATTTCTAATGAAATCAGTGGATCACCACTTTTTCAAAAAAAAAAAATATCAAAGAATGGACATGTGTCTCAAAAGAAACTCTACGTAATTTTTGTATATTGTGAATGATATTAGTTGCTTGATCAGCATCATTACCTAGTTGGATCTTATATATTCTAAAGAGGTCTCTAATTTCTTGAATTACTAAATATTTTAAAAAAATATATATTAAAGGCATGAAGCCCATCTTCATTACTGAATATCAAGTTAACTTCCATAAGGCTATTGTTCAGCTATACCTCACATCATCAAATAACGTACACTAGAAAATTACTAAAATCAAGCGTTTACTAAAATTTGAAGTAAGATTTAACTAAATTTAAACACCAATCAGCTGAGGACAGGGTTTCATATACTAAATATTTAAATGCACGAACATATCCCTTAGGAAGAGCTTGATATGATCTATAGCTCATGCAAAATGAAATTTCCACAATTTAGATTTCTTGTACTGTCAATAACTATTTCCCATTGGCTTCAATGGGGGTTCATGGTACAAGCTCAGGCTCCGAGTAAGAACTTGTCAGAGCTGATCATACCATCCGTGTTGTTTTTTGGAGACTCAATCATAGACACAGGAAATAACAACCAACTCATCACATTCACCAGGGCAAACTTTCCCCCTTATGGCAGAGATTTTATTGGCAAGAAGGCCACCGGACGATTCTCAAATGCAAAAATAATATCAGACGTAATTGGTATGCGTGGGCAGATCCTAGTCAATCGTGCTCAGCCACCTCTATGATTTTAAAATTTTAATTATGTATATCAAAATTTAAATGAATTTTAACTTTTTCAATTTGAAATGCTAAATGTGTACTTGTAGCTCAGTAACTAGAATTTTACTTTGTGATTGTAGAGATTTGAGTTCAAATTCTATCTCAACCCCCAGTCAAAATTTTCTAGTAATTAGGGTACTGGTACGGAAGAATACATATGCTTTACATGCATAAGCACATACTTGGACAATATAAAATCTAATTAATTATTTGCACTTGCAGCTTCTCACATAGGACTGAAAGAGTATGTCCCTCCTTACCTCGCCACAAATTTGACAGCAAATGACCTCCTTACTGGAGTGAGCTTTGCTTCGGCTGGTACTGGATTTGAAACCACCACATCTGTGGCTCAAGTAAATCTTCATTTATTATCATCAAAGCAAAACATGAATGACATAATCACTATTTCAGTACTTGGTGTAAACTTGTGCGAACAATTGTAGGAGGCAATACCGATGAAGAAGGAACTAGAGATGTTCAAAGAGTACAAGAAGAAGTTGGCAGCAGCAGTAGGAAAGAGCAAGGCATTATTTGTCATTTCCAAAGCTGTGTATGTAATTTGTGCAGGGAGCAATGATGCGGTGCATTACTTTCAATCGACGAGTAGAGAAAAATTGAACCTGACACAATATAGTGAACATCTAAAAGACATGGCTATACAGTATGTAAAGGTAATTATACATTTATAATTTAGTGCAACAATTCTGTGTATATACATATTATTGAGGCATTCATATTCTCACATTAATTGTGCTGCATAAACATGCATCATTGGAATCTATTCACAACTCCACCCCGCCCATAATTTCTTCAAGGAAGGCCTTCTTTAATTCAATAAACTGTAATTTTTTTTGGTGAAAATGCAGTCTTATTGATTTTCTTTTCTTGTGCAAAATCCTTGAAGAAGATAACTATTTTTTTTTTCTGAAGAAAAATGTGGCTCTAGCCCACATTTGTATTATAACTATGTTTCAAAGATTACTTCTTAGAAACTGAACTCTAGAAAAATAATATAATAAATATTACCATGCATGCGGCTCTTTGTGATAATTAAATTTGTTTTTGTCTTCTGACCGTTCCTAACACAGTTACTAAATTAAGGTTAAGCAGTGTGTTTTGAAACTTGGAATCTTGTTAATTGTTTATTGCTTCTAAGTTGTGCTTGCAACTATTGCTATAGGACCTCTACAAGCTTGGTGCTAGACGTTTAGCTGTAGTTGGCCTACCACCAGTCGGTTGTGTACCATCCCAGAGGACCGTGGCAGGAGGTGGTAATAGAACGTGTGTGGCCAACCGAAATGAATTTGCATTGATGTACAATTCCAAGTTGAAGGCTGAGATTAATCGGCTCAAGAAAACCAACGAGCTCCCCCAGTCCAAGCTTGCTGCTGTAGATATTTATCCGATACTCATGGATCTCATTCAGCGTCCTCAGAAATATGGTTAGTTAAATTAATGATTAGATAATAATGTAATATTTCAGGTGTAATTACTATTTAATAGCTCTCCAAAATAGAACAAGTAAATGTCAAAGGGAAAAAAATATATCAGCTTTAAGCCTTCCACATTATTATGTAATCAATATCAATGGTCAACTAACAAAAAATAATTGGGGAACAATTAAACATTTACTGGTACAGTAAATTAAATACAGACTCCTGATGACACTGATGAAATCTTTTCGGTAGATGCTACATTATGATTGCTTGAAATTTTTGAGATACCATGCATTATCATCACTCATTAATTTTCTTTGTGCATTTTTTCAGGGTTCAAGGAGTCAAGAAGAGGGTGTTGTGGAACAGGGTTAATAGAGGTGGCAGTTCTGTGCAACATTTTGTGCAAAACATGCGCAAATGCCTCAGAATATGTGTTTTGGGATAGCTACCATCCCACACAGAGAGCATATGAGTTCATTGTTGCCGATATTATTGATGAAACACTGGCTGCTCTTACCTAGAAGCCATTATCTTTTGAATTTTTATACTCTAAAGCTTTTGAACTTCTTGAATTTTAATTTTCTATTGATAGATTATTTATAGACTACAAATGCCGTTTTTGAATGCTAACAATGTTTTCTGTTGAATTCCTCTCACACTTAGGGAGATTTAAAAAAAAAAAATTATGGTTATTCATTGAGAGTTGAATTCCTCTCACAATTTTGCAGCTTCTGTAAAGCTACTTTTTTTTTTTTTTTTAAATTTTATGTTCGAACTCAAGCATTATATATGTGTGTGTCTGTGTATGTGTGTATATATGTATCTATGTATATATGAATATATGAATATATGTATATGTATATGTGTATATGTGATCAATAATTTTGTCAGCTAAATTTTTTCACTTCAATATTAACACTTGTGATCGACTTGCAAATTACTTTGTTACATTTTCTATAATTGTTGAGTTTATTATAATGATTAAATTTGAAGTAGATAAATAACTTAGAAGCGGTGGGATTCAAATGGTCTCAAATTTACTGTTTATGTATTTGTTCATTTATTTTTTAGACTTCAAATTATTTTTAGTTGTTGCTTAGACGCAATATATAAAATGGAATTCAAGCTGTCCCACTTTATCTCGAATGCGGTATGTCCATTCGGAAAATAGAAAAAAGAAAAAAGGAAAAAAAAGGCGATGCTAACATTGCACCGAGAAAAAAGTGTGTTTAGTTTGAACAATTAAAAAACCTTGAGGAAACCAACCAAAAAAGAAATTGAAAGTTTCAAACAAACATAATTAAATATTTCACAGGTCAATTTGGATTAATGATTTGGAAATTCTGAAATTCGAATATATATAACATATAAAAAGGAGTGAGGCTATGGTAATATTCATACTATGTATCGACCAGTGTTATATATGGATTCATATTTTTATTTTTAAAACTCAAACAATTTATCTGAATTATTAAATATGATCTCATATAAAAATTTATATCAAATTTCATGTTTTTTTACTATTGTTTTATTATATTTAGATAGGTTAAAAAAAATATTTTTGAATGGTCCATAATATTGGATTTTTCAAAGATAACTACAAAATTATTGTTCTTCAGAAAATCTTGACCGTTCAAAAATTGTAAATTTGTACATATCTAAAAAATAGTAAAAAATTCTCAAAAAATATAAAATTTTGTTTCCAAACACATTTTAATATAAAAATCTTGTTGAGTGGTTTGATCGAATGTTTTAACTTTGAGAACAACAATAAGGATATAAGACACAAATGAGACATAAAAAATACGAGACATTTGAACCTTATTCTAAATTAAATTCGATTTTATTTAATTATTATGGACCATTACTTGTTGTAAAAAATAATAATTAGGTTTTATCATCATAACAATCTCTCAAACAATTCATTTAACAAACAATTGCGGAATAACACACACTTGGATGATGTAGAAATCTCAATTAATTTTGTCATATTGTGCGCACACTTTTGAGTAATGGAAAAACATCTAACGGTTTGGATCGATGATTTGGACTTTAAAAATGTAAAAAATACTTGTTGTAACTGAAAATTTGTTGTAACTTGATCCTCCTGATATATATATTGTGTCCACTGAAACTTTGAATTAATTTGGAACTTTTTAATGTTATCATAATAAGCTTATCACTTGAACTACTAGTCAAACTTGCACAAAGAAAATAGGTCAAATACTTCAGTTTTTTTTTTATATTTTATGGTTTATATTTTTTATCTACATTTTTAAAGTTTAAACAACCAATGTGAATCACTCAACATGATCTTCATATATTAAAATATGTTTTGAGATTAAATTTTATAATTTTTTTATATATTAAAATATCTTCAGATCGAAGAGGTACTTATCTTATTTTTATAGGATCATTATCCGGTTCATGACAAAAAAAAAATGGAACTTGGTTAAAAAGGTTAAAAAACCAGATCAGTACCAAAATCATAGAATAACATTGAAATGCTGGTTCCAATGAGTGTTCAACAAAATCCCCAAATACCTGACCATTAAAATCAGCAAGCAAACTTAAAATTTTTCTTGCAATAGTTTTTGCAATATCAGCATAGATGAAAGTGACATAGCAATTTCCTTTTTGTAACAATTTTTCTTTTGTAAAATAAGATTTTATTTGAAGAAAAACCTAAAGATATCTATAGCAGCAATCAAGTGGTTAGTTTCCTGTTTTATACTGGTGCAAATTAGTTATTTAGCATTACCATCCATCTTTCAGAAAAGTTATTCTACTACTTTTCCTTTCTTTTGGTAAAAGGTTGACCATGAAGAATCGGCTGAAAGTGGAATCACCAATCCTCGTATGCTTGGTACCCAACAAGAGGTTTTGCTATTTCTCTTTATTTTTTAGTTATTTTACTATAATTTTTGTTGTGAGGAATGCAAGGAATATAACAAATTTTGATATTAGTAATCTATTGTTTAGAAATTGTCAATACATAATATTAGTGCCTCTCAATTATACTGTTTTACTATGAATTGACATTCTCTTTAATTTGGAGACTATTCGCAAGATATTAAGTAGTTTTCTTTTATTGATAAACTAGAACATTATTGGTGCAAGCGAGTTGCGAGAATGCAATGACATGCTCGAAGAAACAACTTCAGGTATAATAGCTATGCAAATTTATTTTTCTTTAAAAGAGTTGGCAAGACCGTTGCTTAAATTTCAATAATGACCTTTTGTTCCAATATTTGTATTTTATAAATATAGCCTAGTGTTGTTGGAGAAATCAAATTAAAGATCCCCCAGCTCATAAATTAAATATAGCCTAGTGTTGCTTAAATTTCAATAATGACCTTCTTGACCTCCTGTGACAGATCAGCTAGTGCAGGCTGATCAAAAGTCCAAATCCAAAATCCACTTACACAGTTGGATAGAGGACAGAAAAAAAAGTGGTTTAGAGCTGAAGTTTTCTCAATTTGAATTTTTTGCTATTTTCTAGATATTTTTAAAGTTAGACTTTTTAAAAATATAAAAACAGTATATTATACAGCATGTATGATTTAAATTTCTCCCTATCGGCTTATCGTTTGAAGCTAAAATTTCTTGCAATAAGTCCTCCTTGGTAAATTTTATTAATTAGTGTTACTATCATTTGCATTTGTTAGGTTCATGGTTGATCATCATGCTCGGAGAGAACGCGTTGAAATCTATGTGTTCACTACAAATGTAAGAAACATATTTAGAAGATAAGCAAATTTGTAACTAATGGAGTTTCTAACTTTGTAGAAAAATATCGATGTGTGTATATATATGTGATGGCTTTTTATTTATGTTATATGATATCATGTTGTATGTCAATGTTGAATTGTTGTAAGATATTTGATATTAAATTCGAATCGAGCTATTATGTATATTATGATTATTTGGTATTATATTTGAATCAAGCTATTATTTTATGTTATTATTTGATCGATGTGAATGTTTGATAGGTGTGGTACCAATTAAATAGAAAAAAATTAAATAACAAAAAAAAACTCAAAAAATTGACAGAAGGGCATCAGAGACCGGTAAAACCGGTCTTTGATGTCTTTACATGACATTATCAAAAACCAATAGCGACTAAAACAAATTGGTCGCTGATAAGTAAATAGTGATCGAAATGACATTATTCAGCGACCAGTGACGTTATCGGAAAGCATCAGCGAATATGCTTTCAGCGACCGGGATCTGTTGTAGTGATATTAGGACTAAGAATAATGATGATATTTCGTCAGACGGATCTAATTAAATAACTGATTTTGTGAGTTTTTCAGAGTTTAATTATACTTTTAGGTTAGCCCGGAGGCAATATATATGTTGCTTTGTGCTGTAAATTATTATTATTATTATTATTATTATTATTATTATTATTATTATTATTATATTTTTGGGTGATGCCTTGGGGCCATTTGTTGCTTTTCCTTTTAACCGTCCCTGTTCATATAGCAGCTGGGGTCTCTATCCATTATAAAAGATGATGTCCACATTGCACTAGAGAATGATTGTATATTTATGACTTTATCATTCAAAAAATTCATGTTACATTCAGTACTTTTTTCTTCTTCTGGAAGTCTATGATTTTTCATGAATAACACATTTTTTTTTTTCTTGAAATGATATTAAATGTATTGATTGTATAGTCTAATATGCACATAAACATAGTTTTAAACAAAGGTTTAAAGAGTGTTTATTATGTGATAGCGGAACGGTTAAAAAAACAATGTTATTGTCGTATTGTGCTACTATAATACTGATAGCGCCATAGCTTTTATGGTCCAAAAATACTATAGCGGCGCTATAGCGCACTATTTAGAACCTTGTTTTAAACATTGTATTTGGTAGAAATTTGCTTCTGTAAAACATATTTTATTGAAGAAAATACTAAAATTGATTTTGACCATTTGATAAATTAAATACAATATTGAAAAAATAAATATAATGATTTAAATATTATTTTGATAACAGATCTTATAAAGGGAGAAGGGATTTATTTGGGAGGATATGGAAAAGGGAATGTTTTTTCTTTTAGCCAATTTTGATTCTCATCAAAATATTGTGTATTTATATAATTACATAATGTTTTTGTATGACAAAACTTGATCATCAAATAACAGTCATCCAATCAAATTTAATTTATATATATTTGCATAATAAACATTTTTAAAAATATACACCACAACATTTGCAAAGGATTAAATATTGAACACAACTGTCAACCAACAGATTCGACGCATTCTTGACTTGATTGTAGAGCAGCCAATAATTCAAACAAAACTGTTTGAAAAAAATATATAGTTTTGAAATAAATAGTTGGTCCTTTTCATACTTAAAATTCACCCGTCTCTGTTGTTACAATCAGAATAATTATGAATAATTTATCCATAACTTTTATTGTGGCTTTGAAATGTTCAATATATAGTATCAAATCGTTTGTTCTTGGACCATGAAATAAATAGTTCGGTTTTAATATTTTCAAAGTCCAAATAGTCGATTCAAACCGCTTACATTCAATCTATATTATAATGTGCTTTGAGATTAAATTTTACATTTTCTTGGAACAAGGGGCAGAACCATGATTTGAATTTTGAGGGGCCGAGCCATCAAAAGATGAAAGAACAACCGCATAGGAGGTGCCAATCGATATGTATCTGTAAAAAACCATATGAAAATAACCACCCAATAAGTAACTTTGGATAAATTTGGGGGGGGGGGCCTAGCCCCCTTTGCTTGTACATGGTTTCGTGCGCTTGGAACTTTTGTACTATCTATTAAGCCAGTTTTAAAATCGTTGTTTTCAATTATTCAAAAATTTTGGTCTAGTGGCAAAGACAAAGGTAGGTAAATCATTTGTAATATAAACAGGAGTTTGAAGGAAGCTAGTAGACTAGACCTCTACTTTTCACATTCATTATGTTGAACTGTTTGGATTGACTATTTGAACTTTGACGAATAGTGTAATTCGGTGTCATAAAAAAAGGTGTATTGGATCCCTTCTCACAGATATATATATATATATATATATATATATATATATAGATTGACTAATATACTTTTGGTAGCACTTCGGCCGAAGTGCTACTGGTCAAAATTTAAAATTTTTAAATCCAAAAAGTCGATCTGAACTGTTCATCTTGTTCTCCATATTAATATGTACTTGGAGACCAAATTTTATATTTTTTTCTAAATTTTTTTACTATATATTAAGTCACTTTGAAAATTACTGATCCAACAATAGCACTGTTTTGTTAAGCCACCGTTGGATCAGTGATTTTCAAAGTGACTTAATAAATAGTAAAAAAATTCAGAAAAATATAAAATTTGGTCTCTAAGCACATATTAATATGGAGAACAAGATGAACGGTTCAGATGGACTTTTAGATTTTGAAATTTTAAATTTGGATCGGTAGTACTTCGGCCCATATGCTACCGAAAGCATATTCGTCAATCTCTCTCTCTCTCTCTCTCTCTCTCTCTATATATATATATATATATGAGGAGGGATCAAGTTACAATATTTTTTGAGTTACAACAAGTTACAACAAGCTTTTTTTAAAATTTGAAAGTCCAAATCGTCGATCCAAATCGTTAGATGTGATCTCTACAATAAAATGTGCTTGGAGACCAAATTTTATATTTTTTGGAATTTTTTTACTATTTATTAAGATGGGTACAAAATTCAATGGTTTAAATTTGACTAGTTTTTGTACCCATCTTAATAAATAGTAAAAAATTTCCAAAAAATGTAAAATTTGGTCTCCAAGCACATTTTATTATAGAGATCATATCTAATGGTTTGGATCGACGATTTGGACTTTCAAATTTAAAAAAAAAGCTTGTTGTAACTTGTTGTAACTCAAAAAATGTTGTAACTTGATCCCTCCTCTATATATATATATATATGTATATATGAGGTTGGCTACTATACTTCCATAAGCATAAGATGGCCTATACTTATAAGTCATTTTTGCATTTTTAATGTCCAAATGATCGATCTGAAACACTCAACACATTCTCCATACTAGAATGTGCTTGGAGACCAAATTTTATATTTTTTGGAATTTTTTTACTATTTTTTTAGAATTTTTCAAAATAGTGTTTTTCATCACACACACACACACACACAGGACTTGGCTATGGTGCTATGGGTAGCTAAGAGGCCTTCTGTGCTACGGCTCAATATTTGATTTTTCAAAATTCTAACCGTCGATCTGAACTGTTCATCTTGTTCTCCATATTAATATGTGCTTGGAGACCAAATTTTACATTTTTTAAAAAAATTTTACTGTTTTTTTAGATTTATTGAAAATCGCTGTTTTTTAGACAAATCTGGACCATAAAAAACAACGATATTCAATAAATCTAAAAAAATAGTAAAAAAATTCCAAAAAATGTAAAATTTGGTCTCCAAACACATATTAATATGGAGAACAAGATGAACAGTTCGGATCGACTGTTAGGATTTTGAAAAGCCAAATATTAAGCCATAGCATGGGAGGCCTCTTAGCTATCCATAGCATATTAGCCAAATCCTATATATATATATATATATATATATATATATATAGAGAGAGAGAGAGAGAGAGAGAGAGAGAGAGAGAGAGAGTGTGTGACTAATATGCATTCGATAGCACTTCAGCCGAAGTGCTACCAATTCATTTTTTTATTTTTAAAGTCCAAATGATCGATCCAAACTATTAGATGTCATCTCCATATTAAAATGTGCTTGGAGACCAAATTTTACATTTTTTTGAATTTTTTTACTATTTATTAAGCTACTTTGGAAATTGCTGATCCAACGGTAGCTTCTGATTCTTACTGTTTGGTAAGCCACCGTTGGATCAGTGATTTTTAAAGTGGCTTAATAAATAGTAAAAAAATTATAAAAAATATAAAATTTGGTCTCCAAGCACATTTTAATATGGAGATGACATCTAATGGTTTGGATCGATCATTTAGACTTTAAAAATTAGAAAATGAATCTATAGCACTTCGGCCAAAGTGCTACCGAATGCATATTAGTCATACTCTCTCTATATATATTTTAATATTTGTTATGACTGCTTTGAAAAATTCTGAAAAAATAGTAAAAAAAGTTCAAAAAATGAAAATTTTGGTCTCCAAACACATATTAGTATGGAGAATATATTGAGCACTTCAGATCAACCATTTGGATATTAGAAACACAAAAATGACTTATAAGCATATGCTCTCATATGCTTATGGAAGTAGAGTAACCAACCTTATATATATATATATATAGAGGAGGGATCAAGTTACAACATTTTTTGAGTTACAACAAGTTACAACAAGCATTTTCTACATTTTGAGAGTTCAAATCATTGATCCAAACCGTTAGATGTGATCTCTACAATAAAATGTGCTTCGAGACCAAATTTTATATTTTTTGGAATTTTTTTACTATTTATTAAGATGGGTACAAAATCCAATGGTCTGAATTTGATTAGTTTTTGTACCCATCTTAATAAATAGTAAAAAAATTTCAAAAAATATAAAATTTGGTCTCCAAGCACATTTTATTGTAGAGATCACATCTAACTATTTGGATCGACGATTTGGACTTTAAAAATGAAAAAAATGCTTGTTGTAACTTGATCCCTCCTCTAAATATATATATATGAAAAAGCTAATATGCTACGCGTAGCATAAAGGGCCTCTGTGCAATGGTTCACTATTTGAGTTTTCAAAATATGGTTAATCCGAACCATTCAACATGATCTCCATATGAATATGTACATGCAAACCAAATTTTACATTTTTTTATAACCTTTTTTACTATTTTTTTACTATTTATTAAGATAGTTTGAAAATTGTTGTTTTTATTAAAATTCTGCACCATTAAAAAACAATGATTTTCAAACCATTTTAATAAATAGTAAAAAAATTTCAAAAAATTTAAAATTTGGTGTCCAAGCACATTTTAATATAGATTAAATATCTAACGGTTTGGATCAGCTATTTTGAACTTTAAAAATAGAGATATGAGCGTGAATTAAAACACCCCCATTAATTTACGAAATAGTGTAGCCTTACTCTACATATAGGAAAATGCTAATATGCTATGTATAGCATAGAGGACCTCTGTACAACGGCTCAATATTTGAGTTTTTAAAATCTTAACGGTTGATCCGAACCGTTCAACATGATCTCCGTATGAATATATACTTGCTTACCAAATTTTACATTTTATAGAATTTTTTTACTATTTTTTTAGATAGGTAGAAAATCAGTTGATCTGAAAATTCTGCACCATTCAAATCAAATGATTTCTAAATACCTAAAATAATAGTAAAAAAATTCGAAAAAATGTAAAATTTGATTTGCAAGTACATATTCATATGGAGAACATTTGAACAGTTTGGATTGACCATTAGGATTTTGAAACCTCAAATATTGAGCCGTTGCACAGAGGCCCTCTATGCTACGCGTAGTACCGTAGCCAAATTGCTGCCGATAGCATTTCAACCAAGTGCTGATGAGGCTATATTTTATTATGTGATGTTCAAACAATAAGTCCAAACCGTTAGATGTTCAATCTATATTAAAATATACTTGGAGACCAAATTTTATATTTTTTGGAAACTTTTTACTATTTATTAAACTGGTTTGAAAACCATTGTTTTCAATGCTGTAAAAATTTACTGAAAATAACAGTTTTCAAACTAGCTTAATAAATAGTAAAAAATTCCCAAAAAATATAAAATTTGGTCTCCAAGTATATTTTAATATAGATTGAACATCTAACGGTTTGGACTTATTGTTTGAACATCACATAATAAAATATAGCCTCGGCATCACTTGGCTAAAATGCTGCCGACAACAATTTAGCTATACTATATATATATAGAGAGAGAGAGAGATGGACTTGAGTGAGACGTGGAGTATTCGCGTTTGGTGCTCCATGGTACATTTTAGCCATTTTGAAAATCCAACCAACCGATTTGAACCGCTCAACACGATCTCCATATTGAAATGTACTTGGAGACCAAATTTTACATTTTTTGAATTTTTTTTACTATTTATTAAGCCACTTTGAAAATCGCTGATCTGGTGGTCTAGAAATTTTTACTATTTTTTACTGTTCACCCAGATTTTCATATTTTCAAAGTGGCTTAATAAATAGTAAAAAATTCCAAAAAATGTAAAATTTGGTCTCCAAGCACATTTCAATATGGAGATCACATCTAACGGTTTGGATCGGTTGTTTGGACTTTCAAAATGAAAATATGGCATGAAGTACAAACACGTGGTGCTCCGCATCTCACCCAAGTCCATCTCTCTCTCTCTCTCTCTCTCTCTCTCTCTCTCTCTCTCTCTATATATATATATATATATATATATATATATATATATATAGAAAAATGCTAATATGCCATGTGTAGCATAGAGGGTCTTCGTGCAATGGCTTATTATTTGAGTTTTCAAAATTCTAATGGTCAATCCGAACTGTTCCACATGATCTCCATATGAATATGTACTTGCAAACCAATTTTTACATTTTTTAGAATATTTTTACTATTTTAGAAAATCACTTGATCTAAAAATTTTGCACCATTCAGATCTAGTGATTTTCTACATATCTAAAAAGATAGTAAAAAAATTCTAAAAAAATATAAAATTTGGTTTGCAAGTACATATTCATATGGAGAACATGTTGAACGGTTCGGATCGACCGTTAGGATTTTGAAAACTTAAATATTGAGCTGTTGCATGGATGCCCTTTATGCTACACATAGCCAACTCCTGTGTGTGTGTGTTTGTGTGTATATATGAGTGAGTCTATCGTACTATGCATATCACGAGTTATTACCGTGCTATGGCTCTCTATTTGAGTTTTCAAATCCTAACGGTCGATCTGAACCGTTCATCTTATTCTCCTATTAATATGTGTTTGGAGACCAAATTCTACATTTTTTGAAATTTTTTTACTATTTTTTTAGATATTTAGAAAATCACTTGATCTGAAAATTCTGGACCATCCAAAAAAAGTGATTTTCAATAAATCTAAAAAAATAGTAAAATAATTTCAAAAAATTTAAAATTTGGTCTCCAAACACATATTAATATGGAGAACAAGATGAACGGTTCGAATCGACTGTTAAGATTTGAAAACTCAAATATAGAGTTGTAGCACGGTAACAAATCGTAATATGCATAGCACCATAGACTCACTCTAAATATATATATATATATATGAGCTACGGTGAGTTGCGAAGTAAAACACGTTTCTACTTCACGCCGTATTTTTATTTTGAAAGTCCAAACGACCGATCCAAACCGTTAGATGTTTAATCCATATTGAAATGTACTTAGAGGCCAAATTTTACATTTTTTGGAATTTGTTTACTATTTATTAAGCATTTTTGAAAATTGCTGTTTTGCTATGAACAATAAAAACAGTAAAATTTTCTGAACCATCAGATCAGCGACTTTCAAAATTGCTTAATAAATAGTAAAAAAATTCCAAAAAATATAAAATTTGGTCTCCAAGCATATTTCAATACAGAGAATAAGATGAACGGTTCGAATCGACGTTTTGAACTTTAAAATCGCAAAATATAAGCATGAAGTAAAATAATCGCTTTACTTCACAACTCAATGTAGCCCATATATATATATATATATAGAGAGAGAGAGAGAGAGAGAGAGATGAGGGATCAAGTTACAACATTTTTTGAGTTACAACAAGTTACAACAAGCATTTTCTACATTTTGAAAGTCCAAATCGTTAGATGTGATCTCTACAATAAAATGTGCTTGGAGACCAAATTTTACATTTTTTGAAAATTTTTTACTATTTAATAAGATGGGTACCAAATTCAATGGTATGAATTTGACTAGTTTTTGTACCCATCTTAATAAATAGTAAAAAAATTTAAAAAAATGTAAAATTTGGTCTCCAAGCATATTTTATTGTAGAGATCATATCTAACGGTTTGGATCGACAATTTGGACTTTCAAAATGTAGAAAATGCTTGTTGTAACTTGATCCCTCCTTATATATATATATATATATATATATATATAGATAGATAGATAGATAGATAGATAGATAGAGAGAGAGAGAGAGAGAGAGACAGACAGACAGACAGACAGACAGAGATAGGCTAATATGCTTTCAGTAGCATATGGGCCGAAATACACACGGTCCAAATTTGAAATTTCAAAATCCAAACGGTCAATCCGAACCATTCATCTTCTTCTCCATATTAATATCTGCTTGAAGACCAAATTTTACATTTTTCTGAATTTTTTTACTATTTATTAAGTATTTTAAAAAATTGTTGATCCAATGGTGGCTACACAAAACAGTAAAACTGTTGGATTAGCGATTTTCAAAGTTGCTTAATAAATGGTAAAAAAAATTCAGAAAATTGTAAAATTTGGTCTCCAAGCAGATATTAATACGGAGAATAAGATGAATGGTTCAGATCGACCGTTTGGATTTTAAAATTTTAAATTTGAACCGTGTGTATTTCGGCCCATATGTTACCAAAAGCACATTAGCTTATCTCTCTCTCTCTCTCTCTCTATATATATATATATAGAGAGAGAGAGAGAGAGAGATAGGCTAATGTGCATTCGAATGTATATGGTCCGAAGTGCTTACGGTCCAAATTTAAAATTTTAAAATCCAAACGGTCGATCTGAACCGTTCATCTTGTTCTCCATATTAATATGTGCTTGGAGGCCAAATTTTACATTTTTTTGAATTTTTTTACTATTTATTATGCCACTTTGAAAATTGCTGATCCAACGGTTTTACTGTTTTGTGCAGCCACCGTTGGATCAACGATTTTGTAAAATACTTAATAAATAATAAAAAAATTCAGAAAAATGTAAAATTTGGTCTCCAAGCACATATTAATATGGAGAACAAGATGAACGGTTCGGATCGACTGTTTGGATTTTGAAATTTCAAATTTTGACCGTAAGCAATTTGGACCATATATATTTGAATGCACATTAGCCTATCTCATATATATATAGGCAACTTTTTTTTGCTGAAAATTAATATGCTATATTTTTTTTTCATCTACTTGGATTAACAAGTTTTTTTCCTTGTGAGGTTGGTAGGGGTGAAAACGAAGCGGATAATGCTGATACCATATCTGCATCTGTCGGATAATGAGCGGATACGGATAGTAAATGGATATCAAAATTCAAAACCAAATCCGCCTTAAACGGATACTGATACGGAACGGATAGTCTACGGATACGGATTCGAATATGGATATAAAATGAATAATGGTCGGATAATTAAGATATATGAACTTCTAAGATACAAATATTAATTAAAATATTAAATATTAATATTAATGAACTTATAAGAGATGGGAGATAATCTATTCATATAATATATATATATATATATATATATATATATATATATATATCAAATAAGTGTATGGTAACAAAAGATGTTGTGGTGTAGTGTTTGAAGCTTAGTCTAAAGGCATTGAGATGGAAGGACATGGGTTCAAATCCCACCTATAGCAAATATTTATTCCTCTTTTATATGAGTCCGGCTAAACTATCCGAATTCGGATAATCCGGATATCCTCTCCGTTTAGAACTCCGTATCCAGATCTTTTATGAATTTTCAAAAATTATCCGAATCCGTATCCGGAAATTATCCGAATCCTAATTATCCGGATTCGGATTATATCTGAATAATGAGCGGATATCCGCCGGATAATCCGGCTTCGTTTTCACCCCTAGAGGTTGGTGCTGCAGCTTTTGTTACTTAAAAAGGTGCAACTGGGGAGAAGATGGGGACGGCTGTTTTATTTTTATAGATTGGTCGGTGCTGCTGGTCAGTCGCCACAACTAACCATTGGCCATTGGCCTTTTTCTTTATTCAATAAAGTACCATCACCAGCAAAAAATTACGGTCGTTTACTTGCTAGCCTGGGGAATGGGGATTCTTTGAATTGTCCGCTCAGCAATCACTTGTCTCACATCATTATTCATCACACATTTTGGTGACAAAAAAGCAAAAGAAAAGAAAAGATTCTCTAATAAGGAATCTCAATTTGTCGAGGAGGCTTCATCTCCAGTTTCGTCAACTGAGAGGGTTCATTGGGTGTCCAAGCCCAAAGAGGGTTGAGAAATAGTGTGCCACGTGTCAAATCCCCAAACATAATTTTTATTGGCGCTGATTATTGAATGATTACAAATTAAGCTGGTAAAATCATATACTTTTTAAATTTTTATTACATGAAGCATTCTAACGGAAATATCCGACGTGCAAAATAAATTTACAATATATATGGATATAATAAATCAGAAAAATAATGATTCAAAAAAAAAAGATGCAAATAAAATATACAAAAAACAAAAGGTGCCGTGGTTCATTTTCTCATCTGTCCTTCGCTGGTGCATTCCTGGTTGGTTTCCACAAATCCACAACTAAAAGTCTATCAAAAGAATAAGTTTGGGAATGCAATTCTTACAATTAGTACCTTTCTTGTTTCTTTTTCTGATTTTACCTTTTCTTTTATTTTACATTTTTTTTCTATTGTATTTTTTAAATGGATTTCTACCCAGAAACTAAAAAAACTCTGTAACCGATTATAGTTAATGAAAAAACAAATGTCTGGCCAGACCTCTTCGTTGATTATCTAAAAAAAAGATCTATATATAAAAAAAATCAACGGATCTATGAAAAGAAGAAATTATTGTTTGGATAAAGTACGAAAATAAGTGAAAAATAGCTCATTTGTTATCGATACAAAGAATATATCTAAAAAAGTGAGGCTATATATGGCATATTACGGATCAAGTCATGATGTGGATTTATATTTATATTTTCAAAGTTAAAACTTTTTAATTCAAACCAATAAACATAACCTCTATATGAAAATATGCTAATTTTACATATTTTAGAATATTTGTACTTTATTTTTTATAATTAGAAAATCACTTGATATAATAAATTTGGACTATATGAAAATAGTGATTTTCTACCTATTTAATAATTAGTATAGTAAAAAAAATCTAACAACATAAATTTTAGTTCTGATGTACATTTCTACATGGAGATATGTTTGATGGTTTTAGTTTGAATTTTTAAAATAGAGATGTGGATCCATAGCATCAGTGTAATATATATGTATATTACTATAGTCTAACTCATATATCCAAACATTAATATTTTACAAAATAAATAAAAAGTTTACCAATTTTATTGAATACAGAATATAGTGTTGCTTTTACAAGCATTAATTAAATTGGAGACTAATTTGGAGAGGCGTCAAAAAGAATAATTAATATTAAATGCAGAGGGGAATTTGTCCGAAGCCATTTGGACTAAATCACCGTCCAAATACACTTCTTACCCGTCTGATTAAGTTTACTTTTTAAACTACTTGAGATCGTAATTAAATAGACGCCATTTTAGACTTACAAGAAAACAATTTATCCTTAAATATTTCATTATTTGCTATATAGAACTGGAGACTTCCAGTACCATGTCTCCCACTTGTGCATGAGATCACAAAACAATGAAAAAGATTGAATATCACTAATGTCTGTACTCTTTGCGAAGAAAAAAACAAATCTAACATCACAAAAATTTCAATGCATCTTCAAAACTCCGTACTCCATTTTTATTCACATCAATTCTAGGCTTTCTATATTCAATAGGAGCTAGAAAACAGTTGAAATGAATTCAAAAGCTAATTATTTATTGAGCGATTACAAATTTCATGTTCATGACATTTCTGCTTAAGTATGGATCAGAGAGCGTTGAACACACAGTAAATTCAACAGCATCTCAAATTCACGACGTAACCACTTCAGATTAATAATAAAAATTCAGTCAGCCAACTTAATTTTTCTACCTTGGAAACGGATATATGAAACACCAATTACTAATGATTTAAATATTCTTTTGAATTTTGTTTTGCAGGTGAGCAAACCACAAAGCGAAAATGCGTTTGGAAGGAGATAATGGAGATCATTATGGCAAGTTCAAGATTGAGAAATAATTCGTTAAGATCTATAAGTTTCATGATTTGAATCTAGCTAATACAAATATAAATCGAGAATAATTCGTTGTTTATTATCGAAGTATCATAATCATATCAATTATATATGAAAATATTTTTTACAAAGTAAAAAGTTTGTAAATTTCATAATAACATGGTTGAATATGATGTTGTTCATACAATTCGTCAAATTCGAAAATAATTTGAAGATGTGTCAAGAAATGAATAATTAAGATTTAATACAATTATTATTTGAAATGGTTACAACTTACAACTTACAACTTACAATGACTCATGCCACAATATGAATTGATAAAAGAGGTGCATTAATTAGAACCTGGAAATTTTGGCAAATATATAAAATATAAAAAAGGCTTCCTACTTTCTTGAATTTGTAATGCATCACGTGAGAGGCATATCAACCTTTGCTTTTCTTCATCTATGGCACATGCTAAAGCTTGCTTTAATTCACATTAAGCAAGCATAACATCACGTGCTAATATCGGATCAATACCGTACATTTGACACATCCACAGGATCTAACGGTTATGGTATATAATGGAAAAGCATTTAAGACAGCATTTATTACTAGTTCTAGATTTCTCGATAGTTAATTGTAACTTGTAATACTTAAGTTCTGATAGACCAGGACTATCAACCAGCATGAATTCCACAAGCAGTGACGACTGACTAGCTAAAATTCTTTCCTCTTCAAATAACAAGATAAATTGTTAAAAAAAAAAAAAATCTTTTGTTTTCTCACAAAGAAGAACGAACGATATATCTATGATGATATGCATATATAATGGTCCGCGTTATATTTCTGTTTTCGAATTCTAAACAATTAATTTTAACTGCTTAATATTTTTTTTCATATAAAAATTTACTTTGAAACCTAAATTTAAATTTTTTAACTTATTTTACTATTATTTAATTATATAGAAATTCATTTGATTTAAAATTATGAAACATGTAAAAGTAGTCATTCTACATATGTAATAATAGTTAAAAAATTTATATATAATATATAAAAATTTTAGCTCTAGGTTGACCGTTCAATCTCATATAAAAATCACGTTGAATGGATCAATTGTTTAAAAATTATTATAGATAGAGAGAGAGGTTGGCTACTCTACTTCCATAAGTATCTGAGAGCATATGCTTATAAGTCATTTTTACGTTTTCAATATCCAGATTTGAAGCTCTCAACATGTTCTCCATATTAATATGTGTTTGGAGACCAAATTTTACGTTTTTTGAACAAAATTAACTATTTTTTCAGAATTTTTTAAAACAGTCATAAAAAAATAATAATAAATATGAAACACCCTATTTTGAAAAATTCTGAAAAAATAGTAAAAAAATTCCAAAAAATATGAAGTTTGGTCTCCAAGCACATTCTAGTATGGAGAACATGTTGAGTACTTCAAATCGACCATTTGGACATTAAAAATGCAAAAATAACTTATAAGCATTGTCCTCATATGCTTATGAAAATAGAGTAGCCAAGTTTGATAGATAGATAGATAGATAGATAGAGGGGGGTTGGCTAAGATTAAAATGGTAGTCCTGAGCTGTCACTACAACAGAACCTACTTTCAGCGACTGGAATTCCTGTCGCTGAAAGTTATGGCGCCAGTCTTTGAAACTAATTCCGGTCGCAGAAAGTCAAAACCGGTCTCTGAAACTAATTTCGGTCGTAGAAAGTTATGGTGCTACCAATTGGTTTTGCAGTTTTTAAAGTCCAAACAATCGATCCAAACCATTAGATGTGATCTCCATGTTAAGATTTGCTTGGAGACCAAATTTTATACATTTTGGAACTTTTTTACTATTTATTAAGATGGTTTGAAAATTGTTAATTTTAATAAACAATACAAAACTTTTGGACCATTGAAAACAATGATTTTCAAACCTTCTTAAATAGTAAAAAAAAAATCCAAAAAATATAAAATTTACTCTCTAAATACATTTTAATAGAGATATCATGTTGAACGATTTTAATCGACTGTTTGGACTTTAAAAATTGCAAAACCGAATTGATAGTTCCACGGTTCAGAAACTACCATTCTGATATTAACCAACCTCTATATATATATAGAACTAGCCTTAGATCTAGTGGCAAAGGCAATGCTCTCCATGTGGGAGGTCGTAGGTTTGAAACTCAAAAATAATAATCCTTTGTAGATATTAATTAGTTGGATGGCTTAATTGACAACCAATAATTACAATATATATATATATATATATATATATATAGTATGGCTAAATTGCTACTGGTAGCACTTCAACCGAGATGCTTACGGGGTCATATTTTAGTATTTGATGTTCAAACAACAAATTCAAACCGTTAGATGTTCAATCTATATTAAAATCTACTTGGAGACCAAATTTTATTTTTTTTTTGAAATTTTTTGACTATTTATTAAGCTGGTTTGAAAACCGTTGTTTTCAATGCTTCAGAAATTTAATAAAAATAACAGTTTCCAAACCAGCTTAATAAATAGTAAAAAAATTCCAAAAAATGTAAAATTTGGTCTCCAAGCATATTTTAATATAGATTGAACATCTAACGGTTTGAATTTATTGTTTGAACATCAAATACGCTAATATGACCCCGTAAGTACTTCGCCGAAGTGATGCTAGCAGCAAATTAGCTAGTCCTTATATATATAGAGAGAGAGAGAGTTGGGCTAAAATGAGCCATGGAGTAAAATGAGTTTGTACTCCATGGCACTATATTTTTATTTTGAGAATCCAAACAACTGATTCGAACCGCTTAACATGATCTCCATATTGAAATGTGCTTGGAGACCAAATTTTACATTTTTTGAAATTTTTTTACTATTTATTAAGCCACTTTGAAAATCGCTGATCCGATGGTCCAGAAATTTTTACTATTTTTTACTGTTCAAAGCAAAACAACGATTTTCAAAATTGCTTAATAAATAGTAAAAAGATTCCAAAAAATATAAAATTTAGTTTCCAAGGACATTTCAATATGGAGAACATGTTGGAAGGTTTGAATCGGTTGTTTGGACTTTTAAAATAGAAATATGACGTGGAGTATAAACGTGTTTTACTCCATGGGTCACCGTAGCTCATCTCATATATATATATATATATATGGACTTGGCTACGGTGCTATGGGTTGCATAGAAGCCTCCCGTGCTACAGCTCAATATTCAACTTTTCAAAATCCAAACGGTCGATCCGAACCGTTCATCTTGTTCTCCATATTAATATGTGTTTGGAGATCAAATTTTACATTTTTTGAAATTTTTTTACTATTTTTTTAGATTTATTGAAAATCACTGTTTTTCAGACAAATCTGGACCATAAAAAACAGCGATATTCAATAAATCTAAAAAAATAGTAAAAAACTTCCAAAAAATGTAAAATTTGGTCTCCAATCACATATTAAAATGGAGAACAAGATGAACGGTTTGGATCGACCATTAGAATTTTAAAAAGTTGAATATTAAGCCGTAGTATGGGAGGCCTCTATGCAACTCATAGCATATTAGCCAAATCCTATATATATATATATATATATATATATATATATATATATATATAGTGACTAATGTGCATTCAAATGTATATGGGCCGAAATACATACGGTCCAAATTCGATTTTTCAAAATCCAAACGGTTGATCCGAACTGTTCATCTTGTTCTCCATATTAATATGTGCTTGGAGACCAAATTTTACATTTAATCTGATTTTTTTTACTATTTATTAAGTATTTTACAAAATTATTGATCCAACGGTGGTTGCTGATTTTACTGTTTTGTTAAGCCACCGTTGGATCAACAATTTTGTAAAATACTTAATAAATAGTAAAAAAATTTAGAAAAATTTGGTCTCCAAGCACATATTAATATGGAGAACAAAATTAATGGTTCGGATCGACCATTTGGATTTTGAAAAATCGAATTTGGACCGTATGTATTTCAGTCCATATACATTCGAATGAACATTAGTCACTCTATATATAGAGAGTAAGGCTACACTACTTCGCGAATTAAATGGATTGTTTTAATTCGTGTTCATATATCTAGTTTCAAAGTCCAAATAGCCGATCCAAACCGTTAGATGTTTAATTTTTTTTGGAGACCAAATTTTACATTTTTTTGGAATTGTTTAACTATTTATTAAGATGGTTTGAAAATCGCTGTTTTTTAATGATGTACAATTTTAATAAAAACAGCGATTTTCAAACTATCTTAATAAATAGTAAAAAAATTCCAAAAAATGTAAAATTTGGTTTCCAAGCACATTTTAATATAGATTAAACATCTAATGGTTTGGATCAGCTAGGACTTCAAAACTAGAGTTATGAGCGCGAATTAAAACAACCTGTTTAATTTGCGAAGTAGCGTAGCCTTACAATATATATATATATATGGATGGACTACGCAACTCCATGGAGTAAAATGAGTTGGTGCTCCGCGCCACCATATTTTTATTTTGAAAATCCAAACGACCGATCCGAACCATTAGATGTGATCTCCATATTGAAATGTGCTTGGAGACCAAATTTTATATTTTTTTTGGAATTTTTTTACTATTTATTAAGCATTTTTTAAAATTGCTGATCCGATGGTCCAGAAAATTTTACTGTGTTTTACTGTTCATAGCAAAATAGAAATTTTGAAAAATGCTTAATAAATAGTAAAAAATTTCCAAAAAATGTAAAATTTGGTATCCAAGCACATTTCAATATGGAGATCACATCTAACTGTTTGGATTGGTCGTTTGGATTTTCAAAATAAAAATATGGTGGTATGGAGCACCAACTCATTTTAATTCATGGAGTAGCGTAGCCCATCCCTAGATATATATATATATAGAGAGAGAGAGAGAGAGAGACTAATATGCTTTCAGTAGCATATGGGCCGAAGTGCTACCGGTCCAAATTTGAAATTTAGCTTAACAAAACAGTAAAATCAGAAGCCACTGTTCGATCACCGATTTTCAAAGTGGCTTAATAAATAGTAAAAAAATTCAGAAAAATGTAAAATTTGGTCTCCAAGCACATTTAAATATAGAGATGACATCTAATGGTTCAGATCAACTTTTTGGATTTTGAAATTTCAAATTTGAACTGGTAGCACTTTGGCCCATATGCCACCGAAAGCATATTAGTCACCCTATATATATATATATATATAGAGAGAGAGAGAGAGAGATAGGCTAATAAACAATCGATTGTTCCTAGTCTCCTGTGCAACCAAGTCGTTTTTCAATTTTTTAAGTCCAAATGATCGATCCAAACCGTTAGATGTGATCTCCATATTAAAATGTGTTAGGAGACCAAATTTTATATTTTTTGGAATTTTTTTACTATTTATTAAACCACTTTGAAAATCGTTGATCCAACGGTAGTTTCTGATTTTACTGTTTAGTTAAGCCACCGTTGGATCAGCGATTTTCAAAGTGGCTTAATAAATAGTAAAAAAATTCCAAAAAATGTAAAATTTGGTCTCCTAGCACATTTTAATATGTTGATCACATCTAACAGTTTGGATCAATCATTTGGACTTTAAAAATAAAAAAAAACGACTTGATTGCACGGGAGGCTAGGAACAATGAATTATTTATTAGCCTATCTCTCTCTCTCTATATATATATATAGAGAGAGAGAGAGAGAAAGAGAGAGAGAGAGAGAGAGAGATAGGCTAATAAACAATTCATTGTTCCAATGCCTCATACTGTTCATACCTCATCATATCTCATATTTTATATCTTCATTTTTAAAGTTCAAATTGTTGATCTGAACTGCTCAACATAATATTTACACTAAAATAAGCATATAGTTGAAATTTTATATTTTTTGGAAACTTTTTTCTATTTTTTAAGATAGGTATAAAATCAATATTTTTGGACCGTTCAAAAAACAATGAGTTTCTACCCATCTTAAAAAATAGTAAAAAAATTTCAAAAATTATAAAATTTCATCCCCAACCATATTTAGTATGGACATCATATTGAATGGTTTGGATCGATAATTTAGACTTTGAAAACGAAAATATAAAATATGATGAGGTACGAAAACCATGAGGCATTGGATGCCTCCTTATATATAAACTAGTATCGTGCTCGTGCGTTGCAACGGGAATATATTATAAGAGAAAAAAATCTCATATAAAATGACATATTTTCATAAAAATAGACCAATAAAAAAATAATTACTCAACAATAAAAGAATAGACCAACGTATTCTCATACAAATAAAAAAATGCAAGAGATGCATGTAGATATATGAAGAGGAGAAACAAGGAAACAAAGAAAAAAATCACTAAAAGCCAGATAACTTGTTATCAAATATCATGATCTATATAGAGACAAAATTGATAATATTTCTAGATGTCTCACAGTAATAGCTATAGAAACATAAAAGAGAAATAAGAAATGAAAGAAATAAGGAACATAATTATATCGCTAAATTGGAGAGGAAGAAATAATGAATGAATGAAATAAGGAAACATATTATATTGCTAAATTTCAGAGTTTATTTAATTTAGTTGTAATGCATCGTGTAGCGGTACGTGTGCCGAGTATATTTTTAGTTAAATTTAGATTTCTACACATTATTAAAATACATTTAATCAAAAAAGACAGATTATGTAATTGAAGGGCTGAGATTAAATCTGAAATTTCAACTTTCAATTGTAGCTGTTGGGGGTTCAAACACTCAACGTGCTTAATAATGGAATGGAGATTACCGTAACCTTAATATTCAAAAGAACATTATTATATTTACAATGACCGCTCATTGTTTGTTTTCTCATTCAATGCTTAAACCAAGTCTAGAAAGAACTTAATTGTCAAAGAAACTTTTAGCTGTCCCTTTCCGATCGTGTCCGGTTTTCAGATTTTTTTTTAAGTCGACAAAATTCACGGTCAGATATTTCCCTGCGGCTGTAGCAATGTCCGGATCTAACGGTGTACATTGAAAAGGCGGTTGCCGGCCTATAGTTCTATCGCATAGGTCTCATATCATCTGCAGTTATGTGAAAAGAGAGAGAGAGGCCTGTCCAACAAGAGAGTGGATTCTCCTAACCGGACGTCTCCATTATTAATAAATGGAGGAATTATGACTGGAGTGTGTTGAACGGTGTTTTATGGTGGTGGGAGTAACCCTGTTGCGCCGGTTGTCGGTTATTTTTAGTAAAACCACTCCTACCTTTATGGTTTATATTTCATTAATTTTGATTTTTTATTTCCTCCGTTTAGTGTCACTCTATACATACAGAAAATGATAACGAGCCCTTGAATTTTGCCCACAATTAATTTTTGATGAGTAATTCTCTCCTCAATGTACAAATTTCTATCCATGAGCAATATTGGTATTTCCTAATGGTAGTTAACAAAATGTTAATTTATTCCTATTGCATCTCAAGACACATATCGATCGGTTAAATAAATTATAAATAAAAAATCTATGAGTAGGTCCATACTAATTTTTCTTTTGTAGATGATCGATTTACATATATATGGCCTTGTTAAAATTGAGTTTATGATAGATATAATTCTGTATATATATACCAGCTTATATATGAAAAGTCAAGATACTTGGTACAAAAGCTATATTTAATTTACTTGCAAACTCTTATTTGGTTATCAACACTTTTAATGCACGGAGAGGTTCCTTTGAAAAACTAACAATTTATTCTTAAAAAACATTAAGATAAAAGATAGTTACATAAATTGGATCCATGTCTTTCTTGTGCAATTATTGTAGAAACTAATAATATATAAAAGTTAGTTTTAAAATTTTATGGAATAGGGTTTAAAGTCTTATAGTGGACCTAGCTTATTTGTTAACTGGAGCAATATATATATAATTGTCTAACATAAAAGCAGAAATTATATATAGATGTGCTTTTTCTTTATTAAGATAGTTGGAAAAAAAAGTTTAATGCAATTTAGAAATTATTTGGTTATATATATGTTGCAAGACTTTACAACGGAGGACGGAGTGATTAAATATTATGTTATTTAACGATGACTAATCATTTTTCAAATGAATGCAACAAACTTGAACATATGTAAATATTGAATATATATATATATATATATATATATATATATATATAGAGAGAGAGAGAGAGAGAGAGAGATTGACTAATATGCTTTCGGTAGCATATGGGCTGAAGTGCTACCGGTCCAAATTTAAAATTTCAAAATCCAAAAAGTCGATCTGAACCGTTCATCTTGTTCTCCATATTAATGTGCTTGGAGACCAAATTTTACATTTTTCTCAGTTTGTTTACTATTTATTAAGTCACTTTGAAAATCGCTGATCCAACGGTGGCTTAACAAAACAGTGCTGCCGTTGGAGCAGCGATTTTCAAAGTGACTTAATATATAGTAAAAAAATTCAGAAAAATATAAAATTTGGTCTCCAAGCACATATCAATATGGAGAATAAGATGAATGGTTCAGATCGACTTTTTGGATTTTAAAATTTTAAATTTTGACCGGTAGCACTTCGGCCGAAGTGCTACCGAAAGCATATTAATCAATCTCTATATATATACGTGTGTGTATAAATATGTGTGTGTGTACATAATTTCTAATTTTGACAAGGTTATGCATTAGTTGTCAAGGTAGTCAAATTTATTAGGTATATATAAGATCTATCTGTAATTTAATATAACAATGATTCTTATAATTGACTCAAACCATAAAGCACCACCACCTCAATGATACACATGATGCCAAACCAGGAAGTAAGATGGGCGGTCTATAACAAATCTTACAACAAAGAATTATATATTATATCAAGTTGTTGGTAACAAGGAGAGGTCATCTCTGTCCCTCTTAACTTCTTTGATTTCTATAAAAAGAGTTGAAAGGCCTCAAAATCCTTTGCCCCTGAAGGGATGCTTTGGAGAGAGGGAGAGAACTAGGTAGGACATTGCTTCTATTTTTCCTTTCTTTAGGTGCAATACAATATTGCATCTCTTGCTCTCTTTTCTTGCCTTCATCTCCTCTTTAGCTTTTTCTCTCCTCGCCTATCCTCCAAATATTTGATTGCTTTCAAGCCATCCTTGGTGCTTTTTAGACAAACCAGGATGTGTGCATAAGTTTCTTATTTGAAACCAAAAAAAAAAAAACCTTTGCACAATATACATATATATATCAAGAACACCTCTCAATTCTACGCTACCAAAGAAGTAAACCTTCTATAATATGGAGAAAATACTGTTCGATCAATCTCCAAGAAGCACCCTTGATGTTCCTCTCCCTCGATCAAACAAATCAATGAATAGCTACTCTTCGTTTTCATCTTCATCCTCTTGTTACTCACCATATTCCTCAGGGACCTCTCTATCTCACCTTCTCTACAATTATAATACCGCTGCCACTCTAAACTCCATGCCCCCTCTCTGTCAAAATCCCCCCGTTCCGTTTGCTCCAACACTCTCTTCTTCCCTCTCTCTCCCTAAACCTAACCAACCTCCTCTCCTCCCTCTTCCTCTCAACAAAAATTC
Organism: Carex pumila; assembly: GCA_033356055.1. NCBI lineage: Eukaryota > Viridiplantae > Streptophyta > Magnoliopsida > Poales > Cyperaceae > Carex > Carex pumila. The sequence continues at coordinate 59,613 of JARJHM010000635.1, read as the reverse complement.
CTCGTTTCCTTCTCAAATCAATCACAAAAAGTTCATTGCCCCTACCACTCCAAAAAGGAAACCACGAGCAATGAAAAAAGAACCTCGAGTTCAATCAAAGAATGTAAAAATCCCCTTAGAACGAAGGCCTTCGTTCTCTCCTTCTGGTTACATGACTAACGATGAAAACAACATGGATGCAAGTCAGGTGAAGGATAGGGATATCTTAGATTGTTACTCGATTTCACCACCTCCAAGCAGTCTGCCATTGCCGGGTCTCGCTCTTTTAAGGCCAAAGATGAAAAGAACTACAGCCTGTAATACTGAAGCAGTTTTTGAAGAAGCCAAATTAAACAACTTATCTGGTGTGGATAACGGCGCAACTGACAATCTTCGCCGTATCCTTAGACTTTGATCAGAAGGATATGTATGTAATAGCTAACTAGCTACTAGCTAGGGTTTTCTCAATCTATGTTATTAAGCGAATTGAGAAAATGGAGGTATTAAAGATTGAGAAATGGGGAAGAAATATTTGCTATATTGAGTTTTGTTTGTGGTCGGTTGTGTTGTCGTTTACTGTGAAGTTGATGGGGCTTTCGGTTTGTGTTTGCGTTTGTAGTACAAAAAAAGAAAAAGAAAAAAAAAATAAGGAAGCAAGAAATGGTGTAGTACAGATCGTCTTTAAAGCAAGGAGATAGGTACATAGTTACGTACCGTGAGATAAAATTAGGGTTTGTACGCTCTTCATGCATGGTGAGGTATTTTTGGGATCACCTATGTGCAAAGAGAGATTACGGTTAGGTGTGCTCAAGTTTTTTAGAGAGTGCACTGATATAATGTACCGTACAATATTGATTTAAATTAATAATTGATTGTTAAGTATTTATATATATATATGTTTGGAAGATATATGCATCAAGTTGATTATTCTTTTCTTGGTTTTTTCTTCCGTACGTAATTAAGAGATCCATAATGCTAACGCACACTCATCTGTCCCTGCTCTAAGTAGGGGTGTCAATTATACCCTTTTAACCGTCTACCCTAACCGTATCGTATTTGCATGTCCGGTCCTGGGCAGGGCACCCAGGATCCAAAGGCCCCAAAAAAAATTTTAGTTTGTATATATTAAAAAAAAAACTATTTGTATATATTAAAAATAAATAAAATATTAGAAATCAAACTTTGTATATATAAAAGCTCTAAACTTTCTATAGATAGGAATGATATATAAGCATATTAATAAAATTATATATATAAAGGTAAGGGTGTAAATGGTCGGATACAAATCGGATAGTGATCAAACCGTATCTTTATCTATTATAATTTGTCAAATACGGATGCGAATATGGATACGGATCAGATATTAAATGTATACGAATACGGATCAGATATCGGATGGATATGAATATAATTCGGATAATTAAAAAATAATACTAATACACATTCTAGTAAAGTATAATATCTAAATATAGTTTTTTTTTCATTCATTAATTATATCTAATATTTTTCATAATAAATTTGTTGGATACAAAACATATAGAGTATGGCTAAATTGCTGCCGGTAGCACTTCGACCTAAGTGCTTACGGGGTTATATCTTAGTATTTGATATTCGAACAACAAATCCAAACCGTTAGATGTTCAATCTATATTAAAATGTGCTTGGAGACCAAATTTTATATTTTTTTGGAATTTGTTTACTATTTATTAAGATGGTTTGAAATCGCTGTTTTTTAATGGTGCAGAATTTTAATAAAAACAATGATTTTCAAACCATCTTAATAAATAGTAAAAAAAATCCAAAAATGTAAAATTTGGTCTCCAATCACATTTTAATATAGATTGAATATCTAATGATTTGGATTTGTTGTTTGAACATCAAATACTAAGATATGACCCCATAAGCACTTAGGTCGAAGTGCTACCGGTAGCAATTTAGCCATACTCAAACATATATCATAGTACCAAAATATTAGTCACTATTCATCTCATAATGTTATATTGTTAATCAGAATATATCAATTCAAGATCAATAATATTTTTTTCTAAGCATATAGAACAAAAAAAAGAAAAAAAAACAAAGAGAGTCTTGAACCAGCCACATTAACAATCATATATCAATACCATGCAACTAAAATATAAGTAATAAATCATTGGTATTTAACAAATCATTTATTGTGGAGTAGAGGTGTAAACGGTCAGATACATATAGTTACGGATAGTTAATTATTAAACCGTATCCTTATCAGTTGTAATTTTTCAGATACGAATACGGATGCAGATACAGATAGTTAATTATTAAATAATATCCTTGTCCGTTATAACTTTTCGGATATGGATACAAATACCGATAATCTCAGATACAAATACAGATCATATAATTTAAGTAATTTTTTGAATTCAAATCTGAACGAAATTGGATAATATCTAATTCATTTACACCCCTATATAAAGGACTCAAATTTTTATCCTGCCCCGGGCCCCAAAATCTTTAGGACAGGCCCTGCGTATTCGATAAAGCATGTATGGATAAGTTTTTTTTCATTAGCTTATTGAATATGGATATATATGGGTAATGATTTTTTTTTGTTAGCTAAACATGTAAGGATATAGGTAAAGTCTATTTCGTATCCAGTATCCTACAAAGCAATTGTATAAAATAAAATTTTATAATAATGTTTGAGTAATAACTAATGATGGTAAAATTTACTTGTGAAATATTTCATATAATATAGTTTGAGCAATAATTAGTGATGGGCTTTTGTTATTTAGTGTTTTACTATAAAAATAATGAAACATATTACTTTTATTTGCACATTTTTTTATTTAGTTAAATAATAAATTTTATCTAAAGAGATTGTGTTCTTGAATTCTCTTGCTTTATAAAAAAGGAAATTAGTTTAAATTGATTGTACATTTTTTTTTATTAGTAATGTGATTGTATATGTGTAAAATTAATGATTTTATATATTCTATTTGCAAAATATAATAAAACTAATTATTATATTAGTAGTATTCGTTATTAGGGGTGTCAATGACACCCGTTTACCCCACCCGTATCGTATTCGGTAATTAAGACGGGTATGGGTAAGATTTTTTTTTCGTTAAATTATTGGATATGGATATGGGTAAGGATTTTTTTTCGTTAGATAAATAGGTATCGGTATAGGTAAAGGTTATTTCGTACCCGTTAATGGATAATTATATAAAATAAATTATATCATAAGAAAAATATTATGCTAAATATTTTATTTTTTATTTGCTAGTTAAAGAATTGAATTTGTTAGAAGAGATATTTGTGATTTTATTTTTTTTCTTAATAAAAAAAACTATTACTTAGAATTAATTGCATATTTATATTTTAATTTTATATTAGTAATTGTGATTGCATATGTATGACATTATAAGTTTTAATGGTTTATTTGTATTATTTGTTATTCGTCCACTACCATTTTGTTACCCGCTAATGTTAACGGGTATAGGTAGGATATGGGTAAGGTCAATTTTTAGTGGCACTGTTATTAAAATCAGACTGGACCAGACAGTTGGACCGGAGTAAACCAGAACTAGAACCAAGTCCGGTTCGATTCGTTTATAAGACCAAATATGCATATAAACCGGGAAGAAATAAAAAAAACCGGACAATTTTTTCAAAACCAGTGAACCAAACCAAGGGGCCCATTTGGCAATTTATTCCTCGGTAAAAGGAAAAGGCTAAATGGACCTAACATGTGATTTTCTGTGAGCAAATTTGTGTAGTCTTTTGTATTGCTATAATGTATTCTATTTTAAACAATTATGTATTTAAACATGATACATCGTCATAATATTATTATTTTTTTAATAATTTTGAACTTTAGAAAATTTAATATGAATTATTAACGGTTCTTTTCTATCACAATACATAAATTTTTAGTCATTCATTTTTTGTTGTTGATTTTTATCTCATCAATAGACAAATTAAACTTTTATTTAATATATTAGTTCAACAATACACATTTTTATACTCTTACACTTAGTTACAATTAATCAAAGACTAATTAATACTTTTATTTTATTTGGATAATAACCTTTCTATTAAATAATTCAGTGTTATTAAAAAAATCAGCGGTTGAACCAGTTGATCTACCGGTCCGACTAGTAAACTATTGACCCGAAGTATTATCGGGTCAATGTCCAGTCCGGTTCTGATAACATTGCTTAGTGGATATGGGTATGAAAATGGTTCCACCCTACCCGTGTCGTACCCATTGACACCCCTATTCGTTATTCACCTACTACCATTTTGTTACCCGATAATTTTAACGGGTAAGAGTAGGATAGGATAAGATCAATTCTTAATTAATATAGATAAAATCAATTTTTAATGGGTATGGGTATGAAAATATTTTCACTCTACCGGTATCGTACCCATTGATACCCCTAGTTCTAAGCGGGAATATTCGAACTCCTATATCTCTTATGGAATTTGGATCTCCAAAGTAACTCAAATTTTGAGTTTAGATCCAGACCATCGGATCTGCTTTGACTCGAATATTAAAGGTCTGTGTTCCAACGGTTTATGTAAATCCCAATTTAATTGTTATATTTGTTAGAAAATAGCCATTATATATAGAATTGGATTACTAACTCTGAATTCTATATACAAAAACGTTATATAGGCTTATTCAAAAAAATCATATATTGGCTAGTTTAAATAACAGTTATCACAGTATTCTGTTAATTAAGTGCTGTAACTCTTTCTGTAGTAAATAATAGGGAATCAAGAGTTCATGATTTTAATCAAGTTCTTGAACAAATTTGTTAAAATCGTTGTATTTGTTTGTGTAGTACAAAATAAATTGTTACTAAAAAAAATATTATCGTTGTATTTGTTGTTGTAATACACAATAAAGTATTAGTAATTAAAAAAAAAAATACCAAGTTCATACAAAACCGTTGTAACTGTTTATGTAGTTTTGACCAAGTCCTTGAACTTTCTGATTTTGTTTAACTTTCGACAATTTGACCAAGTGGTACTTAGGTTACCTAAAAGTTGGGGAAATAAATCTGCTGTGATTCTTAAGGGATCGGGGCTCTGTTATTCTAAATCCATCCATTTATCTGTCTAGAAATTTGTGCATAAAAAGTAAGTGTTGTTGAGTATTTGTACATTCCAAAAGTTCGTGAAGATTCTTCTTAAAAAATCTTGAACTTATATCTCTAATCGAACCAATCTTCATGCATCAATCCTTCAATTCTTCTATCACACATTTGGATGGATTTTCAAATGCTCAATTTTATAAATAAATACTAAGTAAAAAGAAATTGTGAGACTATATAATACGATATTCTTTGACAAAAATTTATCCTCTAAATTTGTGTAATATATATGTGGTTTTGATGTGATTATCTGTTCTTCATGCATGTTCATAGCTTTGTTGCTGCTTTTTTGTTTTCCTTAGCAACGACTATATATTATGAAGCCCCAATATATATATAAATTACCCACTGGATCTTAATGAGTTGGACCCCAACTTTTATTTTATTATCAAATCATTTTGCAATAAATTTCTGTAGCGCAAATCGTGCAATCCACGTCCAGTATTTTGTTACCTCTAAACAAGTTGACATATCTTAAGGCCGCAATAATATATACATCATGAATTGACTTGTCAGTTGTCTCTTAATTAATTTGAGTTTGTTGTTTCCTATTAGAAAGACATTAATTATTCCGCCCCACCGTCCAATCTTATAGTATTGCTAATCAGTACATTTTTATGTTAATTATTAATTGCTACTTGTAACAAATATCTTTCACATGTCATAACCCCCGTGTTTGTAGATTACTATATCTTTCATGCGTCATAACCACCATGCATGTTTATAGTATGTTAGTTAGAAAAGTTGTTTCAATCAAAGAAACATTAAAAAGTGATTGTTTGCATGAACAGAATAATAATATTCTCAATGATAAACTGGTAAATCTCTTTTATACCATATATACTTGTGTAAAGAAATGCACTAGAAAGGATCCGTACCCCACCCCCCCCACAACAACAACAAAAATAATAATAATCAAACCCAAAAAATTAATAGTTGCCATGCATGATCATCTTTCATTCAATTATTCTAATAATTTGAATAAGAAATGTCACCTCATTATGTCCAGGACCATAGAAGCTTTTTATTCCGTAGATAAAAAAAATAACAAAACTAGTCTGACTTTCAAATATTCGATAAGATTATAGTCAGTTTATGAATAAACAGTTTTCACTGAACTCAGATTACCAAAAAAAAAAAAAATTCAACATTGTTTACTTGTCTGAACATAAGTCTAGTTAAAAGCATTTATTGTATGGTGTGAAAAACCAAGCAGAGTCTTGTCAAACTTTTTAAAGATGGGAACAATCATGTTATTTTTGCAAAAAATACAAAATTGACCAAAAAATAATCACCACCACATCCCAAATAAATACATAAAGAAAGTAGAAGTATCTACCTTGCTTCCTCACTACAGTCCTACAGCTATCTCAATCATCAATCACCTTCAGTTAATAATAATTAGAGATGAAAATAAAATGTAAGGTTTAGTGGAGGGGGGCAGTTGACTCTTGAGAGTAAAAAAAGTGGAGTTGATATTTTATATTATAATTATTTTGTTCTCTTGTCATGGTAATGGAAATAACGAAGTCATTATCCGTCAAAACAACTGCAAAATATGATGGAAGGGACTGAAAATTAGGTGCATTTGTTCGGTTGTATTTTACCATTTTGTCCGGAAAAATTTGCTGCTGTCAAAACTGGTTGGACGTTGATCAAATTTTAGCGAAGTATATTGTTCATAGTTCATACATCAATCTTTCTTGATTCCACCATGGAATGTATTATGAACTGCCATAACAAAACGAGTTCACATCTTTCGCAATTACATTTCTCTAGTCTACAATATACACGTGCAAACTTGCACGATTAAACAAGGCAGAAACAAATTGGCTTATTTGATAAAAATCATTCAGGATTAATTAATTGGAGACGTTCACAATAGCAAGAAACTATTGAAGTGGAATCCAAACTTTACATGTTTAAGTTCCTGATTTCTAAACTTCAATAAGAATGTGCGTATTTCCATAGGTCCCAGTTCTACCACAAGAGCTTCACTGTCAACTGGGTCTCCTCTTACAGGAGATGATGTATTTTGATCTCCCCCTTCAATTTTCCAATTTAGCCTCTTCATCTCGGATTTTACTTGATTTGTTGATAAACTTGTTTCTGTTATTTCTTTTATCTGTTAAAGGCATGAAATATTAGAAACAGAAGAGAAAGTATACTTCAAAAGTGATTAAGAAAATGCCATATGCAAACATATCTTAGAGGTAGCAACACATTTGGTCCACTGGTTAGTATTCCTGACAGTAAATAAATAAGTGGTTGGTAATTTAAGCAGGTTTCCATGGTGCTGGACTCACTGGTACACTATCACCACAAAATTGGTTTAATCTGAACTGGTTAAAGAACCGTAACTAAATATTTAATTAAGAAAAAGAATGAAAACATTGATCACTTATCTAGCGAGTTGTGTTTGGTACAAAGCGGGACATACTATTGGAAATAACATACCGGTCGTTGAGAGAAGAGCTTCTTAAGCTCAACACTTGCTATCATGGAATAATTAGCATCCTCACCGGCCTATGAATATTAATTCACGTCAAACATGTAACTTAAATGTGTTTGGAGGGTTTCTATGCGAACATTCTACAGAGAATTTCTTTTATTTAGAACTCATTACCTCAAATAAATGTGCCAATCGTAGAAGTACATTTCCATCATCCAGAATCTACAGCAATAAATTAATTGATAACATCAGAAAATTTTGTTACAAGAATTTTATATTAAAATATATCCTTATTAAAAGAAACCTGCAGTGTGATCAGTGCAACATTTGGAGGCAAGCTGTAATTTTCGTCCATCAGGGTAGATTGTGTAACATGAGATGACTTCCAACTATCCTCATCCTACATAAATAAAAAGTAGGATAAAATGTAGTAAATAAAAAAGTAATTCACCAATCTGAAGGGCATATTCACAAGTTTGTACCCCGAAGGGCCTTAACCCCAAAAATGATTTCCACATTTGACTACATCAGGATGGCATTTGATCCTTTCCCATCAAATACAAAGGGCAAATAAGAAAACTATGAGCTAAAAGGGAGCACACAATCTTATACCTCATATGAGAAAGCTAGAAGAAATGGAGAGTAGATTTGTTGGCCAGTTGTTCTGCGCCAGTATGATCCATTTCCTATTTTGTTAATTCCGATGTAATAATTTCCTCTAATCTGAGACAAGAATATAGTAAAGAGATTATAAATTAACTAAATAGTTTATGTCAAAAATGATATGTGCACAAATTCATAAAATAATATATTTAACAGTACTGTAAGGCCTTCGCAGTTTTCTTTTACGCAAACTTCTTCATTAAGCACCTCCCCCACCCCTTTGTGGTCATCAAATAGCATCCGCCTAGAATTCAACAAAAATAATTCCAGCCCAATCAAAGATAAGACTTGACCTTTTCCATACACTCCCCCCACCCACCCACCCACCCCCCCTCAACAAGAGATAATAAAAGAATAGAGGGAAAATTACCTATGGAGCATTAATTCTATTTGACCATCCAGAATGCTTGAAGCTCCAATAGCACGATCCACAAGTATAGAGAGTTCATAGTTCTCATCCACTATATACGCCCCAAGATTAACCTATAAGATTATAAAATAAAATAAAAAGTACATCTAAAATTTGCAATGAAAAAATTGCCACATTAAAAAAAAAAAAAAAAAAAAAAAACTAGAAATCAAGTACCGGGTAGTAATTTCCAGCAATAGGCTGATTCACATTCAGATCCCAATCTTCCCTATGATCCCTTACCTATTTCAAACATATTGAAATATGAACTTCCAAGCTTGTGCGAAAAGATAAGTTGTCAATCTATATTACATATTGGAACAACCCATTATTAAATGGGATGGTAAAAAAAAAAGCTGCTAGTAGATGTCAAAGTTGTTGAACTAACCCGTTTTATAAAGTCTCTTCCATTTGAATCAGTGTAAAATGTACCGTTTGTAACCATATTTGTTGTAAGTCTACTTATGATCTCTTTTCCAACTCCATCTTCTATGGGTATTGGTCCAATCTACATGTGGATATTAATTAGTTATATCTACACTACGAATCATCAAAATTTATATAGGTTCATATTCATCAAATTCACAATTTAAGCCTCTTTTTTTTTCTCTAACATTAAAAAATTTATGCTTCTAAGATAAAGTGAGGCAAATATCTGTATTTAGCCACCAGAGTTAGCTCTGGTATTTTCTTTTTGACTGCATGAAATGCGACAAGAAAATTCAAAATATATTAATACATGATATTTTGTCACAGTAAAGAAAGATAGTTAATTGCAGCATAATCCCTCTCCTTATAAAGCCTTGTCTAAAGAAAGATAAGAATGACTCACAGTAAATTCAACTTCAGCATAATCCCTCTCCTTGTAAAGCCTTGTCACCTGAAAAATAGTTAATTGCATTTTTCCTTTAAATCAATCCAAAGGAAAATGTTACAAAAACAACTTACAACTCAAGGACTGACCTGATAAATCCATGAATTGAACTGTTGATGGACCTCATCAACTAGTTGACCCCTTCGAACCTTTAAATCCACCTGATGCCAATTACAATTTATTTAAAATTCCAAACAAACAAGCAAAAATAGCAAGCAAATAAAGTAAAAATATATATTACCTTATTTCAAGAAAAACCAATATCAAAATTGCAAAAGAAAAAAAGTATCAGATTGAATTACCGAACTAGAGGCACTAGTGGCATGAGTCCCATTTGGTCGAAATATATATGCACCGGAAGCCTACAAATTAACCATGCAAAGTGACAACTACAATAGTAAGTCAATAAATTAGGATAAACTGAAAAGAAAAATATTGCAATAAGTTTAATTAAATTTGGGAACCTGAGTGTCTGATGCGTCGCCTGGACTGGAACTATACCAGAGATAACGTTGTTGTATTGGTAGGTTAATCTGAACATATTAAGGTTCAATAAGAAACCAAAAATGGCTTAGCAAAACAACAGAGAATAATAAATAAATATATAAATAAATAAAAAGGCAAAAAAAGACTAACGCCTGTTATATAGTTGGTCATGCTTTGCAGTTGACCAGAAGAGGAAAAGGACATTTTTAGAGGCCCAGGCCCCACCTCAATAGTGTCATCCTCCAAGTAAGTTAGTATTGCTTCATATTCACATTTTGTGTCCACTGCTCCATTAATAAAAAGGGTCAGCAAAGGCATTTAAAAATTTTACATGGTTTCAGTAAGAAACCTTGTATTTTATTCTGCTTCATGTTGTTATATTGTTTATGTTTTACCTTTTGAAGTTTGTCTGGAAATGTAGTATGAACTCCAACCCAAAGGAGGTGCAGAAGCTTGAAAAATAAGCCAATATTTTGGGTTTTGTTTTGGGGATATTCCAAGATAAGCCTCTACATAAAATTTTCTTAGATTTAGAGTGATGTTATCTATCTCCACAAACTGTGTTTCAAGAGAAGCTCCACTTGAGTCCTTTACTACAAGCTGGTCATCACTGACCTGAAAAAAAATAAAAAATCAGAGAATATCCAGAAAAAGCACCGACATTATCACAAAACAATAAACCATTCTTCTGAGAACTTTGCAAAGAAGTTCTATCGAGATGCATTTGCAAAGACATGCAAACAGTATTGTACTCACTGGTATCCTGATAAAATCAGTATGGTGCCATCCAAGAGGGTTGTATGCCACTATCACCTACATATTAAAAATGTGAAACACTTACAAGATTGAGATTCAATATATTCTCAAATACATAGAAAAATAATTACATCATAAGAGAACCATACCAAGCTTTTCTTGGATGAGATCTCTTGCTCTGTTGCAGGGCAGTAGCTTATATTCAGCAAATTGCACTAAATTATTCCAAAGCAAGTTCCAGTTAGCAAAATGTAACTCCTGAGGTTTGGCTGGTACCAGCTTACCAGAGCTTACAGAAGCTCACTAATATTATATTATTCTGAGTTTCTGACTATTCTAACCAGACTATTATATTACTATTTTTACTTTGTTATAAAACCAGAATTTAAAAAATAACAAGTTGAAAAACAGAAGCTAAAATAATTAAATAGACTAAAATAACATGTACCAGACTAAGTTTTTCAGCCAATGATGAGCACGTATTGCTTTGACTAGTTAGACAAGTGAGAGCAACATTAACCCCTTTAGCTGCCTGAAAAAGTTAATTAATAACCAAAAAATACAAGTACAAACTCTATCACTACAAAAAACTCAAAAAAATAACAAAATGAAGACAGACAGATACCTTAGATGCACCTATGGAAAGACGTTTGGCATAATCATTAGTGGTGTGTTGCCGTGAGGTTCCAGAGACAGCATCGTGATGTTGGGCCACTGCCAATGCATCTCCTAGACTTGGTGTATAGAGATCATTATATGTATTGCCCATCATGAATTCTAGTTGTCGTGCAGCCTGTTTAGAAAGAATAATTCCATTATTATGCAGATCAAACTTGACACCAGCACCTCCAATAAAAATTGAAGTCGATCACAAAAACCAATGTAAACACAAACTGATAAAGGTGCCTGACTTTTAATCCCCAGCATTGTGACATTACTAGCAAAAATAGGTCCTCATAGTCTGCTTCTGATTTCTAATTCCAGTAAAAAGGAGAATGTGCAGTACCAGATAAAATCCACTTAGGTCACGGACATATCGCTTGAAAGCAGGTCGGCTGGTGAAATACCCAGTCCAATAAGTATTTGGCTTGTCAGCATAACTACAAATCATTATAGGACATAATGAAATTAGCATGTTGACAATAATAGAACTAATAGTATTGAAAAGTAAGACAGAGGGAGAGAATACGGGAAGTAATCATCATATTTTAATGGCCATGAGTCTTCCAGTGAATTTAGCAAATCTATATAAATGGATGGTGTTGAATAAAAAGCATTGACTCGACCATCCTGTTACAGAAATTAGTGCTCTATAAGATCTATCAGATTTCTCAAATTTAAGCTCAACAGATAGTGTATTATTAATTGAAAGCTGTCCTCAAACTATCTATATAACAGAGAAATGAGGAGGGTTCAAATGCCACCATGTTTTTGTGCCTCCATCATGCCTCCATCTCTCTCCATTATTTTCCAAGTTCAAACAGTCGATCCGAACCGCTCAACCTAACCTCCATACTAAAATATGTTTGGAGACCGAATTTTATATTTTTAGGAATTTTTTTACTATATTCTTAGATAGGTACAAAATCAGTAAATCTGAACCATCTAAAAACAGTATTTTTTTACCTATCTAAAAAAATAGTAAAAAAATTCCTAAAAATATAAAATTCGGTATACAAACATATTTTAGTATGGAGGTTAGGTTGAGCAATTCGGATCGACTGTTTGAACTTTGAAAATGATGAAGAGAGATGAAGGCATGGTGGAGGCACAAAAACATAGAGGCCCTCCTCCTGAGAAATATATATTATTTTACAAGGGACTAAAGCATAAACATGCTTCCTTAGGAGAGACTATATACCTTGTTAACATAATGGATAAGTTTGTCCATGTTCTTAAACCATGATTCAGCATATTTGTACTTAAAATCTTGTCCCATTGTCCACATTATATGATTGGTACGTGTCACATTAGCCTGAAAGAAAAGAAGTAAAAATAACAACAACAAAAAAGTGCATTTGGTCTAGTATTAAATAATGCAAATCAAGTGATGATAAATTCCAAGAAAAAAAAAAAAAAAAACCTGAGTTAAAGCAGCATCTATAAAATCATGTACACGTTGTTCCACATTATAGTCAAATAGAAGTTGGTCATCCTGCAGAAATTTCATTAGGGAAACAGTGATAAAAGAGTCGCATCAACTGAGATACCTATTTCACAAATTTTGTAACGTAAGAAATACCAAAATATCACAACGTGTCTTAAGAAATGATAGAAAAGAATTACCTGAACTGGTATAATGTTGTCAAAGATTTCAAAACAAAAACCATCAGGAGGACCGTAATGCACTGGAAATGTATTTGCAAATATCTACACAGAACCACAGGGTTTTATTATTTTTGTATCTCTTAATTCTTTGGAATAGAATAAACATATATCAAATAACCTGAGAAGAGGAGCCAAGGGATTTCGACCCGCGCCATATAACTTGGAGAGTTTTATCTGCCTTCCTCTTGGCTCTGTCCTGGTAATCTATTCTAGCAAAATGCACTGAATCGAAACCTAGCTGCCATTTCAAATTCAATCATTTCAGCAATCTGTGTACATATCTACATGAAAGGTTTTGATTTGTAAAATTCACCTCGGCTCCTAGCAGGTAGCCTTGCACAGCTGAGTGCCCAAACGGGTCGATCTGCCACCCAACTCTTGGGACCTTGCCAAATTGCTCTTTTATCAAGCGGTGACCAAGGGTAGTTTGGTCAATCATATCAATGTAATGTGTGGTTGCCTCATCATGCATGCACCAGCCACCATTTCTGGATCAAATTATTCCAACTGTGGTGATGAACTTTTGTAAATCGTAAAATAGATATAGAACGGTTGTAATTCATTTTTATTTTTTCTAAAATGGTAAATACGCACATGAACTCAAGCTGACCAGAGTCAACCAGCTTTTTTACTATGGATTGAGTTGTTTCACTTTGCTCCTCCCACCACCTTTGGAAAAAAGCCTAACATAATTGGATAAAATTAAACTTTAATTGCATCATAAACAATAGACGAAGGACTTCAGAATTTACCTGTTCTACAAAAATAAATTTCCTGTCTGGATTTCTAAGCAAGCCTTCAACAACTGAATCCAGGACACTGATCATGCTTGATACCTAAAAAGGAAACACAAAATTATAACGAAAAGAAATTGAAGTATACAACAACAAAAAGTGAAGGCACACTCCACATAATGTAAATTGAAGACTATATATAAAAAGAACCAGAGTGAGCAGATATCAGGCAAGGACTTGGATCTTTCTTCAAAAATAAAAGCTTAATTGAATTAGCACCAATTATATTTTGCTTCACTAGGTTGACTGTGAATTATCTTAATTGATTCGTTGTTCTTATTTACCATAAATGACAGAAGCAAGTCAGATAGAAATTGAGAAGAGTACAAAGAATTAAACCCGAATGCTGTTATTGGCTCCGACATAGTACTGATCGATGGTCTTCAGCCATCCCACATCATCGTGCGAATGGGGTACCAGGTGCACATTCAGCTTACCGGCCACTGGACCAGCAGTTGTGTTGTACCTGATATAACTACCATCACCGGTACGCACCAAGACCGTCAAGCATAGTACAACGACAGTGAACCAGATTGAAGCCTGATCCATCTCCTCTTTCTCTCTCTCTCTCTCTTCTCTCTCTGAGCTTATTGCTAGAAGATGTAACGTTTACGCCACCTGAGTGTTTCAGACTTCCATTGATTGATTGTCCTGTCGAAAAAGCGATTAACAATCTTCAATTTTTAACAAGGACCAGAAAGTGGGGCCTATCAAATTATTGGATTTAATGGTGGCGTGAACTTCAATCACGGTACTGTCCAATTAATTTTCCTTTCAAATCGATTTTTTTGGTTTCGAGTCATCTCTTTTGGTACCCTTTCCTAATCAATTATATTATTTGGAGGATAAGAAGGGAGTCCAGTCACTTCAGTACTAACTCGAGTGACGATAGAAAAATATAATAAAATTAATAATGGAAGAGAAGAATAGAAATGGAATATTCCAGATAACTTGGAGAGAAATTTCTAACGTTTTGGAGTTGACAAATTCACCTCTATTAACACAACAAACTTTAAATATTTTAATATTTAATAAATAAATAATTGTATCTCTTAATTTGTTTCTCAATCAAGCAGTCATCATTTTTTTAATTAACAAGTTTTTTAAATATAAACTTCATTCATATCATCTTCTACCCAATCAAATTTTGAAATAATATTATATTTTAATTTAAGTATAAATTTTCTTTTTGTTGATTGGTAAATTGATTTTTCAGTTCATTAATTATGAATTTTAAATTTAAACTGTAGCAAGTATTAAAAATTTTCAGTCCATTAATTTGAACATAAGTTTTATTTTTGTTGACTGCCTTACTAATTGGATATAATAACTGTAGCAAGTATTATCGATGTGGAATGCAAATTTTACATATTTGAGTTCCTTTTAAACTTCCATTAAAAGGTCCCAAGTCTACCATAAGAGGTTCGCTATCAATATTGTCCCCTCTAATAGGCTGCGATGTGTTTTTCTTCTCCCCCTTCACTCCAGTTTTCCAATAGTGCGTGCGGATAGGTGTAGAGCTAACATACAGAAGGGTTAAAAAAAAATAGAATTATGATTTGTGGCCATAATAAAAGTTCGCGACAGTCAGTAATGAAATTTTAAATTTAGTGGCGGATAATAATTTCTAGTGATTGGTTGGGTCACATGAAATCGCAATACTCCCTATAATTTATTATCTATTTCACGCATGTTCAAATGTAAATTTTTAAGGCAGAATTTTCAAGGTTGGTAGCTGCTACCAAGCTTTCAAAAAAAAATTTCAAGGTCAGAAATGAGACATGTAAAAACAGATATTAAAATTAATATGCATATACATATACATATACATATATAACATTATCTAAGAGCTATTTATTATAAGATGGGATTATTCCTACATATATTCACATAGCATAGTTATGGAATTAAAATATTTTATATTATTTTGACTATTCGATCCACCTAATTCGCATTCAAATCAAAATATTATATATATTAATCAAATCCCGTGGTCACTGATCAGGCACGACTAACCTGATTAAAGAACTGCTACTTCCATTTTTCTTTTTGCAAACTAAAGAACCGCTGAAGTTTGGACTCTTAGCTTCCTCTATCTGACATTCTGACTGGCATTTGTCCCCAGTTGACATTTTAACAATGTATTAATGCAAAATGACCCATATGTCCTCATTTATTGAATCTCTCCCTGAGATGACAAGAAAATCGTATAGACAAATTTAATTGTTTAACGATGTGAAGTTAATAAGGAATCAGAGATTTCAAGAACCAATATCATCGAAATGCTAATATTATACAACAATTACCATGTCAATTGAAAATAGCAACAAAGAAAATTAGAAAAAGTCTAGAATCTATGATTTTTTACCTTCCTGAAGACCAAGTCATTACAAGTTTAACATCCAAAATCAAACACATATCACCTATACAAAATAACTGCTTCAAGGACATGTTTTCTATAGCACTGACATGGTTTATGAGATTCCCAGGTAAACACATTATTAAAATTATTTACTTTCCTGACAACTAAGTCATTACAAGTTTAATATCCAAAAGCAAACACATATCACCTATACAAAATAATTGCTCGAGGACATATGTTTTCTACAGTACTGACATGATTTATGAGATTCCCAAGTAAATTCATAATAAAGTTCTTCAACCACTGATCAGTCAAAACACAGATCACTGACAGGCTTATCCTTCAAGATGGAGATCTGGCCATCTTTGATCAGTAAATCCTCATCAAGCAACACAACCCGTTTGTGAAGGAAGGAGATGTCATCTGTCAAATCCTTGTTGACTTTTCGAAGGACCGCCACCTCATGAGATGCAAAATCTCTCTCCTCCATGGTCGTTTTGACCATAGAGCGGGTGGCTGTCAATTCCTTGCCTGTTTCTTGAAGCTCCTCTTGCAATTGGTTGATCTGCTCTATTTTCTTTCCCATCTGTTTAATTAACCACAAGCAAAAAAGCGACAATTATTGTGTTGCATTTCGTGTATGTATAAGTTACTACCAAAAAGAAAGAAAAGGAAAATGCTACAAAAAGTAACTGGAACCGACAACTAAAAGCAACAGCAAGGGAAAAAGGCCAAAAAATGACATAGAAGGTTCCCGTATGGTCTATACAAGTAAGCCTCAATACTCTTAGGTACCTAACCATTACCTGAAGTAACTACCCAGGTACCTGAATGAACTCCTTTACAAGTACCAGATTCTAGTTAGAAGAAGAAGAAGAGAGAGGGCAGCCACTGCCAAGGTTTCAAAAGAGAAAGAGAAAGAGAGAGAGACCTGAATCTCCATGTCTTTTGTATTGTAAGTGAGGCAACAAATCTCATCCTGCATTCTCTGTATCTCGCTTTGCAAGAGCTCTTCGCCTCTCACCAGCAATGCCACTTCCTCCTGTAATTGCTCGATTTCCTTTTCCTTTGAGAATAAATTCTCTCGCAGAACTTTATTTATCATAGTCTCCAACTTCAACTGCTCTTCCAGTTCAACCTATCCAAGTTTATGTATGAAGCTCAATTAAGCTCTTACAAACCATGAAAAAGAAAAGAAAATTGGCAAGTTTATGAACAAACATGCAAATTCCAAAGTAGCACTTGTACCATGCACCACAATTTCTTGATAACCCCAATATTTTATTTATGAGAGTCACTGACTTCAATTGTGATTTCACCTAAACCTGACCAAGCTTATACTTACAAGACTAAAACCCAAGTAAAAGAAAATAACAGAACAGCAAATTCCTGTATAGTCCTGCAAAGTTTCAAAAATAGGTTGAGGATTTCTATATAAGGTCCAATTGAGCTCTTAAAAACTAAGAAAATGGGATATTCATGCATAGTTTTGCAAAATTCCATGCATATTTACCCCTTTCTAAACCAAAATATGATACATATATACAACACGACTTGGTAAATAGTATCACACAAAATGTCATAAGCCACTATTAAACATGAAAACATGCACGTGTCCCCCCTCACATGCTATTCAGTAAGAAAAAGAGGGATATCTTTGTGCTTGTAAAAGACTTCCATGAAGAGGGGTATTTCTGATGTATTTTACTTCAAAGTAGTTGTGGTATTCTCACCATACAAGGCTGATATACTAGTTTAAGTAGTACCATAAAGAAAACACATTACCATGTCTTTAGATCTTGATATCTGAAGATCTTGCCCCAATTTAACATGAACCGACACAGTTAAAACCAACACATATGCAAATGGGTCAGGGTCAGGTCAGAATGTGTTGGTTCGTTGATAGGTCACTTTGAATATACACATTTAAGAAATATATCAAACTCTGATAATCATCCAAAATTAAACCTCATTTAATGCTGGCCCAATTGTTCAACAAGATCAGATAGGTTAACAGGTAACTCTATATTTCTTGACCCCACATGATTTTGTTGAAAATGAAACAAAAGCTGCACCTGACATGTAACTGTTCGAGTTTGTGTGATAATCAACATTCTTTTTGTAATTACCTCTGATGGATTATTCATGCGTTGCCTTTCTGAGTATTCCTCCGATTCTTTAACACCAGACTTCTCATCCAATACTGATGAGACACATTGCAAGCTCCTCTTTAGACCCTCAATCCCTTTTCTGATGCTTTCACACTTTAGAGTATACTGTATCAAAGAGTACCTCTCCTCATCTCCATCCCGCCCCTCAAAATTTCCCCTATTCCTATTCTTCATGCACTTCAACAACCCACTACAAACTCGACTACACTCATCGAGCAAGCAAAGCCCCTTGCCTTGCAAACATTCAACTCTCTGATGAATTTCCTCTTCAAGTCTCACAAACCCATTACCATTACCCTTTTTACCCTTATTGAGTCTCTCCAAGAAAGAAATATTTTCACGCCTTAATATTTCTATTTCTATCCGGCACGATTTGACCTCCTGTCTTAGATTTTGCTCCACACCAGTAAGCCTCGAAATCTCAGTATCGTACCAGCTATCTTTATCTCTTGGCTTTTTATCATGTCTCAAACTGTTGATGCTCTTTTCTTGGTCAGTACAAGTTCTTTGAAGCCTAAGAACTGTCTTGTGCAGTGCCCTTGCTTCTTCTTCTTTCTCTTCATAGCTCATCCGGAAATGACCTAATTGTCCCTCAGCCACTTTAAAACTTTCAGTCACCTCCGTTAATGACTGTTTGACCTCCAAATTATCCTTCCTCTCTATATCTAACTGTGCCTCGTAATCCACCATTTTAGCCTGAATTTCTCCTCCTCTTGATTTTAGAGATGATATCTCTCTCTGAAGCGCCACATTTTGTTCTGCAAGTTCTCTGATTCTATCTCGGAGCCTCTTCTCCTCTAACTCATACTTGCCTAGCTTGGCCGACCAATCATTTGAATGCCAGTCAAGCTCTCTCTCCCGGTCTAACTGAAGCTCAGTCTTCTCCATTTCGAGCTGCCTCAAGCACGCATCCAGTTCTAGCCTTGAGTTTCTGTATTTTTCCTTTAAATCAAACCGCTCAGCTAGCCTAGACTTAATTTGTGCAGATAGCTCTAGAGCAAGATGCTTTCTGTCTTTATTTATCTCTCGAATTATAGTAAGCAGAGATTTGGCAGTTACCTGTTGAGATATTAAAATATAAATCATGAATAATGGCTGTATATGTAATGGTTTGTTATAGAAAGAATTGCAATAAGATATAACATTTACACGGAGATTAAAGATTTAAGACTTGTTAATGGAAATAGTTCAATTAAAAAAAGTTACTCGACTGTACCTATTGCATGAACTAAATAAAAGATTTGCTATGATCTACTTCATGTGCTGAATATTTTGTATTATGTTGTCTTCTTGCTTATGCTCTTTGTTTATGTTAAAAGGCAGAGCATACAAGCAAGCATGTACAATCTAATAAGTTATCCATACCATCAATTAGTCATGCAAAGATAATAAGCAAAACATAATTCATTTTCAAAGCTTTTTGGTGTATTTGTTAACAAACATTAGAATTTGAAAAATCAGGACCAAGTGCAGTACCCCTTTAAGCCTAAACTTATCTGATTCAAAGTTCTCTTCAGAGAGGCATGCAAGTATCTCATCAACCTCCTGAGCCTTCCTCATTAATACCTCATCCACATCATACAAATTGGCTACATTTGAAGAAAATGCCCTTGCATCAGATGTATCCTCATAGATATCCTCAATGCGGGAAGTTGTTTCGGACTCGAGATCTTTTGCCTCTCTAAAAGAATTTGATTCCCTGGAATGGGGCCATGGAGGCTTCCCTAGACCAAGAGCAGACATTTTTCTGGGGAGTGAATTAGATTCCTTATTGGTGTCAGAAAAGGTGCTCTGATTCTCTTCTAGTGGGTTGCTGGTTTCTTCTTGTCGCTGCTCCCCTTCTATGTACACATCTAGGAAACTGTTTTTATCTGGAAGGTTTGTGATGTGTGAGGACTGGCATCTAACAGGGGCTGAAGAGATGAAAGGAGAGTCCGAATTGGAGAAGTCAAGGTAATGGATATCATTGGATCCATTCCTTGAGAATGGGCACCTATTGAAAAAGAGATCATAGAATAAACAAACAATGAGAATATTGTCAATATTGATAAGCATTTAAGCATACTAAAGGAACAAAACAGACGAGAAAACAAAGGAAACATAAAAAAAATCATAAATGGGCTTGAAATGTAATCTCCACTTTATCTGTTTCACTGCATTTAATCTCCATACAAAATATATGCAATTGGGTACTAAAGTACAGACCTAAAATTTCTATGCACTAATCCTACCCTTTTACACACCGAAAAGAAAAATAGTAATGAACTATCAGAGAGAATTTCAAATGACTTGTTCTTTGGGGTGAGGTAGGATTATGTGAGCTGAACTTACTGAATTGGGCTGAACTTCTGATAAATCTGAGGTGCTCCATTAAAATTTTGACAGAAGTTGGAATCAGATTCATCTGTATTATGGAAAGGAGCTGGAGATGAGAAGGAAAGGCTTCTCCTTAGTTGAGGACTGGAGAAGTCTTGTTCATCTGCATATCGCTTCCTTGACTTTGAAATAGACTCATCAGGTGTTCTGGACCCACTAAAAGCTGCATCCCCTTCAGGGAATTTCTGATAATTGTTTTTGCCAGCTGGCAATGGAGGTGTTTTGCTATTATCTTCATAACTGTTGGATTTGAAGGAAAAAAATCTCCTCATCATTTTCTCTAAATCTATAAAACAAACAAAAGAGGTGGTTTAATTTTAAAAAAGGTTTTCAAAAACTTACACACTCCCAGAAAACGAACAAAATCAAGTCAGGTAAACTGAATAGTAAAGAAATGGTCTTGGAAAGTGTTTTTGGTGTGATATAGATAACAAACTACAGAACTTCAGTCAGGCAAATGATGAATTATATTGTGAGTAAAGAAGTCGGGTTGGCAGGTTTATGTGATTGACTGATTGGGTCGCAAGCAGTGGTCGGGAGTAGGGTGGGGGAAAGAGCAAAAGAGAGGGGAACTAGAGGCTATTGGATCTCTGATCTGCACAGATCTTAGTGCGAATCCGAGAGTCCAAATTTTGGGACTGGTTTGGAGTACGATAACTTTGGTGCACTGGAACCCTCCTCTACACACGCATTGGGTTTAGGGTTTTGTGTGTGTGTGTGTAAATCTAACTAGAAATACACAAGTAAGAATATACGGATCTAGCTAGAACAGTCCTCTCAAAACTAAAATCAAGATTATCTTCTGAATCAAGCGTTGACTTAATTCATAAGCCAGGTGGAAAAAGATTTCAACAAGAAATACACGAGTTAAAGAGCTAAAAGAAAAAATTTAAAAATTAAAATATAAAGAAAAAGAATACCTCACTGCGATCTTCTCAGTGATTAGAAGAAGTGGCTAGGCACCTACTCCCTGGCGACAGGAACACACGCTACACACCAGCGCTTCAATTGAGGCTAAGAGAAAGATTTGTGCCTGAGCCCCGCCAGATCCCAATCAGACCTCCGATTGATCGTTCCTTCGGTTTGAAGAGCGATGAAAAGGGTTAAGATTCCGAAATGATGAGATGGGGTTAAGATTCCGAGCGACGGGGGAGGTGAAGACGCCGACAAGGCTTTTGAGAAAAAAGAATTATAATCTAGGTTAGCGAAAGAGAGTAGTAGGAAGGAGGTAAAGATTGATTAGCGAATTGGTCGGAAACGAAGGCGAGACACCTCCGACGAATTCCTTTTTCGGTGGTTCTTTCTTGCGCTGGAGGAGTGGAAGAGAGGATAGATAGAAAGTATTGAAACGGCTCGGCGCGGGGTTTCCAGATATGAAATTTGCCTTTAGAAGCAAACTCAATATGGGCTTCGGCCCATTTGGCATGGGCCAACTTTGATATTTTCTTACTGAGATCGAGTAATCAAAAACAGTCCGGAATGGGACCAAGCTATAATCTGAGAGTAGAGTAGCATTTGTCCGAATGATCATCGAGATTTTATTTTGGGTTGCAGCCTTGTAGGGAGAGGTTTGCTAAACCCGTTAGGGGTTGAACCCGTTTCGCCCAGTCCGTACTCGTTACCTGTGGTACCTGTACTCGTTACCCGGATACCAACGGGTAGACGGATAGACGGGTACGGGTAATAAACGGACCGAACAACATATTTTTTTTTAAAACCCGTTGTACCTGTACCCGTCTACCCGCCAACCTGTACCCGCCTACCAATACCCATCTACCCGCATACCCGTACCCGTATCCGACTAGTTTCAGTTCAAAAAATTTTGAATTTTTTTAAAAAAAAAAACAAAAAAAAACAAAGAAAAAAATAGAAAAAAAAAAAAAAAAACAGGCAAACCGTACTCGGACTTGTACCCGTCAACCCACAACGGGTACAAATAATAAACTGACCGGATAGAGGTTTTAAAAAAGTTACCAATCTATCTGTTACGGATTTTACCCGTACCTAACTTACCCATTTACCTGTCCTACCCGTTACCCCTAACGGATAATCTGTTAGCAAACCACTACTTGTAGGCAATAATACAATACACCCTTCTGTACAAGGAAAATGCCATTGGTGGAATTGATGATTCCCATGTCAGATTCTTGTTTTCATGCTATTCGCGCTCGACACTATCCCAAAATTCCCAATGTTAATATTTATTATTCAGTGCTTAAATAAATTAAGGAAAAATTCCTGTTGTACTCATTTAAATATTTTTGAAATAGCTAATTTCTCAATTAAAATATTATAATATCTAATATCTCCATACAAATTTAAAAAAAATTGCTTCTATCATCATTTATTTATTTTCCTTTTTATTTAATTATTTTAAAATTTAAAATGACCATTATGCCCCTCTGATTCTAAATGGATATATTCATTAATATTTCAAGAGGATTGAATTTACAAGATAGAAGAAGAAAAGGAAAGACGCTTCATCTTCGCGTCTAATGTTCCCTTCTATCTACCGTATCTTCCCTTCCTTTCTTTACTAGAAAAATCTAATCTTGAAGATTTAGTTGAAATCAGTGAAATGGTGACCTTTCTCATTTGACGAATTAGATGATTATGTGAAAAAGCTCAATGACATTTCTCATTTGAGTTGAGGTTGAAATTTATATTTTGGAAGTCGTTAGTTATTTTGTTAGGGAACGACTAACAGTACCCCTCATTCAGTCTCCTATATATTCCCCGCACTAAAAGACAAAAAAAAGTACAATGGGAGACCACTAACTGACACGCACGTGCTAATTGCCATCAAAAAGCAAGGTTAACGCGATTTTATTAATAGCCAAAACATATAGTATTCATACATACGAATTTATAATATTCATATTTATTATCTATAATAGTCAAAATTGGAGGGGACCATTAATCTTGGGAACCAGTAACGACCAGAGGGACCGCTAGCGTCTTGTGAAAACCTGGATTGGGGACCGCAACCATCTGAAAGTGATATTTGCCAAGATTAAGGATCACTACAGCGAATCTATATAGTATTCATATCTAAAACAATGAATTATTCATATATAACTAAAAAGGTATTCATACATGTTCGAAATAATTTATACAATTCAAAATTCAAAGTCAGATTCATCTCTCTCACCCCACCTCTTCCAAAAAGTATTCATATCTAACATGAAGTATGCATATCTAACAAATGAACTATTCATATCTAACTAATAAAGTATTCATATGTTCTATTTTGACAACCTTCGCTGGGCTAGCATGGACCCCCTCCAATGGTGCACCACGCTCTCCCTGTCGAATCTTGATGGTGCACCACTCTCTCCTCGCCGGATCTCGACGGTGCACTACGCTCTCCTCACCGAATCTCACCGGATCTTGACAGTGCACCCGGGTTAATTAATGTCAATCATTAATTACTACTTTTGTTAGTTATGACAAGTTGGACAGGAGGAATTGTTAGGGGACTACTTCTGTTAATAGTAATACAAATAATTCTAACGTTGCTCAAATGCATATATGGTGACCAGTGTTACAAATGCGGTTCTATGCGGCACATATGTGGTTGGAAACCGCATAGGAAATAACATAAGCGGTCTAATATGCGGTTTTGCATACACAGCCACTCAAATATTAATATTTATTAATTAAAAATTCAATATATAAAGAAGATCCCATATGCAAATGCACCCGGAACTCAATACAAAGAAGATACATACCCAGTTTCTGAATTTAATAAGTTGAAGACTGTCGTATGTACAGAAATAAGGTTTTATTTTAGAAGGCAGGACATTTAATATGGATTTTCCGTTAGACTTTTATACTAAATTTTTTTAATATGCATGCTTCTATATTAAATATTTATTTAAGGCTGCATAATTTGTTAAGTGAACTGTTACTGTTGTATGTTTTCATTTTAAAATCCGCATATATACGTCCGCATTAAAAACTACATATGCGATGATCTTTCGCATACTGCATAGAAACCGTATTTTACAACACTAATGGTGACCTTGAGAAAGATTGTTTCTTTCCTTGATTTACGTGTGAAAAAAGGAAATGAGAAATTTCTGGTACGTATTATGATCCGGAGATGGTAGTTTCTAGCAGCAATTTGGTTCATTTGGTAGGAAAGAAAAGCAAGGGTGCTTAGAGGAGATCAGGTCCCTATATGGGTACTGGTAGTCGGTAGATAAGTTATCAAGAAGTACAACGTGTTGCGACATTTTTAGATGTGAATAATACACTTTATTTATTTATTTGCAGATTAGATGAATTCCTAAATTGTATTCCTAAGAAGCATGTTAATAGGAGTTCAAAGTAAGCAGTATTTTTTTTCATCATTTCTAATTACTTCTGCATTAAGCCAATAAATTATAATTTAGGTTAAATTAAATAAAACACGGTCTATTTAACTTAATGCCAGTTCTTTAGTTAATGGAATTGGCATTCTGTCTTTTATTAAAAAAAATCATAAATTGATAACATTGTCTGAAAAATATTAAAAAAATAATAATATTAGTTTTGCAATATCTGATTTTCTTTTTTTTTTCAGCATAAATGAATCTCGTTATAATAGAATAGTGAAATATGGTGAATATTTTAAACCAATCAACAATGGAGTAAAAAAGAAATATTATTCAGAGAAGTAGAGGACTATTTATTTGGATGAGACATGCTATAGTGTAGAAGAATTATTCCAAGAAGTCAAAAAGTTCTATCTAGAATTGTAGATGATGATACTTTGAAACTCTCATTACTTTTTCTAGACAAATGTGTTAGTTTTCAATCCTTCATTCAAATTGAGGATGACACAAGTTACAAATTGATGCTTTCAATGTATGAAGAGAAGAAAAAGGTGATAATATATGTGAATGCATAGAAGGTTACAACTTTAGAAAATGGAATAAGGATAGATGAAATTATTAGGACTGATAATGTTAATTTATATAACGAAAATCACTATTTTTTAGTACAGAAAATGGTGGAAAAGTATATGCAAAGTGTCTATTTTTCTGAATTATTCACTGCAAACGTGTTTTTATGCTATTTTGGCAAGTTTTGGAGAAAGTTGCAAATTTAGGCTAAAAACAGAGCAAAAATGTCATATTTAGGCAAATTCTGAAGGAATCGTCAAAATAGGGCAACACATGGAGTATGCAAACATCTCACATGAAGTGCACAATATACAACATGGTGAAAATACTAAAAATTTAGCTAAGTCCTAGTGCCTTGCGATATAAGCTATATCGTATGCAGGTTCCAGTTAAGGCCGCAAGGGTATACGAATTGGATTTGTGAACTGTTTAGTTCGAATTAAATCTTAGCCGTTGAGCACCAACCTTCTAAAAGGACGAAGCTACAGATGTGGTAGGCCTTGCTATAACTGGAAGTCTACAATTAGTGCTACATTTATGGAAGAAATTTATAATTGGATCTCTAAATATGGCATAAGAGGCTAAAATTGGCCTCTATGCTCTCCAAAGCTACACCCTTAGAATTACTATATAAACTCCTCATGTAATAGGATTTAGCGTGCATGTTTTAGTTGTGTAAGTTTATAGATTAGAGTAGAATAATGCGTGTAGATTCTAGAATTGGAGAAGAAAAAGCGTTAGAAGTCCAAGACAGAAGAAGAAAGCGTCATCTAATGAAGAAGGGTCTCCAATTTTCAAGTGTTGTGGTTATGTCTTTCTTATTTTATTTCTTCTTTTATTTTATCATAGCTTTGAGTAGCTAAGCTTCTCTTCTTGAGGGTTTGGATGTAATGAATTATATATTATCTCTTTATTATATTTATTTTTCTTTTATACTATTTGAGTTTTGTTATTCTTTAAATGTTATTTGGGCTCCCTTAGGAGGATATAGATTAGATAGCATCTCGATGTATAATTAGGAATTTATTTATTACTTGTAATAAGTAGGATTTAGGATTATTACTTAGAGAGTAATAGGGGAATGTGATTAATTAGATTAGTGTGAGTGGTTTAATTATATTATATCCTGCGATAATCTGAATTGTTCCCCACAAACCAACCTTAGAGTCAAAGAACCTTTCAAATACGCGTAGAACCAAACCAAAGCATCCGTAGGGAATAACAATAACGATATGTGACTCTATCTACAAGGTGATCTATACCGTATGCGAGTTAGTGCCAGTGCCGCATACAGGTAGACATAAGTGCCATAAAGACTCCCTGTTATTTAGCTTACAGCAATTAGCATCTCCACCTATCAATCTGCCAGAGTAAATTGTAAAATCTCCCTTTATTAAAAGTTATGCACACGCAAACAAACCAAAGAACCTAGACTAGTGTTAAGTTGTTAAATATTTATAGATCTATCATTGTGGATCAACACTCGACACTACTGCACAATAGGATAATGCGCTTGTAATCCGATAGAGTAGAATTATGGTAACTAAGTATACATTTTATATACTAAAAGTTAAGTAGTACTCATTTTACTCCATCAGGGACTAATATAGAAATTGGGGGAAATGAATACCTATTGGAAGATATTGAAAATGAGGCAGATTATTGTCACAGTGAGGATAGTTATTCGAGTCTTAATTGTGAGATCAAGGATGAAATTGATATCGAGCATGAGGGAGAGTTCTATTCATATGACAAGGATGATCCTAAGATGGATGTAGGTGCACAATTTCTATATGGCATAGCATTTAGAAGGGCTTTGAGTCACTATGCCATCACTCATGATTTTGAGATTGACTTGGGTACGAGTGAACCTACACGAGTAACAGCAACTTGTACAAGCCAAGATTGTAATTGGAGGATTCATACAGCAGTGGCTGAAAATGAGGTGGCTTTTGTAGTGAGGGTCTTGGCGGCAAATCATACATATTTTGGAATTAATAGAAGCGGCAAATCATACATGTTTCGGAATTAATAGAAGCAGCAATAGACATGCAAATAAAGCATGGATAGCCAACAAAATTATTGATCATTTAAGAAGAGAGGGGGATGCATCTGCAAAGGAATTGAAGCAAAGAGTTGAAATGAAATTTGGCATTTCATTACCATACAATATAATTTGGAAAGCAAAAGAACTAGCAATAGAGGAGATTTATGGTAAATGGAAGGATTCACTAGTTCAAGTAGGCACATTGAAAGATGAGATACTAAGGAGAAATCCTGGAAGTATGGTGGAATTAAAAACTCAACCTAAAGATGCGAGTGAACAGCATTTTCAACAGTTTTTTGTTGCACTTGGAGATTGCACATTCGGTTTTCTTATAGGTTATATACCATACATAGGCATTGATGCGTGTCATTTGAAAAGCGAGTGGCAAGGAGTGCTTGCTTCTGCAACAGTAATTGATGGAAATAATTGGATGTATCCAGTTGCACATGCTGTCATGAAAGTTGAGAGTGAAGATTCATGAAATGGTTTCTAGCATCTTTCCACAAAGCAATTGGAATGTCTAACGTCTTGTAATATCCTCTGACATGAAAAAATGGCTGCAAAATGCTATAAAGAAGGTTTAACCTCTAGCTAAGCATAGAGAATGCATGAGACACATTTTTAGCAATTTTAAAAAACATTACCACGAGGATATTTTCAAGTTTGGCCTATGAGGAACAGCATGAACATACTCTCTCACTCGTTTCACGACTTTCATTAATGAAATCGAGGCAGAATGCCCTGCGACTATTCAATATCTTAGGAAGGAGCATAATAAATTGTGGAGCAGAAGTAAATTTGGGACAATAACAAAATGCGATAATCTTACCAACAACATTGTCGAAACATTTAACAATTGATAACTAGAGAGAGGAACAAACCAGTTGTGGATTTGATTGATTCTATAAGGCAAAAAGGTAATGATGAAGTTTGAACAAAGAAGAAGAATTGCAAAATCCTTGAAAGGTTTGTTGGTTCCTAAGGTGGCCGATGATATAAAACTAATGTCACAGGTAATGTCATATATATTTACTCAATTTTGAATAGAAAAATAGCATCTCTTAATTTTTGTTATTGATTATGTAATTTTGTTGTTAAATACAAATTTTCTATTTTTTCATAATTTAGGTGGGTATGATTTGCGTAGAAGTACAAACAAGTGGAAAAAGATGGAGGTGAATTTGCAAGAGAGAGAGTATAGTTATAGGGCATGACAAGTGAAAGTTGTTCCTTGTGTTCATGCAGCAGTGTTTATTGCTTCACTTAGAAATGAAGCTGGAAAACTATGTTGGTGTATACTTCACGATTGCTCGGTTGAGGACAACTTGTGCTAGCGAAATTGCTACCATGTCAACTAATGATGAGTGATTGAGTTTGGATTTGGGTTATGTAATGTTGCCACCAATACTCAAATGACTTATAGATAGACCTCGAAAAAATCATATAAAATCATGTGATGAACCAAAGAGAAAATCCAATAAATATACACGTTGTGGGCAATTGGGTCATTATAGAAAAACATGCAAGAATACAGTTCCATCACAAGAAGGTGAAGGAACCTCATGGCGAGATAAAAAAGAAATTGAAAGCCAAAAGGAAAGTTGCTAATAAATTGCTTGCATGTAAATTTGTCTTTATTGATATTATACAATTGCTCTAATATGTACTCATTTGTAGAGTTGTAAGCAAAAGGTAAAGCTGGACCAAAGAAAAGAGCGTGTCCATTCAGTATCTTCAAGCTACTTCAAGAAGAAAATATCTAGCTTTCTATTTTATCTAATTTTATTTTGTGTTTTGAATTGGAAGTATTATGACATTGTGAACAGTATATCTTTTGTTATATATTTATTGACAGATTTTTTTATATATATTTATTGAACTTTGTCTATCTATTCTTGTGTTGTGAAATGCAATTTATTTATGCTTTATCCTTTGTTGGTAATGTCATGTGTAATGTTTAATTGAGCACAATTACTTATGAAACTTTTGGAAATTCTTACTGACTTCCAAAGGGTTGAGCCCCCTCATTTATTTTTTGTGTTGTGATCTCTAGATTATGTTTGAGGTAGATATTGAGGTAGCACAGAGGCAGTAGCAAATTACAGCTTAGGGTTGAGATCATGAATTAAAAACTATCTTTCTACCATTAAGGCCTGTACTGGCTTAGAAGACATAGGGGTAATTTCGTAGTTTACTTTTTTATCAACATATTTGAACTTCGTAATTTAAAAAAAAATTAGGATTTTTTTTTGGGAAATTGTCAGAAACCACACACCACTGTCAAGTTTACAGTTTTTCTGCAAATTAACTTTATTACGACTTTGTGACTATTTAGAAAAGTATAAATTATTCCTGCATATGAACTCTGTTGTAGCTGTATGTTCTTCATAGCACAACAAATAATTTCTAAGTCATGTTCTCTCTGGATTAGGTACTATGTGTTTAACTATCAACAGATAATTATAAAAAATAAAATAAAAACTATAAATAAATGTTATACAACAATTCTAATTCTGAAACTAATAGGTTGCCAGTGAAGAATTTACATCATGTGTTTTTTTCACTGGTCTACTGCAGAAATTGACTTCTTCTTTTTTTACTATTTTCAGATTAAGATTAACCTAATTATTAATCCTAATATGCTTATCTAAAAATTCTGTAAAATTCAGAATATGTACATTTGAACATCCTTTACAAGTTGTACAAGTTTCAAAGCAAGATACAAAACCAGCTGCGATTTATGATTTTTCTTGTGTTTCTTCCATTTTTATTTGATTTTTTACCTAAACTGTTTGTCTTTATTAGACAGTAATCTTTCTTATAACTTAGATTAACTATAGATGAAACTAAAAACAATGAAATCATAAAGAACATGAATATTAATGAAGAACTCCACTAAAGTTTTGTGCTTGCATTGCATAAACATTGAACTCTATGGTAAATGCCCTTGTACCACAAACAACTAAAAACTATGTTTTTTATTTTCTTGCATCATGTATTTGCATAGTTAGATTTCTTTTTTTTCTTTTTTTTTATCTTTCTGTACTTTTGAAACTATGAATCGTTGTTTGTATTTTTCAAGAAAAATACCAATGGGTTTTCAATCAAATGGAATGAAGCACCAAACAAATTCTTGTTATAATATTCTAATCAAAATACTTTGGAACTATGCACACCTGAAACTATCACTAATTGAATTAATAATATTCGAGTCACCTAAAAATAACACTGAATGAGAATACCAAATAAATCCTTGTTTAAATCCACCACGGAGGAGGCGCTAACCCTCTGATCGGAAAGGAGTGAAGTCCCATAAAATAAGAAAGAGAATTGGAATTCGTATCGCGTTTCTGATCGGAAGCGAACGCGAGGAAGGAAACAACAAGATTTCGGGTGACTTTTCTCCTTTGAAATCCCGTCGGGAAATCCAAGCCAAAACGAAGATATTTGGCGAGAATCGTAGGAACCGCATGAAGTAACGCAAAACTCCTTTCTTCTCTCCTTCTCTCTGTTTGCTCCGATTTGATCGTGAGTGGTTGCTCCAACGAGGTGTGTTTCTACTTTTTCTCCTCCGTTCTTCTTCGTATTTACTATCAAAACAAAAATTTTGGTTTTCTTTCTCTTACAAACTTAAACCCTAGAAGTTAGATATTGATGGCATTATTTGTAAATTGAAAGAAGTTTGTGGATAGTTAAATCATTACCGAGAATGAATTCGTTCTGAGAAAATAGTTTAGCCGATCTTAAAATTTCAATTTAAAATCATTTTTATTCTATTCTATTGAATTCTTACTTATTTTGTTTCCGATCAGAGTGTAAGTCAGAGGAGTGAGATGGCTTCAGTGTACGAGATGAGGAAGTTGGCGTAGTAGAGGCCAGAGATAGCTTTGGGCCGTTTGCAATTTAGAGAGAGATGAGTAGCGTATGAAGAAGAAGAAATAATAGAAATACTGGACCCTCTGTTTAAAAATTAGGGCATAATAGTCAATTTAATTTTTAAATTAATAAAATAAATAAATGAGAATAGAAGAAAGAATTTTAAATTTAAATGAGAATATTAGATATTATAGTATTTTGATGGGAAATTTAGCTATTTCAACTATTTAGATGCACCAGAAATTTTCCCATAAATTAAAACCTTACCAGTTCGTGAATTCCAATTATTGGACTTGAAAAGAAAAAAACAATTAACGATTTAGAATTGCTTGAAATGTTATTTTGTTCAATTGAAACTTATTTGGCTGCCTTATTAATTGGAAACATTGCCAATAGCAAGAATTATTGACGTGCTATCCAAATTGTTTTTTTTTCAAAACTCCAACAAAAAGGTCCGTATTTCCATAGGTCCCAGTTCTACCACTAGAACTTCACTATCAACCTTGCCCCCTCTTACAGGATGCGAAGTGTCTTCTTCTCCCCCTTTAGTTTTCCAATTTAGCCTCTTCATCTTTGACTTGACTTGATTTGTTGATAAATTTGTTTCTGTTATCTCTTTAATCTGTTAAAGGAACAATTCAGAAAGCAAAAGGACAAATAGGAGCTATAAAGGAAACCTTAATTGCCACAAGTGCAAAAGTTCATGAAATAAGTAACATTTAGTCAACTGGTTAATACTTACCCTGGTTTGGATAAAAGTCAGCTGGTTTTTAGTTTGTACATGGTACTACATTAAGCTAGTATATGGTACAACCATGATTGGTGTATTTCATCACCGGTACGCAAAGTTTGTTTAAGAGAGCATTATGTGCATGAACTACTATATTAGAAAACCAAAAGAAAATTCAGTAACAAGAAAGAAAAAGAAAAGAAAACAATTGACCAAATACTGAAATTGTCACTGGTATTGTTTGGTATAGATCAGTTCACGGTAAGAAATTACATACCAATCTTTGTGAAAAGAGCTTCTTAAGTTCCACTCTTGCCATTGTGGAATAATTAGCATCTTCGCTAGCCTATGAATATTAATTTAGATCAATGAGTATGTTGAAAGTGGTTGCAGGAATTTAAGCAAACACTGAGAAATGGAGTTTCTTTTAACTTACCTCAAATAAATGTGCCAAACGTAGAAGCACAGTTCCATCATCAAGACTCTACAAAAGTAAAGTGAATAAAATATTTTAGTTTCATTATTTTCTAACATGGATTTTAGATCAAAATATTTAATGTTATCCAAACCTGGAGAGTGATTATTGCAACATTTGGAGGTAAGCTGTAATTTTCATCCATCAAGGAATATTTTGTGACATGAGATGACTTCCAAACCTCCTCATCCTACGCAAAAGAAAAGAAAAAAAAAAAAAAGATAGCTGGCAAATACAACGGTACAACCTATCTGAAGTGCATATTTACAAAAACCAACCTAAAAGTGCTTCACCCCGAAAATGATGTTTAACTTTGACAACATACATACATACATACATATAGATTTGTCTGTCTAACCATTGATTTCAAATGAGAAACTAAGGGAACTACCAAATAACAGGGATGGAAAGTGGATATGTCACAATTATTTTACCTCATGTGAGAAAGCTAGAAGAAAAGGAGAATAGATTTGTTGACCAGTTGTTCTGCGCCAATATGATCCATCTCCTAATTTGTTAATTCCAATGTAATAATGTCCTCTTATCTGAGAAATTGAAATAGCAGAGATGTATTAACCAAGAATTTTACTCAAAATAATTCGAGCAAATTTCAAAGTTTTGAGGGCATCAGAAGTTGAACCATACCGTAAGACCCTCGCACTTTTTTGCTACACAAACTTGTTCATCAAGTGCCTCTCCCACACCTCTACTATCATCATGTAGTATTCGCCTAGAATTTAACAAAAATTATACCCGAAATATAAGAATTGAAGACTTGGGGATTTTCACAACTCTCCTTTTAGAAAGATGAGGATAAAAGTAGAGAAAGTACCGATGGACCATTAATTCTATTTGACCATCTTCAATACTTGAAGCTCCAATTGCACGATCCACTAGAACAGAGAGCTCATGTTTCTCATCCACTATATATATTCCAAGATTAACCTACAAAAATGAAAAGAAAAAAAGTAAAATTTATGATATTTGGCATAAATAATAAAAGTTAGCGACACTGATGAAAATTTTAAATTGAATACCGGATAGTAATTTCCAGCGATTGGTTGAGTCACCTGAAGATCCCAATCCTCCCTGTAATCTCTAACCTATTTCACACATAATCAAATGTTAAGTTCTATGTGTTTATATACAGAGACAAAATTTTGAAGGTCAAAATGTAACAAGAAGTATTAAATTTGGATATTCAAGGAAAACAGTGTCCAATAGATGCAATAATTGATGACTGACCCGTTTTAAGAAGTCTCTTCCATTGGAATCTGTGTAAAATGTTCCATTTGTAACCATATTAGTTGAAAGTCGACTTATAACTTCTTTTCCAACTCCATCTTCTATAGGTATTGGCCCAATCTAAACAAGTATATTATACAGCTATTATACAATCCTCGAAGACATGTTCCTAGTAGTTTCTACTAAATTTGATGATTCTCATTTTTTTTTTAATTAAAAGTTCCATATTTCGCCTGAAAATTGAGATATCTTTACTTAGATTGTGCCAGTATCTACTATATTTGAGTGTCCTTTTTTTTTCTAGGACATTAGAATTAATAAATTCAAAATATTTTCTAGTCTAGACAGATATTTTGGCATCTCAACCACCTGGCCAGAGATAAGTATGACTCACAGTGAATTCAACTTCAGCATAATCCCTCTTTTTATAAAGCCTTGTCACCTGAAGAAATAAAAATAATAATTTGTCTTCTGTAATTTAATGTTTTTAGAAAGGCAAAGGATATTTAAATAAACTATGGTTAAAGGACTAACCTGATAAATCCAAGGACCAAACTGCTGATGGACCTCATCAACTAGTTGTCCCCTCTTAACCTTTAGGTTCACCTGAAATTAATTATCATTTAATTAAATACAACAGATACAAACAGCAATGCCAAGAAAAAAAAAATGAAGTATGGTACCTGAATAAACAAAAAATCCAATCCTTAAATGGTACAGAAAAATAAAATAACTAATTGACTTACAGAACTAGAGGCACTAATTGCTCCAGTACCATTTGGTCGAAATATGTATGCACCAGATGCCTAAAGGATAAACGAGCAAATTATACCAATAAGCAATATCAAATTCAAATAGGATTACATTATAAAGATAAAATTAATGTGATAATTTTAAATTGAATTAGGGAACCTGACTGTCTGATGCATCGCCGGAACTAGAACGATACCAGAGATAATTTTGTTGTATTGGCAGGCTAACCTAAATAATGGCAAGGTTCTATAAGAAATTAAAAATGGCTAGAAGAACATCAGACAATTAAATAAAAAATACAAAGAAAAAGGCTAACCCCTGTCATAGAATTTGTAATCTTTTGTAGCTGACCAGAAGAAGAGAAGGCCATCTTTAGAAGCCCGGGTCCCACCTCAATAGCACCATCTTCCCAATAAGCTAATTTTGGCAGACCTCCACTCTTTAGATCTACTGTTCCATTGCGAAAAGATTCCAGTAAAAGGAATATTAGAAGTAGTTTTGCAAGAAGAAAAGAATTCTTTTATTTTAATGTTTTGTGAAGTTCTACCTTTTGAAGTTTGCTTGGCAATGTAGTATGAATTCCAACCCAAAGGAGGTGCAGAAGCTTGAAAAATAAGCCAATATTTTGGGGTCTGTTTAGGGGAACTTCCAAGATAAGCCTCTACATACAATTTTCTTAGATCTAGTGTACTGCTATCTATCTCCACAAACTGTGTTTCAACAAAATCTCCACTTGAGTCCTTCACTACAAGCTGGTCATCACTGACCTGAAAAAAATATAATCAGAGGATTTCCAGAGAGAGCCTCCACATTTTACCAAAATTATAAAGCCATTATCTGAAACATATATATATATATATATATCAAAAGAGTCCACCAGGTATATTGCATAAACATGATAACATCACTTTGTTACTCACTGGTATCCTGATGAAATCGGTACGTTGCCATCCAAGAGGGTTGTATGCCACCACCACCTAAGTAAATAAATATCCAGACACTTGCAACATTAGAGTATTTAGTTATCATTATATTGTATATAGAAATAAATCTCAATCAAAAATAGAACCATACCAAGCTTTTCTTGGATGAGATATTTTGCTCAGTTGTTGGGCAGTAGCTTATATTTAGCAAATTGCACTGCAATTATTGCACAGAATGTTTCACTTAGCAAAATTTAAGTCATGACTAATACCAGATGATAAGTGATTATAGAAGCTCACAGTTGACGAGG
Source organism: Carex pumila (assembly GCA_033356055.1). Classification (NCBI taxonomy): domain Eukaryota; kingdom Viridiplantae; phylum Streptophyta; class Magnoliopsida; order Poales; family Cyperaceae; genus Carex; species Carex pumila. Next base: position 23,573 of record JARJHM010000635.1, on the reverse strand, counting down.
ATATATGTTTCTTATTACATTGTTGCATTGTTATTTTTTCCTACTTACCAAGTTTTTGTGTCATCGCTGTCATTAATAAAGATACAAATAATACAATCTAAAGAACAAAGACTAAGAAAAGAACTTAAAATTGAAGATAATAATAAAATTCAGGTACCTGGCTAAGTTCTGAAGCTGAGGAAGAACAGGTCTTGTATCCACTTGTCAGACAAGTAAGAGCAACATCAATACCTTTAGCTGCCTAAAAGGTTTTAATACAAGCAAAAATATGATCAAGGCTTCTAAAATCCAGGAATAACTCAAACACATGATTTAAAAATAATACAAAAGCAAGAAGTTGATACCTTAGATGCACCAATGGAAAGGCGTTTGGCATAATCATCAGTGGTGTGTTGCTGTGCGGTTCCTGAGACAGCATCATGGTGTTGTGCCACTGCCAATGCATCTCGTAGACTTGGTGTATAAGCACCATGTGATATATAGCCCATCATGAATTCCAGTTGCCTTGCAGCCTATCTCGAATATAACTTTTTGTTAACATGTAAAGTCATCATTATGCAGATCAAACTTGACATGAGTGCTGCAATAAAGCCTGAATTTGATCACGAAACGATACCTAGACACATAATAATAATAAAAAAAGATGGCTGACCCAACGTTATGCTGGTAGTAAGAACTGTTTTAGGCAGGTATATACTGGTATTGACAGGTAATGCAAACATCAGAAAAAAGAATAGTTTGTGATACCAGATAATAGCCACTAAGATCACGAACAAATCGCTTGAAAGCAGGCCGACTGGTGAAATACCCGGTCCAATAAGCATTTGCTGAATCAGCATAACTACCGACCATCATTAAAAATACAAAATTAGAGTGTTGATATTCAATAGTAGAGAGAGAGGGGGGGGGGTGAGAGAGAGAGAGAGATTACGGGAAGTAATCATCATGTTTCAACGGCCAAGATTCTTCAAGTGAATTCAGTACATCTACATAAAGGGATGGTGTTGAATAAAGAGCGTTGACTCGGCCATCCTGTTATATATTAATTAATTTTCCAAAAGATGTGTCAAAATTCTAAAATTTAAGCTTTATATCATAAATTCAAATTTTTCATTGTATTATGTGAGGGGTTTCCGAGTAAAATTTTTACAAGGAGAACCTACATACCTTATTGACATAATGGATAAGTTTGTCCATGTTCTTAAACCATGATTCGGCATATTGGTATTGAAAATCATCTCCCATTGTCCACATTATATGATTGGTGCATGTGACGTTCGCCTGAATATATTAGAAGTTTAATTAATACAAGCGAGCAAATTTTGACTTAGATTGAAAAATGTGATCATTTGAATATGACTTCATACAGCATGAGTTGGACAATTATTTGTTTATCTGCAATAGAAAATTTTACATATAATGTTAAAGAAAATACAGTAAAATAGAAAAGTTAACCTGAGTTAAAGCAGCATTTACAAAATCATTTACACGTTGCTCCACATTAAAGTCAAATAGAAACCGGTCGTCCTGCAAAAATAAATCAGTCAACCTACAAATATTTGATTTATAATGCAAAAACAATGATTTAAAAATACATGCAACCGGAAGTATTGCTGTAACAAGCTTTGTAGCTAAACAATAATAATTCTGAAAAGGATAAGTTGAAATGATTACTGAATGAAAGAAAAATAAGTTACCTGAACTGGTATGATGTTATCAAAGATTTCAAACCCAAAACCATCCGGAGGGCTGTAATGCACTGGAAATGTATTTGCAAATATCTACAAGTAAAGGCAAAATACTTGTATAATTTCTCTATTTGCCCTTTTTTGTTAAAGAAAAAAAAAGGAAAATATGTTAGGATAACCTGAGAAGAGGAGCCAAAGGTTTTTGATCCATGCCATATAACCTGGAGAGATTTATCAACCTTTCTCTTGGCTCTGTCCTGGTAATCTATTCTTGCAAAATGCACTGAATCAAACCCTAGCTGCAATTCCCAAATCAAATAATTTGAGCCACACATAAAAACGTTTCATAAGAAGGTTTCAGTTATAAAATCACCTCAGCTCCAAGCAAGTAGGCTTGCACAGCTGAGTGCCCAAATGGGTCGATCTGCCAGCCAGCTCGAGGGACCTTGCCAAACTGCTTTTTAATGAAGCGGTGACCAAGGGTTGTTTGGTCAATCATGTCTATGTAATGTGTGGCTGCCTCATCATGCATGCACCAGCCTCCATTTCTGGTCCAAAACTATCTTAACTGTTGACTTCCTACTAACTAAAACTGGATGGCAGATAATTTGAAATTTTTCAGAAAGAAGAGAGAAATAAAATTCTATACATGAACTCTAGCTGACCAGAATGAACCAGCTTTTTTACTATGGATTGAGTTGCTTTACTTTGCTCTTCCCACCATCTTTGGAAAAATGCCTACATGATTTATTTTTGTTCAATTACACAGTTTGATAATGAATATTATTTGTGTGGGAATCAATATGCAACAGAATTAGAATTTACCTGTTCTACAAAAATGAACTTCCTGTCTGGATTTCTAATCAAGGCTTCAACCACTGAATCCAACACATTAATCAAACTTGTTCCCTGAAAAGGACAAGAAAAATTATTATAAGAAGAAAATGATGTAACACGGAAATACAATAACAGTACTTAACCTATTAGATATACAAATTTATGCCAACTAAGGGACAATAAACAGGAGTTGTTGTGTAAATTAGAAATAAAAAATTATACTGATTAAACCTGAATGCTATTATTGGATCCAACAAAATACTGATCAATAGTCTTCAGCCATCCCACGTCATCATGTGAATGCGACACAAGGTGCACATTCAACTTACCGGCTACTATACCAGCAGTTGTGTTGTACCTTACATAGTTACCAGCACTGGTACATGCCAAGCCCATAAAGCATAGTACAACCAGAGTGATCGCCACAGTAGTCCGATCCATCTCTCTCTCTCTCTCTCTCTCTCTCTCTCTCAAAACCTTGGCAGCGGCTTGCCAAGTACTATCTCTCTCTCCCTCTCTCTGAGCTTATTGGCAGACCAGATAAGATTTTTAAATCACCATGGGAAACAAGGAAAGGTACCAATCATCTACCGACTGGTACTCACTAAAAAAACGAAGAGTGTGTGCGTGCGTGGACCTACGGGCAATTCTCAAAAAAAATAAATAAATAAATAACGAAGAGAGAAGGGATTGGCCCGGATTCTGATCGGACAGTCCAGAGTTAAACGGTGTGTTAATGCAGAGAATGGGGCTTAATTACTTAATTTTAGTGGGGACCGTGAATTTCACGTAAAGATCTTGTCGAAGTTCTTCTTTCAATTTGGGTTTTTCGCTTGAGCTTTCGTATTTATTTATTTTGATCTTCAGGCCATCCTTTCTTGCAGACTTAGTCACTCTGTCACTCCGAACAAAATATAATTTCCTTCTTCCATTTTTGAGGAAAACCCGTGGGGATAATTTTTTTGTTTTAAGAGAAACCCGTAGGCGCCATGGTTATGGGTATAATTTCCTTCTTCTTTTTTTTCTTTTTTTTTTTGAGGTGAATAATTTCCTCCTCCTATTGTTTTTGTTTTAGCAGTACACTGATCACTCTGACCGAGACAAAACGACAAAGGGTGCCCTTGGAGTTCGTAGTTCATCCAAAAATTCCACGTGAAACGCACTAAATTTTATTATAACACAGCCCAAAATTTTTGACCCAACTCGATCGCGAATCGGCCCAACTTCCATGGTCTGTGTTTCCACGTAACAGATTCAAATTATGATTACAATGTTACAAGCTCACTTCATTTTACTTCTTTCTGTAGCGATAAATTAAATGCTTTCGTCACAGTCAAAATTCAAAGCAATTCTTCACCGCAGAGCACAAGACCATTTTTTTTTTTTTTTTTTTTTTTGTACGAGGGGAACCTATCAAATCATTCCTGGAGCAAATACTATGTTTCAAATCTACAATCCTCTTCTATCAAGTACCTCAAAAAAGAAAAATATACCATCCTCCATTGGAAAATTAATATCTAAATTAGTTATGTTTGATATAATTCTCAGCATAAGACAAAAATATTATTCTTAGAGCAAATACATTTGCGAACAAGAACAGTGACATGATACCTAATAGTGGCCCATTTTGTGTGTGTATTGGGCCAACTGCCCCCACAATGCTGTAGCAATCCAAAAGAAGAACACTACACGTTCTGCCACTATATTAACTTTAATAATTGTCTTTGAGTGAGTCTATGGTACTATACATATCATGGGGTGTTACTGTGCTACAACTTTATATTTGAGTTTTTAAATTCTAATGGTTAATCCGAACTGTTCATCTTGTTCTTCATATTAATATGTGTTTGGAAACCAAATTTTACATTTTTTGAAATTTTTTACTATTTTTTGAGATTTATTGAAAATCACTGTTTTTGGATGGTCCAGAATTTTCAGATCAAGTGATTTTCTAAATATCTAAAAAAATAGTAAAAAAAATTCAAAAAATATAAAATTTGGTCTCCAAACACATATTAATATGGAGAACAAGATGAACGGTTCGAATTAACCATTAGAATTTGAAAACTCAAATATAAAATCATAACACAATAACAATCCATGATATGCATAGTACCATAGACTCACTCATTGTCTTTAACGTTGCATACATAAAAAGTAAGGAATTCACCCAAAAAAATTTAGAGAGAGAGTCGCTCATCTTTATAAGACGAACTACTACAAAAGTCTCCTAGAATAGAGCAGAATAGGTTCGATAATATTAAATCCTTGTATCAATACACTGTACATACAGTTCTACTACACCTCTAATTCATTTTGTTCTGTCTACCGACTATTATATGCCGTTGCAAATAAGGGCAGATCTAAGACTTAATCAGAGGTAGCTAAGTCATCTCTATAATTTAAAAAATTTAATTATATATATAAGAATTTAATTAAAATTTATCTTTTTTTAACGTTTTATATAGACTAGCCATCTTCAATAAATGACAAATATTTAGTTGTAGTATAGTGGTAAAATATTTATTTTATAATTGAAAGGTCTTGAGTTTGAATCTCACTCGTCACAATTGTACATTTTAATTTTCAGTCACTTCTATCAAAATATTATAGTTCCGTTCCTAGTTGCAAAGCAAAGATCATAGTAGCAGCTAACAAAGTTTTTCAATTAAATAATATATTTTGCAAGTGCTACTTTTTTTTTCTTTTTTCTTATGATTAAAGGAAAGATTAAACTTCCTTCAAAATTTTAGACATTTAGTAATACTCGACTTGTAAGTTTTGTTACGGTGTTTCATTTGTACATTTCTTGTATTGGTTTTTTACAATTATAGTCGATGATTTTTTATATCTAAAATCTGAAACATTAATTTGATAAATAAAAAAATAGATTCACGATGATTAATATTAATACAGTTTCATATTTACTCCGATGAAATATATCACAGTAAAACTCATAAAGTAATTATAAGATGAGAAGGGATCAGACAACACCCTTTTTTGGTAACATCGGATGACACCGTGTATTTTCAAAGTCTAAACAGTCGATCAAAACAGTTCAATTTGATGGATATGTTCAAATGTGCTTGCAGATCAAATTTTACATTTTTCTGAATATTTTTACTATTTATTAAGATGGGTACAAAAATTCAACAATCTGAATATAGCGATTTTGTTAAAATACTTAATAAATAGTAAAAAAATTCCAAAAAATGTAAAATTTGAACTGCAGGCACATTTTAACATATCCATTATGTTGAAGGTTTGGATCGACTGTTTGAACTTTGAAAACTTTAAAAATGCACGATGTTATTCGATGTTACCAAAAAAGATGTCATCTGATCCCTCCTCATCCCGGCATGAGTTCTTCTAAAACTCATTTTAATATCAATTTAAGTTAACTCTCTAAATATTTTCAACGACAATTTATTCCTTATTAAATGTCAGATTTTCAGTAATGGTTTATAGGTGCATTTTATTGTGGATCTTGATGTAATTCTGTATGTTTGTTTTAAATCGGATGATTATAATAAAAAATTAAACCATAGTTCCTTTAGTGTTTGGTAAATGTCCCCGAGGGCTCAACCCGGACCGGTCCGCCCGTGACCGTGCCCGGACCAGACCGTGCCCGTGCCACGAGTATGCACGGGTACACGGGTACACGGGCACGGGTATTAAACGGGCCAGATCCGGTTTTTTGGAAAAATACCCGTGAGAACCCAGACCCCTGTACCCGTAACCCATACCCGTGACGCCCGTGCCCGTGAACCCGTGCGCCCGTGCCCGTGGCAGATTTTTTTTTTACTTTTGGTCTAAAATTCAAAATTTAAACCCAAATTCCCCCCAATTCTATTTTTTAAATATTGTTTTTTAATTTCTGTTTTTAAAATTTTGTTTGTCTTATTTCTGTTTTTTAAATTCTGTTTTTTAATTTCTGTTTTTTAATTTCTGTTTTTAAAATTTTGTTTGTCTTATTTCTGTTTTTTATTTCGGTTTTTTAAATTCTGTTTTTTTATTTTTGTTTTTTATTTCTGTTTTTCTTATTTCTGTTTTTTATTTCTGTTTTTCTTATTTCTGAATTTTATTTCTGTTTTTTTTATATTTCTGTTTTTTTTTAAAGAAGAAAAAAAAACAGAAAAAAAAAAACGAATCTGGATCCGGACCGGACCGGACCGCCCGACCCCCGTACCCGGACCGTCCTACCTCCGAACCCGTGACGGGCACGGGTATTAAACGGGCAGAGCAGGATTTTTGAAAAAAGAAAAACTGTGATGCACGGCCCGTTTTGCCCGTGTGCCCGTGACGCCCGTGACCGTGACTACCCGTGCCCGTGCCCGGGTTTTGCCCGGACCGCCCGGCCCGGACCATTTACCAAACACTAAGTTCCTTGAGACGAGAAGTTTGAACCACAACAAAAACAGACCTAGCGCTAGGAATGGACGGATTGATTGATTGGTTAAAACGGCAGACAAGATTTGCATGATTCAAGTGGAAGGACGATTAATTGATTGGCTACACGAATATTACAGTTTTCTCTATTTTTTTTTTTTGTGGAGGAGAGGGGTGGTGGTTGGACAAAAAAATTATTGGAACAGTATTAACATACAACATGCAGATTATAAATTATAGAATTAATAAAATAATACTGTATATAATTGTGAAGTTAAAATTGTTATGTTAAAAAAAATATTTTGATGGTGTGAAACCTGTATCTCATAGAGATGATATTTTATCTGAAAGAATCCGTCTCCATGGGTTACCTGAGGGTAAAAAAGGTCGTAGCTTATAACTTGATCATTATTCGCATTGACTCGTTTGTTATTAAACTGAGCTATTAATGAACCAGCTTGTTAGTGACTTAATTTAGTTTAAACGAGAGTTTATATTTTTCTTAAAACAAGGTCCAATCAGATTCAGTGAACGAGCGGAGTCCAACTCAATGCCACCCTTATCTAGAGAGTACATTTAGAAAATTCAGACAATTTTTTAAATCTGATATGAATCTCAAAATGAAGCTCCTATATCTATAATGTGTATTGAACTTTATTCCCTCATTTCTTCCTCTAACTAACTAGCTTTTTTTTTTAACTATAACTACTAATTCTAATTATTTTTATTTCTTTCTCCCTTCCTCTCCCATCTCCACCTTTCTCTTCCACCTCCGCCTCCGCCTCACTCTCCCAACTCTGCTTCTCCCACCTCCGCCTCCATTGTTTTTCCATCGATAAACTCCCTCCCACCCTCTCCCACCTCTAAATGTTAATATGATAAGCTCTCACCCTCTCGATCCCACCTCCGCCTCTACCTCCGGTTTTTCATCTATGCCTACTGCTCCTACTCCAGCAGATGTTCTACCAGAGATAATCTGTCAGTCCATCCCAATCAAGCACACCTCCGCCGGGTATGAATACTTCAACATGTATGAATGAATACTTGATATACTATATCCCAATCAAGCATGCCTCCACCGGGTCAGATCTATTACTTGATATACTATGAATGAATACTTGAATATATACTTGCACTCATCAGTTATAAAATCTTTCAAATATTAAGCGGTCTTCAAATAGTAAGTGGTCCTTCTAGATAATTAGTAGTTATTTAAATAATTAATGACTGAGAAAAGAAAAAAATAAATAAATGTTACGGGAGAATAAGTGCTTCCTTTTTTTTAGGAACTAATTCCAAACTATTCTTTCCTAAGTGTGCCCCGAGTATTAGGGGATAGGGATCCTAATCGGAAACACATGCCAAACTTTCCGAATCCGAATTGACTTGACGGTTACCGAAAACCAATCCAACCTGGACCAAAGTCAAATTTGATATAAATCCAACCAACCAAAAGTACACGATCGATTACCTTTTAATCTGAGACTTATCAAAAGAACGAGGACTAACAAATTTATAGATGTCAATTAATTTCGTGTTCAGGCTATCTCGAGTTACGACAAATCTTGATTTGATATCATCTAAGAAAAAGTTCCATCTCATCTAGGGGTGTCAAAGGTTACGATACGGATTAAATGGAGACTCTCAAAGCATCTACATCTCTTAAATTTTTGGAGTTTCAAAGATGCAGATGAGTTTTTTATTTAACAATTTTGCTTCAAAGTTTCTTAATAAGAAACTGTTTATAAACTCTAATGTGGCCAAATAATTCGCTAAAATTTTTCTCTCTTGTAATTTATTTGCTGATGTGGCAATTAAGAAACTTTAATTTTAGTTTCAGAGATGTGGGGGTTTAGAAACTTTCAAAGACAAAATTTCTAAAAATTAGTTAACAGTTATTTAGAAACTCCAAGAGTTTCACGGATGTAGATGCTCTTATCTGTCTTTTAAAATACAATATGAGTCAGATAAACAGATAAAAAAAGTCATTAACATCTTGATTTGTGTTTTTGATATAATATTTTTCAAATAAGAAAAAAATAATAATAAATAAATAAATTTGTATTATAAAAAAATTTAAGAAAATGCAAAACTTTATTGTATCATCTTCATACAAATATATATCTATATATATAATTTATTTTTAAAAATTATCTTATGCGATAATGGGTAAGATAACCAAAAAAATTGTTACCCTTAACTGTAATCGATAAGCTAACAAAAAAAAATTCTTACCCTTACCCATATTTTCAAATACAATACAGGTTGAATAAACAGATAAAAGTGTGCCATTGACACTATTCCTAATCTGACCCCAAAAAAAAAAAAATAGTATACTTAATGACTCCAAAATAAAAGGATTTTCTTTAAAAAACTGAGAAAGAGCATTTTTTTTTCGGTTTTAACTATTAAGACGGATGTACGTACATTTTTTGTTGAAAAAGTAAATACTCGTTGGGAATTATAGGGATTTTCTTTGTTGTTTTCTATTTAATGGCAACTATTTTTTTTTAACAAGTCTATTTAATTTAATGAAAAAGTTTATGTTTTCACGAACTGACCTTCAGAAATAAACTCCGAACTCGAATTTGTCAGAAACCTAGAAACAAGAGAAGCAAAAAAATATAGACCGCCAACTGACTGGAGCACAAGTTGGTGTAACCATAATGATCTGACATAGTAACATCATAAATGATTGAAAGTAGAACATTGAAGGATAGAACCTTGACTCGAGATGTGCTTCAAATTAAAGAAGAGAGATATTAATTTGTGACACGTCATGTGTCATGCATGTGTTCAGGTAACTGCCTGGAAACGACCTTTCAATTGTTTTTGAGTGCACATATATATGCAATTGAGGGTTTGAGGGTTGAGAAAGGGTGGCATTGCTGGTTGGTTCCAAGATCGTGCTAAGGGGTGCTACAATACATGAAACATGGCTGAACTCTTCAGTATTTGATGCGTAGAGGAGGAGGGATTACAATCAAGGAGTGGAAGGCTCTGTTTATGACTGACTGTAGCTTGGTCCTATGCAAGGAACGGAATGCAAGAACATTTAGAGCAACAAGCACACATGTGCACTGTGTAGTACCAAGGATGGTACAGTTGGGGAAGCTCATCTGATATAAACATTGCACTTAGAATATGGGACAGTTTTGTAATTGGATGTTGATTGTAGGTGTTTTGTATTGCTGTCAAATGTACTCCTTGATAGCCACTATCAAGTTAATTTATCAAAAAAAAAAAAAAAATCATAAATGAACCAAAACATAAAATAGATCCTGATCTTTCTCCATTTTTCACAAACCCAGACTCGGTACAACTGCGATAGATAGTATATTTGATAAGACATGCATCCTTTGCGCTTTAATTGGGGAAAGAGGAGTCTAGAAAATAGAAGAGAAACGGTAGGAAAAGGGGAACAAATTAAAAGAAATAAAAGAATATACCGAATCACATCATGACTTTACTTCATCATTATAAAATTTACAATTGTCAATAAATCTGCTAAACATCTGCATGCTCTTGGGTATTTTTTATCCGACTAAATTTGGTGACCTTTTTTCATGAAAACAGTATTGCAATCATACATTCAATATTTCAGCCTCAGTTTTGATTGAGGAAAAGCAATAGTTGATGGTTAAACTGAGGTTCTGTGAAGGAAGCGGAACATTGCCCAGAATATTAAAATTATTTTGTTCTTTTCTTTTTGGTGGTTTTCCTCTATTTCTTTCGTCTTCTTATTCTTTGTTGCTTCTTTTTCTGAAGCAGCAGAGAATTTAACAGTTTTTTTTTTTTTTTTTTTGAGGATTTAACAGTTAGCCCCCACAAGAACAGACCTCATCAATTGCAAGTAAAACGAAATCATGTGAACCCATAAGTTGGCATGAATTGAAGCCTAACGGATCTCTCTATTCTCTCATTTAATCATTCAATTCACTTCAGGTGTGTTTTACCAACCAACTTCCACCTTCTCTCTGACATCATTTCTCTGTACTCTGTCTATGTTTAATTTTGTCACAAAACCACAAATATTGTCAGAGAGCTTAATTAGCAAGGAGATCATTATTATTATTAAGTTGTACTGGAAAGAGTTTGATTGAATCATTGAAAGACATGATAGCTTTTGTTAGTTAAAAAAAAAAAAAAAAATCGTACTTCTCATGATATAAGGCACAATAAGCAGCCCAACTTTTACACGTCATAATTAATTCTCTGTCAACTTGTATGCCTAATCGATGATGTATCAAATTAGAGGAACCACACATTTCATCATTATTTCATAATCATGTCTTGTTGACAAAATACAAATGGAGGAATGTTTAGCCATGCGGCCATGCCTCAGACAGGAGAATTTTTGTCGTTTTATTTTTTTGCTATTACAAAAGACTTGACATGATTCATAAGATTTATTTTCCTATCAGAAAGAATAATGAAACAAGTGGAGTTCAAGACACCAAATACAGAATGGTCTAAAATTCATAAAAAATGGTCATTTAATGCACGCATCGCAGATTCAAAAACCAGTATACCACTACTGAGATGATTTGAAAGCTTTAACGGTCATTTAATGCTCAAAAAACAGTTTATGCACACGAATCAACCGTAATAATTTTTTCAACAAAAATATATAATCTGACACAAACAACATATATAATCGGACCTGTAGCAACATGCCTCGTTGTTTTTCACAAAACTTGTAATCATAACAACAAAAGTGCTTAGCGCACACATTATATAAGTTAATTTCCACACCAACTTACCAATCAGGCACTCTGAAGCAAACTTAGAAGTGAAGCAAATAACAAGAAAAAATGAAGATCGAAATAGTACCAAAACTTGAATGCATATTACACTATACCCCCATCATTAATTACGGTTCCCTATCTCTTAATAAATGCTCTCCATTATCCATAGCTGGACCCCAAAATGTGATCAGTAGTCTATTCTGGTTCATTTTAACCCCACCTCAAGCTTCTGTAAACTTCTTTACAGCACAATGAGTGTTATTTCCCCCTTGTATTTTCACATGGATTCCAATTTACCTGTAAAAGTTCCACAGTTTTCAAACCATCTCTCCAGCCTAAAATATTTGGAAATTACAATGGTGCATGGCAAAAACTTCTTCACATTGGTTGAACCCAGTAGACAACAAGCGGGCTCCGCACCTCGTGTTCGCCGTCAGACCAAACAAGATACCCATAGATAGGTGCAGAGGTGGGACCTGCAGCAGTTACCGTAACGGCAAAGCTTTGTTTCCTTACAGCTTTTGTAAAAGACAATGTCTCAGGCTGAACAGCCACCTTCATACCTTTGACCCCACTAGCCATCTCTACCTTGGCATTATAAACCACTTCAGCTTTCACCCCCACATTTGTTACAGTCCTCAATACTGTCTTATTAGTTCTGTTCCCCCCATTTGTTTGCCCAAACACAACAGATATCGATGGATAATTCAAATTCTCAGCTAATTGTTTCTTTCTGGGGCATGTTACCGGCACATGAGTTATAACCTGTATGGTATTTGTATCATAACCAATTGCACAGAGGAACGAGATGTAATCCGCATCTCCAAGATCGTACACAAGACCAGGATCAAGTGCACGTGCCAAGTTAAGGTGACCGGCACCAAAGTCAAGTGGAGTGGCCACATGGCCAGTGGCTTCATCCACCAATTTTCCATCTTGGTTATCTGCCACTCTAGCAGTTGTCATCATTGCGGATCGGATTGCAGCAGGGCTCCAATCCAGGTGTGCAGATTTGAGCAGTGCAGCTGCGCCACTAACATGAGGGCATGCCATAGAAGTACCTGATAAGATATTGAACTCAGTCTTTCTCGAGTCAGTTTCAAGACCTGTGGGTCCTGCAGCATCAGTCCATGCGGCAAGTATGTTCACACCTGGCGCAATCAAGTCAGGCTTGAGCAGTTCTGGGCTGAGCCCATTGGGCCCGCGTGCAGAGAAAGATGCTACAACAGGTGCAGGCTTGACTCCAACCAACGTACCCTTGAAAACAATAGTGGCCGTCGGGTTGGCAGAACCTGTCACGTAGCTCTTAATCACATCTCCCTCATTTGCCCCTATTGCACAAGCCGGTAGCACGTGTGCATCTCCAACCAAACCCTCTCCATTTGTAGCACTATTTGCAAGTATCATACCTACACCACCGGCTTCTCTCACGACCAATCCCTTGGCAACACGTGGACTGCTCCCACGGTCACATATCACGATCTTTCCCGCAATAGCCTTCGGGTCGAGCGAGCTATCCATGCAAAGAGAAGCTGATAAACCACCAGTCCTGCCTGGGTACACTATCGGAAGCATCTTATCAGAAAGTGGCCTGCCAGCATAAAGTGACACACCAGAGAATTTGCGTCCATCCCCTAGAACTATCTCTGCTGGGAAGCTACGATCAATTGTACCTGCACCCACTGTGGTCAACCACGGGGCGAGGTTGGTGACCGACATGGGCGAGGGACCATCATTACCAGCTGACGTGGCAACAAAAACACCATGCGAATTTGCACCATATGACCCGACAGCAATTGGGTCAAGATAATACGGAGAAGCTACACCGTCACCACCACCAATTGACACGGAAATTACATCGACCCCATCTGATACGGCTTTATCAAAACCAGCAAGGATGTCAGAGTCGAGACAGCCAGAATTACTCCAGCAGACTTTATAGGCTGCCACACGTGCCTTAGGCGCAACGCCTTTTGCTATACCAGCAGCGTACCCAGAAAAATTTGCACTAAATGAAATGCTTCCTGCAGCAGTGGTGGCAGTGTGGGTCCCATGCCCATCTGCATCGCGTGGTGAAAGGAATTCGACCGAGGCATTACCTGTAATAGGTTGGATTTCTTTGTAAGGTTTGAACATCATGATTATGGTGTTGTGCTTCACAAGTAGTATTGTAGTAAGAAACATTTTAGCATTGGTACCTTCGGGCCTTATTCTTCACAATAATTTATTCAGTATTTAACTATTTATGTTTTGGTCCTTTGTAATTCATGATAGTTTAGTCATCCTGGCTACAGGGATGATAAAATTACCTAATTTCTGTATTTGTAGAATTGTGGTGCCAAATATCAACAAAACGTAATAATCTCAAAATGGGAAGCACTTATGATAGTGTAATAGGAACACGTCTACAGTAAGTAACCAAATGTAGATAATTAGATTCCTCTCTCAACTCAGAAGATTGATATAGAAAGAAAAAAAAAAAAACTTAGATTCGACACTCGTGAGGGCCATGAATAAAAACATACCCGCAACGGCATCTTTGCCATATCTTGCAAGATGGCCCTTGACAAAAAACCTTGCTCCCACAAGCTTTTTGTTACAAGCCGAAGCACTGAACCCGGGACCCGTTTCACACTCGCCTCGCCACGTGGCCGGAACCGGTGGCAAGTTCCGATCCGAAAAGCTCCTTCTCTCGGGCCACACGCCCGTATCTAACACGCCCACGACCACATCTGATCCATAATCCGACAAGGACCAGAGCCCGAGTTGAGTTCTCAGGCCCAAAAACTGCGGCGATCTGGTCGTGTGGAGTTGGCGCACTCGGTCTTCGTACACCGCGAGCACGGAAGGGTTTTGGCGCAGGGAATTGGCCTGAGTAGAGTCTAGGGAGGCGGAGAAGCCATGAAAGATGGTATCGTACACGTGGAGGGGTGCGAGTGGTTCTGATGATTCGTCGGAGAAGGCGGATGAGGCGTACCAGTGGGAGTCTGAAGTAAAAATGGCGGGTTTCGCGAGGGAATTAACTCGAATTATGTAGGTTTTTCTCTGGGTTTGGGGTAAAGAGTTTGTTAGGGTTATGGATAGGGTTAGAAGGGAGAAGAAGAGTGATGAGAGAGTGGAAGCCATTGGAGAGAGGGAAAAGGGAGAGAGAGGAGATGCCGAGAGAGGATAGTTATAGAGAGAGAGGGGAAATGGTTTGAGAGGTGTCAGTAGCGAGTGAGAAAGAGCGAGAAAGTACAGAAATAGAAAAAGCGGGGCCTCGTAGTTTTGAAGATTTAGTGCTGGACCTGGTCTTAAACCGTTGTGTCCTTATTGTTAAACTGATTGTGGGTCCAATAAATGTCTGCTTTTCTGAGATGGGTGTAGTCAACTAAGGTAATTTGTTCCATGTACGAGAGTATGGCCCGACCGCCCGAGTCCGCATCGTCTGCATTAACTCAAAAGAGAATCTTTTCAGTTAATGCATATAGACCATCTGATTGTAAACGAAGCTCATCCGGCCTATGTCTATAACATTGGGGTCTTTAATATTTGTGAGGATCCAATTAGCACGGATCTTAAAACTGATCAGACGTTCCAGGTGTATTAACTCAAAAGATTTTTTTTGAGTTAATGCAGAGGATACGAATTCAGAATGGCCCGGTAGGAGGGAAGGTAGGAATTGATGAGATGCATTCAATGGTTCATGGGGTATTATATGCATTCTCACTGTAGCATTTATAAATTTAACTCTGCTGCCACGCAGACCTGTAATTTATTTTATTTTCTTGAGAGAATGAATCAATGGTCCAATTTTGGCGTCGAAATCATTTTATCTATATTCAGTTAAAAGTCTAATTTTGAACATTGATGCTAATTACTACAAACATCTCTTAGATGCAGGTATTAATTAAGTTGTCAAGAAATTTAGTCTATGAACTATGGGGCCCACAGGCCAATGGGAGGTGAAGAAAACAGATACTTATGACTTGTGAGATATTTTACAATTAAAAATATAATGAAAGTACCTTTAGTTTAATATTACCTTATTAGACAATTTTTCATCATGACAATTGACAAGGTAACTTGTACTATGTTATCAGTTGATTTGAGATGAAGTGATCATTTGACCAAAAAAAAAAAAAAAAAAAAAAAACATATGCTGATGAAAATTAGCTAATTATGTCCTTTCGAGGATCCTTAAGTGCAGCATTAGAATAAGTATCAAGTACTGCGTGATGTTAAAAAACACTCAAATCCGACCGTAAGTACTATACTTATACAGGATTTTAAAATAAGGCTGTGTCAGTGTCAAACGAATAATAAATTATTCTAAAACTTTAACTGCGCATTAAGCTTTGGTTCTTTTTTTTATGATTTTTAGTATCTTGATATGATAAAGAAGAATGTTCTTTGCGAAGGCAATGCGCACTTGCTTCGTCGACCCCGTCAAATTTTATTTTCCAAAAAAAACAAATATTATGAAAAAATTGAACAGTTTGTTTTGTTAAATATCCGGCTATATAACCACCTCTATATATATACTGTTGGTCTTTGCTGGTTTAAATGGTAGTATGAATGTATGATCAATTAATGCTTGTATTAGCTTCGGTAGTAGTTGGTGATCTACTAGGAGAAGGTTTCATGCAACAAACATATTTCAGACAACATACATCAGTCTGAAGAAAACTGTAGTAATTTGTAATTTACAGGTTTCGATATGAAACGGATCCGATAACCTTATGTTAAAACAAAAAAAATATATTGGTACATGAATTATTTGTTTGTTTTGTTCTGTAGTATAGAAGTAGGAGTGAAAACAGAGCGGATACGGAGTGGATAGTGGTAAAATCATATTCATATTTTTTTTTAATAATATGGATACATAAAGGATATCAAACGGATCTAGATACGAATACAGATTGAATTGGATATTTATTAAAATTCCTAATATTTATCTAATTATAATGGTGGATAACATATATTTTTATAATATATATTAAAATATATCTTATATATCTATTATTTATATACGGATAATTGAAATACATGTTATTTATCTAATTATAATGCATGCAAAGTATTAACAAGAACATATTTGTTTAAGGAGGATCCAAAAATTACGTTTTTTGGTGCTCTGTCGTCATGATCACAATATCATAATGACCAATTCTATTTTTATTAATAAATTCACATTGCAAACCATTATGTGAATAATTGATCTTGTTATATTTTCAAAAGTAATACATTCACCTTTAATATCGTAAAAGAATAATTTTATTTTATCACATTAAAAGGTTATAAAATCAATGTTGTGTATTAACCATAATAAATTATTACTTGTTATGAATATAACAATGGATGATCCATTCATTGTGTAACTTTCAGTATTAATTCTCAATTTATTTCTTCACTACTCCATGCACTACTATTGAAATTGATGGCTACTGCTATTTGAATTCATTTCTCCATTTAGTTAGACGATTTTTCATTTATAATTTGTAACCTATAAATAGAGACTTTGCAATATTGTATTGTACACATATGAGAAATATATGAATAAGAGATAATCATTCTTTATATTCTCTAAATCTTGTTTATGCTTGTTTATCTTTATTTTATAACATAATTTGTTGATGTTATATAAACCGAAAAATAAACTATTGACGTTTCTTATTAAAACATGGCTGATTGAATTCCTCTTTTTCTTATTATAAAAGCCAATGAATAAAATCAATTTCATACCTTATGTTTTTATATTTAGATTGAAATGTGGTCCAGAGATCTTCAACCCCTTCATCGATATTGTTACTGTATTGTCATTTTAACTTGAGTGAGTCTATGTTACTATGCATATCACGGGTTGGTCCATATTAGGGCTCAATATTCAAGTTTTCAAAATCCTAATAGTTGATCCAAACCGTTCATCTTGTTCTCCATATTATTATGTGTTTGGAGACCAAATTTTATATTTTTTGAAATTTTTTACTATTATTTTAGATATTTAGAAAATCACTTGATCTAAAAATTCTGGACTATCAAAAAATAGTGATTTTCAATAATTCTAAAAAAATAGTAAAAAAATTTCAAAAAAGTAAAATTTGGTCTTCAAATACATATTAATACGGAGAACAAGATGAACGGTTCGGATCGACCGTTAGAATTTTAAAAAGTCGAATATTGAACCGTATTACAGGCCAAATCGTAATATGCATAGTACCATAGACTCACTCTTTTAACTTTATATTGTTTTATCTTCTGATTTTTTTTTAATGGATGCTAACTACGTTCTGATATAAACTCATTGGATGAAAGAAAAAATGTATAAAGTACTTCTAGTTTATTTTCAAATTTCCCTATGCTGACCTATATTTTTTTTATTAAAGGTCAGCGAGAAATTATCACTAATAATATATTGATAAAACATTAAAGTTATTTACAAAAAGCATCAAATTCCCACATCGTTTATTGCTTCAAAAATTAAGTTTAAATTTTCTATCAACGGTAGATATACAACGATCGGTATTATATTCTCTCAAAAGCCTAAGAGATTATTCAAGAATTACCTAGATAATTATTTTTAAATGCATTTACTATTTATTGTATGTGTTTGTTTATTTTTTAATGGATTACTGTTTCATTTATTATTCAAAGATCATTGAAATTATCTATGATTGTTCAATATATGTCCTTTACACGATAATTATTTTGTTTTTCCAAAATTCAAAGAGATGTATCAAGAATTACGTATGCAAATCTTCTAAAATGTAGTTATAAAATATTTTGTATTTTTGTTGATGTTTTCAATGAATTATATAGTTACATTTATGATTCAAAAGTTATCAATAGCATAAATTTATGATTCAAAAATTCAAAACTCTCTCAAACTACATGATTTCATAATCTTAAAAAAAAAAAAAAAAATTTCCAAACCGCTCAATAAATTGGTAGTTTGGATAATTTTAATAAAAATTTGAAAACTTGGATAAATTTGATAATTTGTATTTTAAGTTAGATATTAACAATGATTTAAATAGCGTTTATATCCAAATAGCGTGCTATAGCTTTTATGAGAGAAAAACACTATAACGATGCTAGCGCCGCTATTTAGAACACTAGATATTAATAAAAATGTGAGTGGATTGCGTATTCCTCAATCTACTGCACAAATGATATCCAAGTAGATATTTATTCTAAGAGAAATAAGCTAGCTGGAAAAGGTAGCCTGCTAACCTATATAATTAATATCGATTTAATAAGATTAACTACTTACATAAAATATTGTGATGATATACTCAATTAAATATGCTTACATAAGCACATGTGAGAATAGAATTTGGATGGCTACATTACAATAAAATAACCCGACAATTAATTCACGGTGACATTTGTTTTCTGGGTAACTGGGTTG
Organism: Carex pumila; assembly: GCA_033356055.1. NCBI lineage: Eukaryota > Viridiplantae > Streptophyta > Magnoliopsida > Poales > Cyperaceae > Carex > Carex pumila. The sequence goes on along the minus strand of JARJHM010000635.1, from coordinate 4,521 downwards.
CAAGGATTAAGAGTATAGGACACATGTAATGATGTTTAAACTTTAATTAATTTTTCTCAAAAAAAAAAAAATAGACTTTAGATTTATAGGGGTAATTGTTGGGTACGGTTAGCACTGACATAGAAAGCTGCAGTATAATTTTAAACAGAGTGAGAAGTGGAGACTGACAAGAGAGGACCGTTAGGTTTCGTGACTTGTGTTTCCGAGGGACCCTGTCTTCTATTGCACGCCTTGAGCTGTTGAGCAGCACCTAAATCAGATTTCCTGTGATACCACTTGTGCTGTAATATGTGCAGCTACTTGTTACACCACGGTATCTCGCATCAGATTTCGTATTGACCATTTTATTTTATATGTTAAAATTTTGTGCTTGAGAAATGAATTAAAGTTAAAATTAAAGTAAATAAATACTAATTCATTAAGAAGCATCAAACTATTAATGTTTGCCAGTATACGCTAAATTTCTGTAGCATTTTAACATTTAAGGTGTTTTAACTTCAACTAGTTAAGTATACTCACTCAATGTTGCACAATTATGATATACGAGGAGGGATCAAATGACATCATTTTTTAGTGATATTGAATAATATTGTGTATTTTAAAAATTTTCAAAATCAAAACAATCGATTCAAACAGTTCAACATAATGAATATGTTAAAATGTGCTTGCATATCAAATTTTACATTTTTTGAAATTTTTACTATTTATTAAGTATTTAACAAAATCGCTATATTCAATTCGTTAAATTTTTGTACCCATCTTAATAAATAGTAAAAAAATTCAGAAAAATATAAAATTTAATCTGCAAGCACATTTTAACATATCCATCAAGTTGAACAGTTTAGATCGACTGTTTGGACTTTAAAAATGCATGGTGTCATTTGATGTCACCCATCTGATCTCTCCTCATAATATATATGCATATAACACTGTAATATGGTACCATTTCAGTACTAATAATACTATGATGTGGTTTTAACTGAAATCGGTAGGAGTATTACCCACTATTATTAAAAAAATATATATGAATGTAGCAAAGATTTTGTGAAGATAAAATTTTTCTTCCTCAAAATATTTTTATTGTATAATTCGAGTGGCGTAAAAAAAAGTATGAATTTACATATTATTTGACATTCAATAGCATCAAAAGTGTAAAATCATTTCACATGTCATTGTACAACAGGCAATTGAATTCTTCACAAACCACTCCGTGAGGCGAAAAGAGAATACATAAAAAAAAAAAAGTTTAGCTGTTGCTGTGAATATGATATGTTACACTTCAATTCAACACAACAAAATCAACTCAGTTATTTCTAAACACACTAGTAAAATACATTGAAAATAAAATATATATCCTTCTATCGTTTTGAAATATAAAAACATATATACAGAGAACTACCATTTGATCTAGTAACAAAAATAACAATTTATGTGTGGAAAGTCGTATATCAAAACTCGGAAGAAACAATTTTTCGTGAATATTTAATAGTAAGTGGTTTGACCTCCAATATTTATTATATATATATATATATATATATATATATATATAACTGCTAAATTTAGAATCTAGATACGGTTGCAGAAAATAGTACCAGTACTGGGATATGTCTCCCCTCACGGATCATTAATCAGTCTAAATTGTAACTAACGTAACGAGTCCCAACTTAAAATAAGCCTCAATTTGCCCTTTAGTTGTCCAAATTACAAGTACCATGATAGAAAAAAAAAATATAGAATCATAATTATTATCGTGCACCTACAAAAGTTATAACATCTAACTTTAAATCTTTCAAAGCGTACAACTTTTTTTTTCTCTTATCCAAAATAAAAACTTCATGACTCTCATTTAAGAGGTCATAAATTCAAACCTACAAAATAGAAAAAAAATTTGTAATATAAATATTGGATTTGAATATGTATTGGATAGCTCAATCCCTAATCCATAATTTAAATAAAAATAAATCACATCTTAAATTAATGGATAGAGCTGCACAAAAAATTCGTAGTTCGTGATTTGATTCGAGTTTGATTTAAAAAAATTTGTAAAAAATTCGATTCAAAATAGTACGAAATTAATTCAAACCAAATTCAAACTAAACCTAGTTCGTTCGAAATAAGTTCGCGAACTATTATAGTTCGAAATTCAAAGTAACGTGAACCGTTGATTTCTGCTGTTGACTTATGTTCCTTGATGACTTACAAGTTAAAACATAAGACCTCCCAGCCATAAGTCATAACTCGTAAGTCGTAATTCTCGCTCTCAGTTCTAAAATCCTAAACGACTTTCACCTCTCGCTTTCGGCGATTACGACCACTCTTCCTTGTCGTAAAAAAGTTCATAAAAGATTCAAAATTGAGTTCATAAAAAATTCGATTTAAAATTAATTCAAATCAAACTTAAACTAGAATAAGTTCGAGTCAGTTGGATTCGTTTGCAACCCTAACAACGAAGAATCCAAATTGGATGGCAAATTATAATTAAAGTGTTTTCTTGTCCAAAACATATGACTACTCTGACACATTTTATCGTACCAGCGTAGGGATCCAAGCAATTGATCATTAATCATTATGCATCCAATATTTCTGCATCCTTAATCTCGCTGTATAAACAACATGAAAAGTATAAAATTAAACTAATAATCCTTTTTTTTTAAGTTTCAATCTCGTATTCTCGTAGGAGATGACCAAAAAAGAAAATCAAAACTCGAAATTATACAAAATTGCACAATTAACCGATGACAATCCTTGATGCTTAGCGCTCTTCTTGCATGATAATTTCTTTTTTAAAAAAGTAGTTGCTCACTAATTTCATTAAAAACTAAATTGTTGTATTGCCAACTCCAAATAATTGGAGTCAGAAACAAAGTACATATAACATGGAATAAACCAACAACAAAAAAATACTGGTATCATGCCAATATCAATTACAGAGCACTACAATAAAGCTACAAAAAATAAAACAAGGCTTTAGAGACTTGACAAAATACAGCCACTAAGGCTAAAACAAAGAACCAACTAAGAACAATACTTCAACCAAAAACAAGAAAATCAAGCAAATTATCTGGAAATCCCATCCCAGGCATAGGATTTGTATCTCCTTGATCTAGCATAAGTGGAACTGCTCCATCCTCTTCCTCTAAACCCCCCTTTTGCTATCCCATGAGTCCCTATTGAAGTTAAAACCTGAGAAGGCATATCATTAGTGTCTAACGAAAGAATCAAAGATAAATTGAGCAATGATCTATTATTTATAGAGATCATCCAATGAAAACTCATCTTGTTAGGCGCCTGACGCCTAAACGGGCAGCGTCTCTGCCATTCATTTTGTAATTTAAGGAATGGAGCTTTATCACTTATCACACTGTATCATAACCACGGCAGGCTGTCCATTCTTATTTCATCTTTGCTCGTGTTGACGAAAAAACTGTCGCGTCATAGTTGTACCATTTGATTTGAAATAAACTGTATAAATACATGAGTAGAACTATAGTGTTCTTAAGTTTACCAAATTTCTTTATAAATATAGAGTTCTTAAGTTTATTAAGTTTCTTTGTGAACTCCACTCTAAAATCTATCGAATTAGTTTTAAACGATGAATTTGAATCATTAAAACCTGTTTACTTTATAAGTGATGCATTTACATATTCAAGAAAATTTAAATTTTGAATTAATTTTATATAGGGTCAAGTAGTAAAATTTTTTTTCAAAAAATGAATACATTAAAATTAATTTATAAACCTTCTAATTTTAATAGTTTGATTTTATACTAAATTAATTCGAAGTTTTTTTTTTTTTTTTGCATGTATACACTACACATTACTAGTAAAGTAGATGAATTTCAACGAGTAGAATAGGGTGTTCTTAAGTTCACCAAACCTTTTGTTGAACTCGAGTCTAAAATTCATTGAATCAGACACAAACGACGAATTTGAACCATTGAAACTCGCCTACCTTACGAGTGATGTGTCTACATGTAAATTTTTTTTTATTTTTTAATAAATTTTGCATGGAGTCAAGTGGTAAAAAAAGTTTCAAAAAATGAATGCATTAAAATTAATTTATTAACCTTCTAATTTTAACCGCTTGATTTTATACTAAATTAATTCGAATGTTAAAATTTTTACACGTAGACGCATCACTCTCAAGGTAGGCTAATTTCAATGGTTCAGATTCGTCATTTAAAACTGATTCAATAAATTTTAGACTTAAGTTTACCAATAAGCTTGGTGAACTTAAGAACATCCTAGTTCTACTCGAATTTCAACAACTTGAATTCATCATTTGAAATTAATTCAATAAATTTAAAAATTGAGTTAAAAAAAAATCATAAACTTAAAAACACCCTAATTCTACTCTAAATATACTACAAGAGAGGAGTCAAGTCCCCGTTTTTTTTTTAGTTGCCACCCGAATAAATATAAATTAATTAAATACCATCTGTTAATTCGGAATTGAGATTCCGCCACGAACTCTAACTCAATCCGCGCACGGATCTCACAGCCGAACTCCTACTCAATATGC
>JARJHM010000634.1:0-185453 GCA_033356055.1 Carex pumila | reverse complement strand
GAATAAATAAATACATTTATACTTAGGCGACTAAACAAACAAATTTTGGCAAGAATAATTTATATATATAAGTTACAAATTTTAATTATTTAGGAATTATAAAGATGTGACTTGATACTTTTATGTATATATACACACACTATTTGATATTGAATTATTCATATTTTAAAAGTCGAATTATAAACACGTAATAATATTTAAATGACATTGTTAAAAAAAAAACAGCGAAAAAACCAAAAAACCAAAAAAAAAAGCAAAAAAAAAAAAATCATCGGAAAAACCAGCAAAAAAAAAGAGAAAAAAACAAAAAAAAGCACAAAAAAAAAACAAAAAAAAACCAAAAAAAATAAAAACAGCAAAACAAAAAAATACCCGTACCCGCCTTACCCGTCAAGGGTACACGGGTAAGGGTATAGGATGGGTAGGGTATGGTTTTTGAAAACTATACCCGCCATACCCGTACCCGAATACCCTTCTACCTGAGTATATCCGTACTCGAGTCGTACCCGTACCGAGTCGGGTATATCCGGGGTACCCGTACCCGCCCGAGTATAAATACTCTAATTGACTGCATGGTTTACAAAAACTTACAAACAAACATTGGTACTATACTTTAACGGCGTGCATTTCATACAGTCCTTCAAAAATGCCACGTCAGCTTTAGTACATTTGTCGTATAAGATTGAAAGTGCATAATATTATCTTTCGACCCAGATAGAAAGCGGGTGGGTCGGGGTTGGTCCGCACCATAACTGACGTGATTTTCAGAAAAGTGGTATATATTTGTACTGGATAAGGCCTTATATGATGAACGGTTTTGATTGAGTTAAAATCTTCATCTGAATGATCTAGATCGTTGAGTTGAAATGGAGACGATTGCAAAGGAGATCTTCTGGATCCATTCTAATGATAGGTGATCCGATCGGCAACTGCTTCCTGTTTCTGACTGTTTCGTCTTAAATGCTTATTATAACAAGTAAAATAGAAATCCAATCTCGCAGATTACAAGCCTCTTTGTTAATTTTACTTGCATTTAATTATGTTAATAGAAAATTTTAAATTTTGAAAATTCTTTTCAGCCTTGACTATTATGACATGGGGGTTATATTAGTTGTAATGACACTGATTTCAAAATTTATCCAATATGGTTCAAACAACGAATTCAAATTGTTCAAACAGATCTACCTTATAAGTGATGCATTTACATCCAAAATTTAGATTTTTTTTTTTTTTAAAACAGAATCAATTTTAGTTATTTTAATGAAACAAACATCGTTGTTTTAGTTTTTATAAAAAAAAAAAACAACTAGGGATCGGTGGAGAAAGAATTTAAATTTGATTCAAGTCATGAGTCGAATACTTATTTCCCCCTCCACTGATCCAGTGGACCTATTTTTTATAAAAATCAAACAAATAGTGCTCATTCTGTTAAAATAACTAAAATTGGTTCTATGTAAAACAAATCCCCAAAATTTATAAATTTTTTAATTAATTTCGTAAGTTAATTTTGTTATCATTCATTTGGTTCTATTTTGTAAGTTAATTTAATACATTCATTTGTTATCATTTTTACCGCTTCAATTCATAAGAATAAATTAAATTTTGCATGTAAATACATCACTCGCAAATTAGATCAGTTTGAATAATTTAAGTTTGTTGTAAAGTTTATTTGATAGATTTTTTTTTAGTGAGCATCATTATGACTAAAATAACACCAATGTCATTTAAATTAGAGGACAAAATCAATTAAATTATGAATTACATGATCTTCTCGCTTTTTTATATATAAGATAATCAATCACAAACTTAATTATCATGACAAATCGAGTGTTGACATTGTTATATAAAGGAGAAGACCAATTATTATGATCAAATCGAATGTAAATTCACAAATAAGTCATGTGAATCCAGAGTTCATAATAAGCCAACATCCTGAAATAAGTACCCAACGCCAACACCTTAACGAAAAACCATGTCTAAATATCCCCCAAGTAAGAATAAATAACGTTACCAAACACGGGCAGATCCAACATGTAACAAGAGACGGGCAGCCTCCCTCCTAAATTTTGAGTTTTAATAGTGATCTGTCTCTATTGATCAATTTTGTTCTTCTCTGAAAATTTGTTTTCTCTCTCTAGATGTTTGATTTCTAATTCGGTTTAAATTTAGAGTTAAAATCAAAATAAGTTTCTTGAATTATTATTGGTAATTAGAATTATAAGTTAGGGTTAATTTCTCATGTACCCTTTAAAAGTTGCTTAATTTCTTATTTACCTCTCTACACTTAGTTATTGTTGGAAAATCATGAAGGTCAAACAATTACGCCTTATCTAGATATCAAACAATTACATCTCATCTTGGGGTCAAACGCTTACATCTCGGAAAAGGAGAAACAATTCCCTACCTTAACCTAAGGATCGTCTTATGCCAAAGAGACTCAAAACATAAATTATAAGTGCGGAACATAATACCTTATTCCATGTCGTTTGTCATGGAATAACCAAGACCATTGTAGAGCAAGCCGTTCCCGTGAGCATGAGACAAGTCTTCAATGGCAAGAAGTCTTTCTCGTCTCTTGTCGTCGGGTCGAGGAATAAGTCTTCTAAGACAGCAAGATGTGACCCTTGAGAAATTCTCTTCATATTTTCTAATGGATTTTTTTTCTCTATTCTTTGATAGTGGAAGAAGAAGAGAAGACATACAGAACTGTATATTTCTGAAGAGAAAAACATATGTTCAGTTTCTATGTTTTTCTTGGTTACCTTGTGTCTTGGAAACCAATCCATATATATAATAACATTTATAGTTATTTGCCAAATTGAAAAAGGTATAATGTGTTGTGCATAAAAAATCATGCTGGTACATCAAAAGCTGTGTTACTGCATCTATATCCATGCAAATAGCACAACCCTCCATAAAGCAAATATTCCTACAGTAAATGTACGGTAATTGCAACGGTTACAATAAATTGCTTCAATAAATGTACATCATTTCAGTTACAGTACTTGCAACAGTACACAACAGTAATGACTAATTAGCATAATTACACATAATTTTGAAACAAATACCTATTCGCCCAAAAAAATACCTGGAGAGAGCTCTAATCGCAACAGGAATGAGTGGGTAGGAGAGAAAAAACAAAGAAAAAACTGGATTTAAAAAACTGGGCTATGGCCCGCCCCTGCCCGGGGCGCCTCAAATGGGGCATGGAGCGCCTGTGTGGGGGGTGCCTAACTAGGGGTATGGGGCGCCCGTGAATAAGGTACCTCATTGGAATTTTTGGGCCGCTCCAAGTCTAGACAGTCAGGGCATTTATAAAAAAAAATGCTCACAAAGAAATTTTTAAAATTAAATTTTTTAATTAGGGTATTAAAAAAAATGGCTGCATGATTCATGATAAATCGAGTTCAAATTCACGGTACCTTATAGCTTAGTGTCATTATTCGTGCCTACCCAGTCACATGTATTAATTAATTAAATTAGGTTCTGCAATGAAACTTTCTAGAGCGTTGACTTTGTCAACTATTGTTCAAAAATCAATTAATTTTATATTGTAGAACGATTGACTTGATCTCTTAATATTTCATCCCCAAAATTTTCCAGTTCCTCCCTCACGTGATATTTTTCTCAACTAAATTATTTATTACGTGGTCAAGAAAAACTGCAATATATATAATGCTAGCTCCATACAATATTCTACCCCACCACTTAATTAGTCCACTTCATATTTTTTTTAGGGTGAGTTGGCAAGTGCCATCTCACATTTTTCATTAATAAAAAAATATTTACAAAATTATTTACGTTACTTCCTAGCTCCTCATATAGATTGAAACAGTAATTTAATTACAATCTAATATAAACTAAATCTCAAATGAGCAGATGTCATCCATGCTCGCCTACTCGCCTCGTCTCAGTAATGTCTTTAATCTAGGATTTTGCTCTAACCCTCGCTGCACGCATTAACCCTCGATATATATCAAAGAGAATAGAGGAGCCCACGACACCTCTCTCGCAAGCACCACTTCATATTTTTTATATAATGGAGTTAACAAAACATACACTATGCACTACAGGAAACAATGGCACTTGTACTAAAACTATTTGTCTTCTCCCTTTGCTCCCCTTGTGCTACGGTACAGATCCTATAGTGTAAGATGTAAGCTGTTGTACCATCTGGCGTGCACAGAAAATAAGAAAATAGATGATATTTTAATGCTACTTTTAGCTATTTTAATGCTAATATTAGTTTCCTATTTTTAGAGATTTAGATGATATCTTTATTATTCTGTTTCTTTATTTTCTGTTGTGTCCAGCGAGTGGAAAATAAGAAACCAAACGCTATATTTAGTTGATAATGTATTAGGATTTTATTACTATGTTTTGTTATATGTTTTGAATTAAAGTTGATCAGAAAATAGAAAATGGTGCTGCCAGTTTTTGCACCACAACTCTTTCTCTTTATCTCAATACTGGAACGAAATTTTATTGTTTGAATTCTAACATTTGGTATCAGAGCTGATAGGTTCGCTTTGAAGGATGGAAAATGGAAATGAACCTGGGAAAAAGGTTGCGGATACAAGCGGAGGAAAGTCACAAGCAAGATCAGTGATTGGAGGCGTGCCGATCCAATACCCAATGTTGAATGATACAAACTATAGGCTTTGGGCGGTCAAAATGAAGATCATACTGAAGGCACTAGAAGTATGGGGGGGAATAGAAGGGGGCGACCAGGTTGATAAAGACAAGGACCAGGGAGCTCTCGCTGCAATCTCTTAATCTGTGCCAGATTCAGTCGTGATGGCCATAGCAGAAAAGGAAACTACTAAAGAGGTATGGGAGACCATCAAGCAGATGGTTGTGGGTGAAGACCATGTCAGGAAAACAAGGGCATCGGTCTTGAAGCGACAATTTGATCGCATGATTATGTCAGAGGTAGGAAGTGTAGTTGAGTTCTCACAAAGCCTAATCGAGTTAGCAGGGGAGATCTGATCCTTAGGAGGAGAGCTGCATGAATCTATGGTCGTTGAAAGGTTATTTAGTGTTGTACCTGAAAAATTCTTACCCATTATCAGTACAATTGAGCAGTGGGGTGACACATCTTCCATGTCAGTTGCTGAAGCGGTTGGTCGACTGCGGGTGTTTGAAGAAAGTTTGAAGGGAAGGCAGCACCACAAGGAGGAGGGAGAGGAGAAGTTGTTGCTTACTAGAACACAATGGGAGACACTCACCTTGAAAGAAAAGGAAAGTGGGGAGGCGGCAAGCAGCAAGCAAAACAATACTAGAGAAAAATAACAGAAACCGTACATAAAGTTTGATAAATCTAAAATCAAATGTTTCAATTGTGGCATTTATGGGCACTTTGCATCTGAATGTCGAAAACAGAAAGGGGAAAAGGTGCTGGTGATAGAAAAGGAAGAAGAGGAACCAGCTTTACTGATGCATGAGATAGTAAGAACCCGAGAAGTAAATTGTGGCTGTGAGGGAACTGTTGAAAGGTATGGTGAACTGCACATGGGGGCAGAGGTGAAAACTAAAGAAAATGTTTGGTATCTGGACTCAGGGGCCAACAATCACATGACGGGTTGCATGAAATACTTCACAAATCTTGATACGACTATTCGAGGTTTAGTGAAACTTGGAGATGGCTCGGAGGTGCCTATAGGAGGGCGTGGCACTGTGATAATAAAGGGGCGCTCGAGAGAACAAAGGGCAATATCTAAAGTGTATTACATTCCAAGGCTGACCACTAATATCATTAGTCTGGGGCAGCTTGAGGAAAGAGGGTGCAGAGTAAAAATTGAAGGTGGTGTGTTAAAGGTGATAGACAGAAGTGGGAGGTTGATAATCCGAGTTCAAAGATCCAAAAACCGATTATACACTCTGAACTTAAACTTGGTGCAAACTATGTGTCTAAACACGAGTGTTGAATCAGATACTCGGATGTGGCATGCGAGATACGGACACATTAATTTTCAATTTTTGAAAAAGATGTGTCAAGAAAGGTTGGTGGAAGGATTGCCAAGAATTGAGTGTCTGAAGGAAGCATGTAGGGGATGCACGGTTGAGAAACAGCGCCGACTACCATTTCCTCAAGAGGCAAATTTCAGAGCAAGTGAAACACTCGAGTTACTTCATGGTGACTTGTGTGGGCCCATTACACCCTTGACTCTAGCTGGTAACAGGTTTTTCTTATTATTGGTAGATGATAATAGCAGGTACATATGGATTGTACTGATGAAAACCAAGAACCAAGCTTTCTCATCATTCAAAGAAGTCAAGGAAGCAATTGAAGTACAGAAGGATGCAAAATTAAAGGCATTTAGAACTAATCGAGGAGGTGAGTTCAGATCAAACGAATTTGTTGAATATTGCAAGAAAATGGGTATTAAGAGGTATTTCACTGCACCATATTCTCCACAACATAACAGAGTGGTTGAAAGGAGAAATCAAGCAGTATTGGGAATGGCTCGAAGCATGATGAAAAGCATGTGTGTTCCATCTGAGTTCTGGGGAGAAGGTGTGACCACTGCCGTGTACATCTTGAATAGAGCAACAACCAAAAGCGTGACAGGTATGACCCCATATGAAGCATGGCACAAGAGAAAGCCTAAGGTAGATCATTTCCGAACTTTTGGTTGTTTGGTGCATGGGAAGGTAACAAACCCTCATCTCTTGAAGCTCGATGATAGGAGTTCTTTGATGGTGTTTATTGGGTACGAAAAGGGGTCCAAAACTTACAGGGTACACAATCTTGTTACAAAGAGGGTGCAAGTGACACGAGATGCAATATTTGAGGAAGATAAGGCATGGGACTGGAATATCAGAGAAAAACACTCAAATGTTCAAACCAGTGATGATTTCAGAGTTGATCATGAAATTCATGAGCTGCACAGTGAGCAAAGTGGTCAGTATCAATCTGATAGTGAAGATATAGGACATCAAACTCCATATTCTTCCCCATCCACACATGGTTCAGCAGAGAGCGCAAACTATGAGGAGTTTGAAGATTCGCATGGCACACCAGTGAGATTTCGAAGTATTGATGAGATATATGGCAAAACTGAACCGATTCAGCTGAATTATTCTGATATGTGTTTGATTGGAATGGAAGAACCAACACATTTCACTGATGCTGCAAAGGATAAGAACTGGCTTTGTGCCATGGAAGAAGAGATTGAAGCTATTCAAGATAACAAAACATGGAGTCTAGTAGAGGCTCCTCCGGGACAAAAAGTCATAGGACTCAAATGGGTGTTCAAATTAAAGAAAACTCCAGAAGATAGAGTTACAAAGTACAAGGCATGAATTGTAGCAAAGAGATTTGTGCAACAGCAAGGGATTGACTTTGAGGAGGTGTTTGCCCCTGTAGCAAGAATGGAGACAGTGTGAATGATCATGGTGATAGCAGTGCTACAAGGGTGGTCACTACATCATATGGATGTCAAACCTGCTTTTTTGAATGGAGAATTAAAAGAAGAGGTGTATGTCACATAACCACCTGGTTTTGAGGTGAAAGGGAAAGAACACAAAGTGCTAAAGTTGCACAAGGCGCTTTATGGTTTGAAACAGGTTCCAAGAGCTTGGAATTCCAAGTTAGATAGCACATTGAGGTCAATGAAGTTTGAAAGAAGACAATTGGAGCATGCAATTTATAGAAGGAAGCAAGAGGAAGGAAGCATTCTGGTAGGAGTTTATGTGGATGACCTGTTAATCACAGGAGCCAGTGAATCAGAGATTGCAAAGTTCAAGTTAGAGATGATGAAGAAATTCAAGATGAGTGATCTAGGTTTATTAACCTACTATCTTGGCATAGAGGTGCAGCAGACATCTGACATGATCACTTTGTGCCAGAAGAACTTTGCTCAGAAGATATTGAAAAAATGTAGTATGGAGGAATGTAATCCAACCCAAGCACCCATGGAAGCCAGGCTCAAACTTACCACAGTTGATCAAACTAGATACATAAGCATTGTGGGCAGTCTTCGGTACCTATTGCATACTAGACCCGATCTAGCGTACTCTGTGGGGATTGTCAGCCGATTCATGGAGGCTCCTACAACTGAGCATATGGCAGCTGTAAAACACATACCAAGGTATGTAAAGGGAACAATTGATATGGGGTTTTGCTACAAGAAAATGCCAGATGAAGACCCGAGTTTTGTTGGGTTCTCTGATAGTGGTATGGCTGGGGATTTAGACGACAGGAAGAGTACTACTGGGGTGATTTATTTCTTGGGAGGCAATCCAATTAGTTGGATCTCGAGGAAGCAAAAGGTAGTAGCTCTATCTTCATGTGAAGCTGAGTACAGAGCAGCTGCATCAGCGGCATGTCAGGGCATTTGGCTAGAGTCACTGCGTGCAGACTTTTTGAGTGAGTCATCTTAGAAGATAAAGCTCAAAGTTGATAACAAGTCTGCAATTTCACTGTGCAGGAACCCTGTATATCATGAATGAAGTAAGCATATTGATACTCGTACCACTTTATAAGAGAGTGTGTGGAAGAAGGAAAAGTAGAGGTTGAATACATCGGGACCAACAATCAGCTTGCTGACATATTAACTAAACCATTGAGAAGAGTTAAATTTCTGGTGCTAAGGGAGAAAATAGGAGTGCAGATTGTCAAAAGGAGCACAACGAGCTTAGGGGGGAGAATGTAAGATGTAAGCTGTTGTACCATCTGGCGTGCACAGAGAATCAAGAGCAGGTTGCTGCTTTTAGCTATTTTAATGCTAATTTTAGTTTCCTATTTTTAGAGATTTAGATGATATCTTTATTTCTTGTTGTGTCCAGCAAGTGGAAAATAAGAAACCACACGCTATATTTAGTTGATAATGTATTAGGATTTTATTACTATGTTTTGTTATATGTTTTGAATAAAAGGCGATCAGAAAATAGAAAATAGTGCTGCCAGTTTTTGCACCACAACTCTTTCTCTTTATCTCAATACTGGAACGAAATTTTATTGTTTGAATTCTAACATATAGCACATTACTGTGACAAGAACTTCACAACTAATCAAACTCAAATCAACATAAACCAAGTTATATCAGACCTAACAACAATTGCCTCTGTCGGCGGCTTCGTGGTCACCTCCTACGGTATAGGAAACAACAAGATTTATGGCCTCGCACAATGCAGAGGTGATGTCAGTGCAAGTGACTGCTCGGCTTGCCTTGCTAGCGCTGCTAAGCAGTTTCCTGTGGTTTGTTTCTTTACAAACTTACTTGTAACTGAATGTTCTTTTTATTCCGATCGAGAATTTTGTTATCTGATCAATCATTTTCTTGTTATCTATGAAGTATTTTAATACAATTAAACATGGTTATTGTGTTTAAGCTAACTAAAACATGACATCAAATATAGACATGCCCGAAGCAAGCCGATGCAAGGCTGTGGTATGATTACTGCTTCATGCGTTATGACACTGTTAACTTTGTGGGGCAGTCCGATACAGGATTCCTCACCATTCTATACAATGTCCAAAACACCACAGATCCTGATGCATTTGACAAGGTTGTCAGAAATCTGGTGAACAAAGCGAATTCAGATGCGGTTTCAGCTGGCAGTGGCAGTTTGGGACGTGTAAAAACCAATTTCACATAATACATCACAATCTACGCTCTGGCACAGTGCACGAGGGATCTCCAACCAATGGATTGCGCTCAGTGCCTATCGTCAACCCTCCAGTACTTCCCAATTTATTGCTCGCATAGGCAAGGGTTCCGATTGCTGTATACTAGTTGCATGGTGCGATACGAAATATATCCATTCTACTTTCCTCTTGATGGCAACGGTAAAAATTCTGGGATAGACAAATACACTAAGGCTATACTACATCCTCATATATTAGTGCTACTTTCTCTGCTGTTCAATTTAGTTTTGTTTCGTAATTATAATAAATAGGAATAGTGAAGATCTTTGATGGTCCACTGAAGCAACGTGTACGATTAAGATAATTCATCATTCTTGTCATGCAAATTAATGCGCGATATATATATATATATATATAGAGAGAGATATGAGTTATGGTGAGCCATGGAATAAAACGCGTTTGTACTCCACACCATATTTTTATTTTGAAAGTTCAAATGACCGATCCGAACTATTAGATGTGATCTCCATATTGAAATGTATTGTTTTGCTGTGAACAATAAAAAACAGAAAAGAAAATTCTGGACCATCGGAACAGCGATTTTCAAAATTGATTAATAAATAGTAAAATAATTCCAAAAAATTTAAAATTTTGTCTCCAAGCACATTTCAATATGGAGATCATGTTGAGTGGTTCGGATTGGTCGTTTGAATTTTCAAAATAAAAATACAGTCCCATGGAGAACCAATTCATTTTACTCCATGGTTCACCGTAGCCCATCTCTCTCTCTCTCTCTCTCTCTCTATATATATATATATATGGAAAATTTTCAGTGTACCCATGTAAATTTTGAAATAGCCAATTCATCCATCAAAAAATCATAATATCCAATATTCCCATACAAATTTAACATTCTTTCTTTGAGATGAGCTATGATGAGTTGCGCAGTAAAATGTGTTTCTACTTCACACTGTATTTTCATTTTGAAAGTCCAAACGACTGATCCGAATGTTAGATGTGATCTCCATATTGAAATTGTGCTTGGAGACCAAATTTTATATTTTTTGGAATTTTTTTATTATTTATTAAGCAATTTTAAAAACTGTTGTTTTGCTATAAACAGTAAAAAACAATAAAAAATTCTGGACCATCGGATCAGCAATTTTCAAAATTGCTTAATAAATAGTAAATAATTTCCAAAAAATATAAAATTTGGTCTCCAAGCACATTTCAATATGGAGATCATGTTGAGCGGTTCGGACCGGTTGTTTGGACTTTTAAATCGCAAAATATGAGCGTGAAGTAAAATAGTCGCTTTATTTCGCAACTCACCGTAGCCCATCTCTTCTTTCTTTTATCTCCATTTAATTATTTTGAAAACTAAATTGACCATTATACCTTCTAATTTTAAATGGAGGTGTCCATTATTATCCTCTTCCTCCCTCCCTACCTTCCTCTCTATACTTCATGCTCCTGTTAGATCAGCAATTACCTTTCAAACCTTTTGTTAGGCCTCTTCATGTTGATAAACATTTTTGCGTTGCCCAAACACAGTAGCCACCTACTCTCAACATTCGATTCACCTCCAAAAGCAAAATTATGTCTTAAAAACAGTTCAAAAAATTAACTCTTCACAACAATATATTATGAAAAGTTGATGACAAAAATTTGATTATTGGAGCGGTCAATTGACCCTCAATTTTTGCTAGTATGATATCAAGTTGACTTGTTCATCGTTATTCATTGGAGTGATTAATTGACTCTCAATTTTTAGTATCTATACATTTGTGTAGAGTGTAGACTATGTTTTTTGTTTAGTAAAATATGATTAGTATACCTGATTCCTGAAGACATTATTCTTTATTAAACTATGATGCACTGTTCTAAACATCAATGAACTAGAACGTTACCATTATCATTTACTCTGTTCCTGACATTTTTGGCTTCTACACAAGAGATGTACTTGATGTTGTATGTGATGTTGCGGGTTTTGGGACTTATCTACTCTCTCGAAATGTTTCAACCATGTCAATTGCATCCAAAAATGTGCATGAGAATCAGATCCAATTTACACTTGAATGTGGTGTGCCTGCCATTGTATTTATGCTATACTATTTACGTGATGGTCTTTTGCCCACAATTCTTTATAATTTTTTTCATCAATTTTTCTTAATATATTGTTGTGGGTCATGCTTTTAGAAGTGAATATGTAAAAGAAGCACCGTGTCAAAGAAAGAAAGTGTCATAACTCATGAAGGATTTGCTCATGACTCATGAAGGATTAGATCATAACTCATGAAGGACTCGTCAGATTATATTGCTCATGACCCATGAAGTATTAGACCATGACTCATGGATGAATCATCAAATTAGATCTTGCTGATAAGGAAATAAATTTCATGTATATTTCAGCCTAGTACTAGAGAGTAGTAAATCCATGTTAGATTGTTAAATTGTTTTCATTATTAAGAAATATTATTTCCTTACTTGGAGATGTAATAGCTGTATTGCTCTATGATATAAGGAGCGTATGCAACTCTTAATGGATCAATTCTGTAATACAAAAAAAATGATAATAAATAAAATTGGGAGGGAAGGGAGTTTATGGGAGCGCTGTGTTCTTTAGTCTTATTTCATTAAATTTGTCATGGTATCAGAGCTCAGGTTGTAACCTGTTGATATAGTTAGGAGAATCGGAGTCCTTCTTGTCCCCTCTCTGTTCTCCATACTATATTGATCTAAGGTGTTACCCTCCAAGCTTGTGAAGACTAATGGTGAATGAAATTGAAAAAACAAATGAGACTAAGGAAGAGGAAATTGACACTGCTGCTCTAATCAAACACATGGCGAAAATGATGGCTCAGATGGTAGAGATGCAAACAACAGCCATGAGCACCTCTCAAAAATTGGCGACTCGAGTTCCACCTCAAGCAGTTGGTGCAACAGAGGGGAATATACATCCTAATCCCATTGATGCAAGATTCGATGGCACAAACCACTCCTATTTCTCCAATTCTCATCTCCCTGACAAATTCCGGCTCAAGTGCAGTCATTGTGGGGGTAATAAACACACGAAGGATCAATGCTTCCAATTAATCAGATACCCAGAGTGGTGGAAAGGAAAGAAGAAGCAGTCAGATCGAGGAAAAGCATATATAGTAGCAAATTCTAAATTTACTGATACGAATCAATGTGACTCTCCTTGTCATCAGCCTGGAACCGTTCAAACCGATGGGCAGCACCCAGGAAAGGTGCTAGCAACCAGCAGCATGAACGAATTGCGTTTTCAACACCTTGGTGGTACACAAACAGCAGCAAGGGGCAGCAATTCGGTGAACATACAGAACCAGCAGAGGGCAGCTTCGGTTATTGGTAAGCAAGTCGAGTTAGGAGAGGAAAGCACAGGTATTTTTGGTAATTATGATAAATTGGGTAAGAATTTTTCCTCATCTCTTGTTCATTTTAGAACGAAAAATAAGCAAATAAGTCCTGAAAAATAAAAAAATTGGGTTATTGATTCCGAGGCTACCAATCACATGACCTTTGAAGAATGTGACATCTCTAAGAATAAACCAGTGACTAAAGGGGGAATTTTGAATGCTAATGGTGATATTTATCCTGTAATTGGGACTAGAGACGTTTACTTATCTGAAAAAATGATTCTTAAAAACGCCTTGGTAGTTCCTTCCCTCTCTACAAAACTTATCTCTGTGGGAAAATTAACTGAAGAATTAAATTGTACAGTTCTAATGTTTCCTACTCACTGTATTTTTCAGGACACCCTCACGAAGGAGACCTTAGGCTATGGTACTAGACGTGGTGGATTGTATTGCTTAGAAGACATAAATTGTGGCAAAGCATTTCATGTGAGGAATGAGAAGTTGAAGAATAAGGTATGGTTATGGCATAGGAGGTTAGGACATCCGTCGTTTGGATATATGGGAAAACTTTTACCCAATCTATTTGTAGGATTCAATAATGAAGAATTTATTTGTGAAACATGTGTTAAGGCAAAAAGCCATAGAAATAATTACCCAGATAGTTTGAATAAAAGTTCATCTGTGTTTGATATTGTTCATACTGATGTTTGGGGTCCATCACCACTCATGTCAAAATCAGGTTGTCGGTGGTATGTATTATTTACTGATGATTTTTCTTGTATGACCTGGCTGTATTTGTTAAAAGAAAAAAATGAGGTGTCTCAAATTATTGTGGATTTTTACAAAATGGTCAAAACCCAATTTGGTATAGGCATCAGAATGTTCAGAAGTGATAATGGGACATAATTTATTAATCACAGCATTTAAACCTTCTTTAGGGAAAATAGGGTTTTACACCAAACTTCCTATGTTGGCACTCCACAGCAAAATGGAGTAGCTGAGCGCAAAAACAAACAAATTCTTGAAATCACCCGAGCCTTGTTATTTGAGAGTAAAGTGCCCGATATTTTTTGGGATAATGCAGTCACCTTTGCTGTATATCTGATGAATCGAATCCCAACCAAATCTAATGATTTCCAAACACCACTCCAAAAATTGTCAACCCAAGTGTCTATCCCATCTATTCTCAACCTTTAACCAAGGATTTTTGGATGTAGTGTCTATGTTCATATGCAAAAGACGGGACGATCGAAATTAGAACCGTTTGCTGAGAAGTGTGTATTTTTGGGATTTAGTACCAGTCAAAAGGGGTATAAGTGTTATAATCCTACAAAGAGGCAGTTCTATATTACTATGGATGTGTTTTTTCTTGAAAATAAGTTCTACTTCATGAACCAGAATTTGGTTCAGGGGGAGAGTAATGGAGAACCAAATTCTAGTGTACCAACTGAGTCTAGTTTCTTGAGTCCCTCTTTGTTTCAAATACCTGATCAAGTTAATATAGAACCAGTACTTACGCTAGAACCAGGACCAGTTCATACTGCAATCGGTAGTTTGGATCTAAGACCAGTTCAGACTGGAGTCGGTAGTTCAAATTCTACTGAAGATCGACATACCCTTGTTGGGGCTGATGTCAGCGGTTCAGACAGAACCGAATATGATCATGTGCTAGAACAAACAAGTAGCAGCCAAGTGCAAGTTAGAATGGACCCAAGTTCGGCTGAAACAGAACCGAGTCTGTTACAAGGCCAAGGACTGGGAAGCAATGAAGAATCATCATCCAGTATGAAATTCTGGATAGATAGGGAAAGTGAAGATGAAGAAGTAATACAATCACCACTCGAGCCAAAGTCTCCAGAGGGTGCTCCAGAGGTAAGTATTCCTGAACCTAGGTATAATTTGCCACCTAGAATAAATCGAGGTAGACCACCAAAGCAGTATATCCCAGAAGATGGGACAAGCCGTGCTGTGAAGTACCCAATTGTGAATTTTGTGAAAACCGAACATTTACCCAAATTGCTTAAGACCTTTTCAAACCAGTTGTCCTCAATTGCCATACCAGAAAAACTTGAAGATGCCTGTGAAAATAAAAACTGGGTTGACGCAATGAATGTGAAGATGGAAGCCCTTGAGAAAAATAACACTTAGGAACTTGTTAATTTACCAAGTGGAAAAAAACCTGTTGGGTGTAGATGGATCTACTCCATTAAATATAATGCAGCAGGGGAGATTGAAAGGTACAAGGCACGCTTGGTTGCAAAAGGTTACACCCAAATGTACGGCATTGACTTTCAGGAGACTTTTTCTCCCGTGGCTAAACTTAACACAATTCAAGTTATTTTGTCAATTGCAGCTAATCTCGAGTGGCCATTGCACCAATTTGATGTGAAGAATGCATTTTTTTCACGGAGATTTGGAGGAAGAAATTTACATAGACATTCCTCCTGGTTTCTGCCATAAAGAAGGGGAGAAGAAGGTGTGTAAACTCAATAAGGCACTATATGGCTTGAAGCAATCACCTAGAGCGTGGTTTGGACGATTCAGAAGCGCGATAAAGAACTATGGCTATGTGCAGGCAGATTCTGATCACACGCTATTCTTCAAGAGAAAAGGGAGTAAGATTGTAGTGTTGATAATTTATGTCGATGACATGATCATTACTGGCAATGATGAAGAAGGGGTGAAGGAGCTGAAACTGCAGCTCTCAAAAGAATTTGAGATGAAAGACTTAGGAGGGCTAAAATACTTCTTGGGTATTGAGGTCTCCAGAAGCAAGAAAGTTATATTTCTCTCTCAAAGGAAGTATATCTTAGACTTGTTGAATGAGGTAGGGATGCTAGAGTGTAAACCTGCTGAGACTCCAATGGTGCAAAACTTGAAGTTAGAAATAAAATTTGACCAAAATCCAGTAGACAATGAGAGATATCAGAGACTAGTTGGGAAGCTTATATATTTATCTCATACTCGTCCTGATATAGCGTATGTGGTAGGAGTGGTGAGCCAATTTATGCATGCGCCAAGTGATGAGCATATGGATGCAGTCTTAAGAATACTGAGATACCTCAAGGGAACTCCAGGCAAGGGAATAACCTTGTTAAAACATGGGCACCTAGATGTTGATGGCTTCACTGATGCAGACTGGGCTGGTAATGTCTTGGACCGGAGGTCAACTGCGGGATACTTTTACCTTTGTTGGAGGTAATTTAGTGACTTGGAGGAGTAAAAAGCAAAATGTAGTTGCTTTGTCAAGTGCAGAAGCAGAGTTCCGAGGAATGGTCAAAGGAGTTTGTGAATTGATATGGATAAAAAAGGTCTTAACAGAACTTGGACTCGAAAACAGAAAAGAAATGAGACTATTCTGTGATAATAAAGCTGCCATTCAGATTTCTCATAATCCAGTACAACACGATCGTACCAAGCATATCGAGATGGATCGACATTTTCTCAAGGATAAATTGGATTCTAAGGTGATCACATTGCCATTTGTAAAATCGAGCGAGCAAGCTGCTGACATTCTAACAAAGGCAGTGGCAAGGAGTTTCAACAAGTCATTACTCGAATTGGGATGGTCGATATCTTCTTACCACAGTGAGGGGGAGTGTAAAAGAAGCACCGTGTCAAAGAAAGAAAGTGTCATAACTCATGAAGGATTTGCTTATGACCCATGAAGGATTAGATCATGACTCATGAAGGACTCGTCAGATTATATTGCTCATGACCCATGAAGTATTAGACCATGACTCATGGATGAATCGTCAAATTAGATCTTGCTGATAAGGAAATAAATTTCATGTATATTTCGGCCTAGTACTAGAGAGTAGTAAATCCATGTTAGATTGTTAGATTGTCTTCATTATTAAGAAAGATTATTTCCTTACTTGGAGATGTAATAGCTGTATTGCTCTATGATATAAGAAGCATATGCAACTCTTAATGGATCAATTCTGTAATACAAAAAAAATTGATAATAAATAAAATTGGGAGGGAAGGGAGTTTATGGGAGCGCTGTGTTCTTTAGTCTTATTTCATTAAATTTGTCAGAATAGAATGTTGATATGATTAAACTATGCTTGGGCAGCGCAGCCTATTTATCACCGTGAAGACGCTTAATAGAAGTTTTCAAAAGGTACTTTCTCAGATGTTTCTCTCAAACAAACTTTCTCGATTTTTTTTGTCAGGAGATGTTGATATGATCTGACGGAAACGTGAAGTAAAGGGAGGAAGGAAGAAGAGACTAATGGAAACCTCAATTTTAAATTAGAGGGTATATTGGTCAATTTTGTTTTTAAAATATTTACACAGAGATAAAAGAAAGAATGTTAAATTTATATGTGGATATTGAATATTGTGACATTTTGATAGGGAAATTGGCTATTTCAATAGTTTACATGGGTATAGTGGAAATTTTTCCATATATATATATATATATATATGAATTGGCTAGCATGCTATCGGTAGCTAATGTGCATGTATGCTACGGTATTTTCATACGTTGGATTGCTTTAAAGTTCGTGCACGAAAGGAACGCTGATTCTGAAGTTAACGGAAATGAAATTTTTTGAAATCGCTCTCTCTGTTATCCAAACCGTCTCCTCCCCTGACCAAACCGTTTCCCCAACTCTCGCTAGGGTTTATTCCCGGCCTCCTCCCTGCCCACTCTCCTCTACTATAGCCGCGCCCTCTTTTCCTCCTCTCGCACGTTGCCCTCTCTCCGATGGTGTTGTACGCCTCTCACTCGCTGCCCTCTCTCCGCTGCCAGATCTCTCTGAGATAAAAAAAACCTAGCATATCAGCGACGATCCCCTTCGCCCTCTCTCTACTAAGATTTAGTTGGCAGTGCCGCAGCGGCTCCCTCTCTCTCACCCTTTCCCTATATTCGAAAGGATGCTCGACCCGACAGAGCCTCATCATCTTCTGCGTTTCGATCTGGTAATTCCTATCTCTATTTAACTATTAGTCTCTTCTTTCTATTTCTCACTCACTCTCTTACTCTCTCGCTAAAGACCATAAATTTAGGGAAAAGTTTGATTTTTCAACAAAAAAAATAAATTTCAACTGAAAATCCTAGATCCTATTTATATTTCGTTTCAGTTTTTGTACCTTCAGTTCTTTCTTAAACTTATATAATTATTTCCCTGTATTTTCTATTTTTTTAATCTAAATTTAAATTTTGCCAAATTCATAGCAACAACTAGATTCATAGCAACTGAATTTTTGGTCTTACCAGTAAAAAAATTTGATGAAATAACTACTTTTTTATGAGTAAGTAGGCAAAGCTCTACTGGTAAAGGTTCTGTTTAATTACTGTGTGAGAACAGAAAGTATATATTATAATGAGGTATACTTAATTAGGTCATAATTGCAATTGTTAAACCTGAACAGCAGTACTGGTTCTTCCGAGTATGATTGCAAAAGTTATTCACATAGTAATAATTGGTATTATCTTTTTTCTAATCTCATGAAAAGGAGCATAATTATACATATATTGTAAATATGGGGCAGATACAGCTCAAATCTTTAGAGTTATTCTTTTTTTTGTTCTTTTTACTGCTTGATGTTGTGACTTGCTTGTATTGTTGTTATGTTGATCTATATAGTTGACAATCTCTATTTGTGCATTGAAAATATCTCTATGAAATTGTCATTTGCTAGTACATTAATGTCATTTTACCATGCATTATATTAATTTTCTGTTTTTTTCTTTTCAACTTTTATTATATGAATACATGAATTTTTGCGTTTGTAGCGCAAACAAGAGCAAGCTAACAGAGAGAAAACGAGATGAAGATGGTGATATCAGTGACGATTGTGTTATTTAAGAAGAGTTACCAGGAAGATTTTTTCTATTTGTAGCACCTTGTTTTTATTTTTTATTTTATTTTGTTGAGATGGATGTAACATTGTATTTGACACTTATTAATCTGAAATGGCTAATGGATAGTAGTAGCTTGAATGACTTATTTTTATTTTTTATTTTTATTTTGTTGAGATGGATGTAACTCATATTGTAGCACTCTTATTATTAATTTTCTAGCATGATTCTAGTGTTCTATTCTTGCTTGGTTTCCATGAAAATACAAATATGCATAATATTTCAATTAAATCCACATCAAGTTTAAAAAATATTTCAATTATGCCCTTGAAAATCTGTACTCAAGTTCTTAATTTTTATCTTATTTTGCAAAGGTGACAGAAATGCCTTGTGTCAGAAAATAGAAAAGGATTGTACAAATTGTACTTATTACAAAGAGTATTACAATAACAGTACCAATAAAGAATCAGTATCAATAAATAATTGAGTTCACAAAGCATAGGCCTGCAATTAAACAATATATATTTAAGAATTTAACAGTATCACACCAACAAATCATAACAGAATGAAAAATGACAAAATTGATGCTACATGATCTTACTTTGCTCTAAATACATTGATTCGAAATTACAAGGAAAAAGAGTTACAAGCAAAAATATGATACATTGCTAGTCACACAAGCAAAAAATTACAACAATCTAGACACACCAATCTAATACATTTTCTTCTGTAACTCTCTTTAGTCACATTAAGCTCCACTTTTTAATCTACCAAAAAAGGAACCATAAAATTTGCTGAGGCACTCCTTGTGCAATTTCCTGAAAAGAAAAACAAATAGCAATTTACTAAACAAATGACATTATAAGGAGAGATGATAAGATAAACATAGAGAATTTAGGAACTTTACAAGTGCTCAAAGCAGACAGAACAGACAGGATGGATAGTCGCTCAGGTGGCAAAAATAGAAATTGACACTTCGCTAGTTAGAGTTCGGAAAACAAACTCAGCTCGAATTCATAGTAATTCTTTCATCCAAACTATCTTGCAGATTGTAGGTTTTATAATTGAATACAGCTGAACTCACCGATACAGGGAATTTTTGGTTCACTATTTCACATTTTAATGGCCTTTGAATTTCAATTAAATTAATTAAAACTAAACATTGGATTTGGGAGAGCACAGATTTTATATACTGGTATTAATTGATTCTGAACCATGCATACGGATCTAATTAACCAATATATTCTAATTCAATTTAGGAACAAAATTTAAACAAAAACAGGAAAGGGAAAGCTTAAAATATCAGTAAATATCAGTAAATGTAAACATTCTGTGCCAGTAATATCAGTAAATGTTCTGAAACCTATGCTTATCAGTAAATTGTTTAATATTTACCGTTGGTATAATATCGAGAATCATTTGTGCTGACAACTAAGTCTGTGGACCAGTTTTGGTTGAATCTATTTGCAATCTCAAGTGAGTTTCCTTTTGAAAATCCAACAAACCAACACCTTGTTCTGGGTATTCTTGTAATTTCTCTTTTAAGAATGACCATTGTAAAATTGAGAAAAATAAGAGCACTGGCATGGTACATAGTAATTAACTATATATGCATTGGTACGTAGTGTACATAGTACGTACCAGGTAACTTTGTCTCAGAAATGACAGCAAGAGCGGCGAAAATGTTTTCTGGGTCTTTCGGTTGGAAGTCAAAAAGCAACACCTGAAAATTTAAAAGGAAGGATATATATTAATTGAAATTGAAAATGGATGGACACTAACCTGTACATGATACCAGTAGCAACCTATATCGGCTCAAATCACTTGCCAAATCGAATTAAAAAGAATCCCACAAACACAGGTTCCAAAAAAATGTTCAAATTTGGTTCGTATATAATTCCATAAGAAGGGTTGAACTTACCTAGCGGAGAGAGGGCAACGCGATTGGAGAGACGATGATGACGCGTCATTCGATCGATTACAGAAGAGAGAGGGTTTACAGGAGCTTCAGTCGCGAGAGGAGCGACAGGGAGAATGTGCGACAGAGAAGGAGATCCGCACTGGGACGAGGTGAGCGGGGAGAGAGGCATGGGGCTAAACCCTAGCGAGGGTTGGGGCGGGGGAAAATGGTATGGTTGGAAAGACGGAATAGTTTGGGCAAAGACATAACAAAGAGGCGATTTCAATTTCGTCTCCGTTAATTCAATTCAGCGCTTCATCTCTTTGCACGAAATTTAAAGTAATCATGTGGTAGAAAATATCGTAGCAAATTATGGAGTTAGCTATGGATAGTATGTTAGCCAATTCCTATATATATATATATATATATATATATATATATATATATATATATATTTTGCTTGTAATTGACAATGTTTCATGATATACTTGAAGTCTTGAACTAATTAAGTGGTCTTATTTTAAAATCGTATGTGACAAATTTTATTACATCAATTATTAGAAGCTCATAACATAATTTGGCTACGAAGAAAAACAACAGAATAATGTAAGTAGATATTAATGATCAAATAAGTGCAACTCTGACTGAGATTAAGTCACATACTGTTTCATATTACAAATCCTCAATAAAAGAATCAGTGATCAAATATTCCAATATAGAACCACGGTTGTTGAAACCAGAGGAACAAATGTTAATTAGAGGAGGAAAGGGTAAAATTAGAAAAAAGATTTTCAGAAGATGAGATCAAAGCAATTCTATCTGCATATATATGAACCAAATAGGTATCAGGTCCATAGGATTTTACTTTTAAATTTTATCAATTTCTTGGGATTGAATTAAGTATGATTTTATCAATGTTCTCAATTTCATGCTCATAGACTTAGTTTAGACAAGCATTATAGATCCATTATTAATTTAATACCCAAGGAAAGAGATGCCAACCAAATCAACAAATTTAGGCCAATTAGTTCAGTGAAATTGTCGTTTTAAATTTTCTCTAAGATAATAACAAATAGACTATAACTAGTAATGAATACATTTATTGATTTCAGCCAATATGCTTTCATGAAGAAAATATGATATACTTAATAAAATCAGCCAAAATTTATTGATATCAACCAAAATTTCATCCAAACTAAGTTGTATAGGATCCAACATATCTAAAAAGGAGAGCACATGAGATCTATGACATGATGTATTTTGGTTACTTAAAGTCTCAAACATTACATCTCTAATAAAAATACAGTAATCAATATCTTGGTGCATATATAATAGAGAATAAAAAATTTTCTTTAAAAATTTTCGTTCAAAATTATAAGAAAATATTTATACATAAAAAATAAGGTAAATCTATATAACTTTTATACGAATCATTGAAAATCAATTTCGTTAAAATTATTGCATCTTATATGAATTTACGATTGCTTTGATACAAAGTGATAGACTTAATAAAATCATAACGTATTTTGCAATTAGAACATGAACAATCCAGAATCCATAAATCCAAAATAAAATAGCAAATGTAATTTAAATCTTACAATTTTGGATTGACAAAATCATAATGCGGAAGAGTAAATACTGATCATC
The DNA here is from genome assembly GCA_033356055.1 of Carex pumila. Classification (NCBI taxonomy): domain Eukaryota; kingdom Viridiplantae; phylum Streptophyta; class Magnoliopsida; order Poales; family Cyperaceae; genus Carex; species Carex pumila. Next base: position 163,122 of record JARJHM010000634.1, on the reverse strand, counting down.
AATGATTTTTCTCAGATGTGATGATGGAAACCTTAGGAGTTTTTATTTTACTTCTCTATTTAATTTTTATGAACACAGTTTTTCAGGATGGGATACGTCCAAATAAGAGAAGAAATATTTAATAACTCTGAGGAAACATTTGGGACCAGTATAATTTATAAATAGCAATATGAATTTTTTTATTGAAAATTCAGATGTATTTTCATTAATTATGTAAATGAAATTGGTGCACAATAATAATCACTACAGCAAAAATACCCTTCTGCGACCCATCAAATGGGTCACAAATGGGTGAAGCACCGGTCCCAGATGACCAAAATGGGTTCCAGATGATCCGGTCGCAGTTGCTCCGTCACTGATGACTGCCCTGCTGACATCACCGGTCTCTGAAGGGTATGGCGCCGGTCGCAGATGACCCCTTCAGTGACCAACTAGATACGTCATGGATGCAACACGATGACGTGGCTTAGAGACCTATCAGAGACCGACTGGTCGGTTGCAGAAGGTTAAATTTTTTTTTTTTTGGGTATTTTTTGGTTAATTTTCTTTTTCCCAACTGGTACAAAATGTACCAAACAAATATAACATTAAACCTATTATGTTCATATATTTTTCTCTAGCCCCAATTAGTATGAAGCATAATTCACAAGTATTTAATTAGTACGGACCAAGCAATTCACATCAAATATCAAAAAAATTCAAAAGGTAATGTAAAATACAACTGATTTGTACCCAACTAAAATCACCATTGTCTAATTACAAAATAATCACATATTTATGAAACAATAAATGTAAAAGGAGAAATAAAAGAGTAAAAGACAGTAACAAGAGAATATGTGTTGATCGATTCTCCTTGGGGTTCGTCAAGAGAGACTGAGACCACTACAACTCCATTGAAAATATGTAATAAACATAGAAACATGCATAAAAATTGAAATTTAATGGGCTTGAGCCTAATGTCATGACATGATTTGTAAAGGGTTTGAGCCTAATGTCATAAACCTATAACACTCTTATAAATGAGCTGATCTGTTGCTGCCTGTTCATCTCAAGATTGATAAAATACAAAATATAGCACCACTATTAAAATATATGCATTTTCATACACAAAAGCTGAAGTTCTATGCAAGAAGACACCAAGACCGAAGGAGAAAACAGCAAAGGTGTCTTGCACCATGACAATCAAATGCACATTCCCGAAATTCCCAAATTTGTCCCATAATCAAGCCGGGAAAATCAACCACCCGCACTCAATTGATCAATACCCCAATTCATCACAACAACTCACAATTTATCACATCTCGAGCAACAATCAATCAAGAAAAAGGGAGGTGCTTGAAATTACCCGAGGAGGCTCCAAATGCAAAAAGGGCAGCAAGACTCAGCCGTCAAAAAATTCAGCAAGCATACCACAGAAAAGTCGGCCGGCACCAAGGTGCTGTAACTCTTGTCATTTCATTTTTACCTTAACAATCACACACCAAAGTTAAGATATAATTTAATAAAAATTCACTGGAAGGGTATGCATAAAAACAAATTATATAGATAATTGGAACTTACACCAGTATATGCATACAAACAGGTGGTGGTAATTGGAGTTTAAACTAGTATATCCATCTTTTTGTTGTAACACTCGTAGATTCTGACATACTCTTCCATTTAGATCCTCCAGCTTTGCTAACCTATAATAAATAGAAATGATAAAGAAATTCATTTACAGCAGCTACACTCTTGTTGTTAGGATTCTTCTCATTGAATTCCTTCCTAAACTATTCTCTTTAAGCCAAAAACACATTTTTACTAAACCAAGCTTGAATTTGCCAAAATTAAAAAAAAAATCCAGTAACTATTTGTTTTAATCATATATCAAGATGCAAGGAATTAATAAACTCCTTAATATTTGCTTAATTAGTACATATTTGCTAATGCAGGCATAGAAACAAATAAGAAAAACCATAGTCTCCAACAAAACATATGCCAATACCACTGGAAAGCTAATGAAAGTAAACAAAAAAAAATAATAAAGTAGATTGTTTGAAATTAGTAAATATTTATTCAATGATACATATAATCTGACAAAAAAACACAACAGAACCAAGTAATGCAAAGGAACCAGCAGTAGTGTTAAGCTTGTCAGAAGTGCCAATGTTATCGTTTAACAAAACTGGTATACCAGACTAGATTACCTGTTTTGGTTAGAAGAGTTGTTTTCCCGGTCCAGATCGGCACATGCAGCTTGAGTCAACGCATCTGGATTGACTTCAATGACTGCATGAATAGAAGCGGGTTGAGGCTTTCGATCAATGACTTCAAACAATCTACTTTATTTTTAAATATGTATTCAATGAAAGTAATCATATACCCCCATACATGTATAGATTGGTTATTTCTCCTGTCATCAATGCTTGAGATTTTTGATATTTTTTCAAAAGATATATGAAAATGTTGTGTTAATTATAAAATAAAAAGTGGTGTTACAAATAAATTATAAAAATAAATAAAACTTTATTAGCAACATAATATTTGAAATAAAATTTAATTATTAATAATACAATATTTGTTTACTTATCACAGAGACGACGATCTCGTAATAAAACCAAACACCAAAAGCTTTATTTTTATAAACACCTAAACCATAGTTTTTTGGGAGGAGACACCTAAACCATAGTTGCTAAAGCATGATGCTGACTACCATAGTTGCTAAACCGAACAGAGAACTACAATTTCTCCTTGAAATGGGGGTATATTCCTAAAATAACCAATCAATTTCTCCTTGAATATTGATTGTAGTTGGACAATTAAAATGTATTTTTTATCAACACTGGTAAATTTCAGAAGCACATGCTGATTTGATTCATTGATTGCTAACTTGTTTTCATTAGATAATCATTTTCAGATTTCTTTAATTGGAACAAAGCAAGGATTAGGTACTGTTATCTCAAAAGAATCGAGCAAACCTGATCGAAAACGGAGAGATGTTGCGAGTGGAGAGGAGCAGATCGAAAACGGAGAGGAGAGGAGCAGATCGCCGAAGGGAGAGGAACGGGGCGGAGAAGAGGTGGTCGATCGAAAGAGAAAAGAACTCGGTGGCCGAAGTAGAAAAGAACGACGGAGAGGAGAAGAACTCGGTCACAGCCGATTTTTTCCATTTTCAGCATTTTTTTTTTATTATTATTTTTTTTTTTTTGCTTAGGATTAGGGACGAAAATGTGGGATGATATTGCTATATCCGACCTATTGTTTTAACTAATTTTAATATCAAAACACGTATTCTGAGCCATCAAATAACATTTATTATAATGATTACGTGTATAATTTGATACTGCTGTGCTTTCATTTTTATCTTGCAGGAAAATTGGCGAAATCAAGCGTATTGCTGAAGTTGAGGGACCTTGATGCGACCCTCATCAGGCTTGAGGGACCCGCATCAACCACTCAGAGCCGCACCAGCAGGTCGCAGCACCATTGCATGCGAAGCACATCCATCGCATTCCGATGCGGGTCGCAACAGTGGTGATGTGGGTCGCTTCTCGAGTTTCCAGAGTAGACAGTAAAGGCCCAATAAGGGCCCAGAATTGAAGCAACTATTTGAAAAGGTCTATAAATAGACCACCTTTGTCACCAGAGAGGGGGTTCCGATTTTGAAGATTAAAAACCTCAAGAATTGGAGTGTTGATCAAGAAAGAAGGGAAGATCTTTGCTAGATTGCTACATTGGGTTTTATAATGATCTCTTCTCTTCTCTCTTCTTTTATGATGTTGTTTGAGTAGATCTTTTATTGTTTCTAGGGTTGATGTAGTCTAAAGCTTTGATTGTATGTATTGAAACTGAATTTGAGTTGTTCTTGTGATCAATTGATTGAGTATCATTATTTTATTTGCTTGATTGTGATTGTTTGAATTTTGATTGTCTTTTGTTGAATGCTTCTTGCATCTCTTCTAAAATCTTGACTTTGATCTTTCTTGCAACTTAATCAAGCACTTGAGGTAGGTTAGGAATCTGAAAAGATAGAATTAAACCGAAAGGTGAGATTTACATTTATTGAGAGATAGTGGATACCTTTAGCAAACCGATCAATTAACTTATATTGAACATGAATAAACAAGAGTTGAAAGTTGTACATCTAAGAAGGTGAAATTGCAATTCCTTACTAGGTTTCTAGAGCTAATACACGAGAGTTGAGGCTCAGAGATCATAGGTAGGGTCAGTAGAACCTTGCACAATCGAATAACTCAGAAACAGGTGCAATGCTACATTCACTTAAAGGCCATGCGAGTCACATGGAAGACCATGCGGGTCGCATCAAAGATGATGCGAGTCGAGTGAGGGTCTAGAGAGGCAAAGCTGAGGATGAAATCTAAAACCCTGGAAACATCCTTTTAAACTTGACTGAAACAAACATTTATTTTCTTTTGCAATCTTTTGTTATTGAATTTAGAAATTGAAACCAATTTAACCAAAGTTTGTCACTTCTAGTACTTAACTCGGATTTGTAGGAATTTAGAATCGAATTGTACCGTCCCTGAGGATCGATACCTGATATACTATACGGTTAGGATTGTGCACTTGCAGTCTTAGTGGAGAGTAGATTCAAGGTTTAAACGGGTACAGCTAGCTGTACATGAGACTTTGCAGCACACTTTTGTGCGAACACGGGACAGAGAGAAGCTTGGGTGGAGACCCTTCTGGGACCGGGCCAAATGGGTCCCAAAAGGTGTGGGCGCCGATCCCAGAAAGTTGTGCACCAAATATGTCCCAGTTGAATTTTTTTTTTTTTGGTTTTTCGGTAGATCTTCTGCGTCCAGCTAACATACTGATCCCAAATGCCGGTCCCAAATAGTTGATTTTGCTGTAGTGAATATATGCCACATAATAAAATAAAAACTAACAATATATTCATATTAGATAATGTTATTACTAGTTAGGAAATGCTACATTGCAAACAAGAAAAACAACAAGTAGTAGTAAAAGTGAATTTTTAAAATATTTATGACAAAATTCACTGAAACTACTCTTAGAAATTTTGCAAAGTAGGGAATTTGGATAAAATGGTTCCAATAGGTGAAAGACAGGCTTATTATCTCTTAGTCTTGTCTAAATATTAATGAAGATCTCACCCACATATTCAAGAGAGGTGAGACCAGAAGATCATTTATCCTTTTTTTATTCATTCTAGTTAAGGTTCTAAATAGCAATTATCACAGAAATGCTAGAAAAACAATAAAACATGCTATAATGTCAAAAACGGTTAATACCACTATAGTTTTTATGGTCCAAAAACGTTATAGCGTGCTATTTAAAATATTGATTCTATCTCCTGATACATTGTGTAGATTATTCACAAAACATAGATAAAATCAATGTACGTATAACATGTTTTATAGTCCAATTGTATATAATAAACTGTTACTTTGATGATCGATGACATCATCATATATTTAGAAACAAATCCTACAAATGTAAAAATTAATCACGACCATGATTAGGGGTATCAATGACACCCGTTTACTCTATCCGTATCGTATTTGATAAGACGGGTATGAGTAAGATTTTTTTTCATTAAGTTATTGGATATGAGTATGGGTAAAGATTTTTTTTTGTTAGATAAATGGGTATGGGTATGGGTACGGGTTATTCCGTACTCGTTGGGTAATGGTTAATTATATAAATTAAATTATATCATAAGTATTATGCTAAATATTTTGCTTTTTTATTTTAATGTTAATTTATTATTTAATTAAGGAATTGAATTTGTTAGAAGAGATATTTGTGATTTTATTTCTTTGCTTAATAAAAAACTATTACTTAGAATTAATTGCATATTTATATTTTAATTTTATATTAGTAATTGTGATTGCATATGTATGACATGATAAGTTTTGATAGGTTTATTTGTAAAAATAATCGTCCATTACCGTTTCGTTACCCGTTAATCTTAATGGGTATGGGTAGGGTAGGATAATTAAGGAAATTCTTAACGGGTATGGGTAGGGTATGGGTAAGGTTAATTCTTAGTGAGTATGAGTATGAAAATGGTTCCACCCTACCCGTATCGTACCCATTGACACCCCTAACCATGATGGCATTTGAGGCATTATTAGGAATAAAAACCAACCATGTTAAAACAATAATATACACTAGTGGAGAATACACTTTTAGGAACGGTTAAAAATGCCTATCAGGAACGGACCTACGCTCGTTCCTGACCCAGGGGATACTGATAGTTCCTTTAATCAGGGTCGGTTAATCGGGCGTTCCTATTTATATAATCAAGGATGGTCGTTTAATAAAAAGGCATTCCTGTTTATACAAAAAGGAACGGTTGTTTAATAAACGACCGTTCCTGTTTGTACAAACAGGAACGCCTTTTTATTAAATGACCGTTCCTATTTGTATGAATTGGAACGGTTGTTTAATAAATGACCGTTCCTGTTTGTATAAACAGGAACTCTTTTTTTAAAAAAAGCCGTTCCTGATTGGTTATTTTCAAGGACGATTATTTATAAATAGCCGTTTCTAAATTGAACTTTAATTTAAAAAAATAAATTCATTATTTGGCCAGCTACCACATATTTTTGCTGGCCTCTAAAACTAAAATCAGAATATGTAAGAATTATATTAAACATGAGATAAAAGATCAACACGTACTTCACAAACAAACAAGCTCAAGTACACAAAATTTACAATAATCCTAACTTATTACAGAATAACACATCCTAAATAGTTTTACTTTTTTCCACTAATACTTCCTTCAAGAAAAATCTAATCCATAGTAATCGGATGTAGTTGAAGTTTGTTTCATTGTAACATGTAGCTAGGAAACTCCTGTAATTTTTAAATGATAGAAGATCACAATTACAATTTTATTTGCATATTTTACAAGCAACATGAATATGATATAATATCCACCTTTATGTTTGGAAAAACATCGAGAAAGCGAGTTATTATGTCATGCATGAACAATATGACATAATATCCACATTCCCAATCTTCGAGTTGTTGTGGGCACTGTATTAAAAAAAATTAGATTCAAGTCAATATTCTGTTTTGAGCAAACATAAGAAAAATTAGATTCAAGTCAATATTCTGTTTTGAGCAAACATAAGACCAATTGTCTCTTATCTAAAGAAAAAAGAACAGCTGACCCCTTGCATGCACCATTCATGAACTATCCTTATAATACAAAATTGAAAAGCTGAGATTTGACAGCATAAAAACTAACCCCTTGCAAATTGAAATGCTGAGATTCAAAAATACCTAAATGTGCGGTCCTAATAGTCAGGAATAGCTATTTCCTAAATGCGCGTTTCTAATAGTCAGGAACGGCTATTTCCTAAATGTCTGTTCCTAATAGTCAGGAACGGCTAAATCAATTATGCGTTCCTAATATAAAACTATTAGGAACGGTTAATTATAAAATGTCGTTCCTGAATATTAGAAACGGTTGTTTATAATCGACCGTTCTTAATAAGTAACTAACAGGAACAGTTGTTTATAAACAGCCATTCCTGATTATCCAGGAACGGTTAATTGTAAATGACCGTTCCTAATATTCATTTTTAAGGTCACCTTTTAACTTTGCCCGTTCCTGATAAATAACAATATCGTTTTTTTGGCTTGGCCGACCCTAATGGGGCGTCCTAAAAGTGTATTCTCCACTAGTGATATCCAAGCAGCAGAACTTTAGGTCCAGAATTAGCAAATATTTTGTAATGTAGTTGAATTTCCAGTTAAGCATGCATCTTGGTCTCCCATGTCCATACCAAAAGGTTAAGATAGTAGATTAGAGCTTCTTGATTGATAAAATTGAGAAAAAAAAGCTGCAAAATTAAAAAAAGGTCAATTATTATCAAATTATTATCAATTGGAGGCAGGCCCACTCTATTAACTTTGGTATTATCTGCTATGAAATATTCTATCAATATATTAAATTCCTTATAACGTAATAGCTAAAATTGATAAAATTAGATATAGATTTTTAATTAGATAAAATTGAGGCAATACTCTTTATGTGGAGGTTGTAGGTAATTAGAAGCCCGAATGCTTTCTGTATGTGGGAGATCAAGCAACCCAACTGTTTTTTATATTATCTCTTATTCGGGTTTCAAACCTGTAACTTTTCATACGAAGAGTATTATCTTTACTACTAGACCAAAAGTTGTTTCTCAACGAGATATAGATTTTGTGTCAGGACACAGATAAAAGTAGAAAAAAATATGCATTGGTAAATTGAAAATCCTCATGCCTCTAGGTAAAGAATTTGAAGATTTAGGTATTTGTGATCTAAGACAAATAAATATTAAATACATCACTACTGTAGTAGTGGTGGTGGATGTTTAATTAAGAATCTCTTATATAATGGCCTTTGGAAAACATTAGTAATACATAAGTACTATACTAATAATAGGCATATTAGCTCATCTCCTTTTTCGGAAAGAAGTCAGTACGTTAGAATCTCTATGTAAAAGTTGCATCTCTTATCTTCCTCGGTAAAATTCACAGGTGAAATTCTGGACAGATCTTTGATATCAAGAGACTGCACCTTAGCTACTGTTTACCCACACCTTTTTGCTATCTGCGTTACTCCACTTAAGGTACAAGAAGTTATGAATACACAAGGAGGGCTATTCATTTTAGAAGAAATCTGGTTGGCAAATTACATTTTGAATGGACTGAGATACTGCACATTATCAACACAATTTCTTATACACACATCCAAGATAAAATCTAGATGGGAACCATCAGAGGCTTTTACTGTTAGGGCATACTGCAAAGAAGGTTGAGGGAGGCCACAACAGAGTGAATGCCAGAAGCAATAGATGCAAATCCTTTAAGGGTATGGAATCCACATGACACCCAATTGGTGCTATTCCAGGGGGGAGAGCGATGAAACTCAATTTGAAGGAATATAGGAGCAGTTTTATAGTACGTAGTAATAGTTAATGTTCTGAAAATATGACCTCTAACAAATAGTGAACGAATGATCTTTGCTAGTGTAACAGCTTAATTATAGGTCTGACTTAATTATTTTGCTGTGTTAATTAGACAATACGTATGTGCATGGGGTCTGACATGTATATAAAAGGGTGTTGTATCATCCTCTTATAAATATATATATAAGGGTGTCGTCAACAAACAAGGGTACTCGCTTTTGCAACTTAAGTTACAGCTTAATGAAACAGGACTAATTATGTATTATTAAAATGTTAAAAATAAATAGGATTAGGGACTTGTATTAGTCTCAGAGGACACTCTTTGGGTATAGTTCATCATAGGCTAAGTTAAAGAAATAAAGGGAGCAACTAAATTGGTATATAAAGTTACTCAACCTTTTTTCTTTTATAGAAAGTTACCGTTTATTTTCCAACAGCTCTTTTTCTTCCTTTGGCTATATAATGCCCACTGTACAAACAAATCAATACAAGAAATATATTTCTCTCATTTTCTCTACTGTCTCATATTACTAAATATATCATAAAAAAAAATAGAAACAGCCAAATAAGGAAAAAAAAAAATACATAATTTGGTTGGTGATCGATGCTTACACCCACTTTGTATCGGAGGAAAGAGCATTAAATAATGTGACTAGCAAGTGGCAAGTCCACTAACTAGAAGCTTGGCAAATCCATCTTTTTCGACTACACACAGACGGTGATATATATATACCTAAGGCATAATAAATATATAGTGTTATTCGCTATGCATGTCCGCATACTTTGATCCATGCAATAATGCAATTTGTTTCTGAGGTGGTCAATCCATATGAGCGCAAGTCATTTTCTTATTAATACCCTCCTTGCATGTCCACAAGCATATACGTACAACAAGAATGTGACAGCATTCCCGTGAGATACTGTATACCGACATTGGTATTTGTTTGGGCTGAAGTAAATGGACTCTTCTTGTTTTCCAATCGGGATGGTATTTTTTTTTCCCCACATGCATGCACCATTATTATGCAATTGTCGTGTATTGAATCTTTTTGTCGTGTATTATTATGCAGAATAATGGTGCTTTAATCTTATATATGCATCTGCACTACAATGAATTACTTTTATGTCGTGTATTTAATGGTGCTTTGCATTTACCATTATTATATATGCATCCGAATGATTACATAATAATGGTGCTTTGCATTTACGCTTTATGTCGTGTATTTAATTGGGCTAAAGTAAATGGACTCTTTCTTGTCGTGCACATGCATATGCATGCATGTGGGGAAAAAAAATAAATACCATCCCGATTGGAAAACAAGAAGAGTCCATTTACTTTAGCCAAAACAAATACCAACACGTACGCGTACATAAAGCGTAGAAAAAAAAACATCGTCGTTCAATTGGAACTTTGATCTCAAATAATTTTAGCTTACATTCATTTTGTGATATATATATTCGCTAATATTTCTCATATTATCATCACTGATGGCATAAATAAATTGTTTGATGAATTGCAGAAATGGTGTTCAAATAGTGTGATTCAATTTGAAATTTATTTTGTCAACCATATAAAAGATGGTTAACTTCATTGTTTAATTTGTACCAAAATTGGATCCATATCTTATTTGAGTACTGGAGAAAAATGGAGGGAATGCAAAAAATTTAAAATTAACGAGTGAACAATGCACCATGGAAAATGGATGTATGATCGATGTATATGCATCTGCACGACAGCAGGATTGATTGCTCTCATTAATATGGTAAATTCAAAGCACCATTATTATGCAATTGTCAATGCCAATTCGCTTTTCATAAGGATGTTATTATTAACTAAAAACTCTTTAATCTTTTTTCTTTAATTTTTTTTAAAAAAATTGGTAGACATTTCACCGGGTAGTGTTCACTAATATTAAAGAGATAAGATATTTTCTTCGATATCTGAATGGCCGTCGGCCGGGCACTGAGCGACTAGTAGCCAATAGGCAGTAGCTGGAGAATAAATCCAAAATTTGTTTAACACTTGGTTTTGAATTGGTTAAATAATTATACGTACGCTGCATGAAGATTAGAAAAAATGTGTCGTGTCATGCCTTACTATAATTAACATATTGTAAATAAATTAATTTTTTATGTGTTGTGATGTGTACATCGTATCGTGATTAAAATATCAAGCGATGGTATGATTACATTACGTGAGTTACGTTGTACCCAAACGTGTTCTGATTAAATGTGACTTGCGTGACTCGTATGATTATTTGATCATAGTTTAAGCTAGTTTATTGAAGATTTATCATTTGATCAAGATCTAATAATTCTAATTACACGTGACTTGCGTGATCATGTGCCGTGCCGTGGTCAGATCTTTTGTGTGACGTGCCGTGCCAAATTTTCAAATATAATCACTATATGCGAATAGCCACAGCACGGAACATACGAGTCACGGCACGTAACCGACACGTACACATATCGTACCGTTTTGTGACAGAATCAACTCCACCGTGCCATTTTTCCTACTCTGCCGCATGTTTCTATATACATTTCTAAATTCTAGCCAAACATTTCAGAGGCTGACAGCGTAATTAACTCTTTCAAATCTCACTACATGTATAAAACACATCATCATTTAAGAACTAATCAGGAAGAAGCTTCTTTAGTTAAGTTTAAATCCGAACCGTCCGATTAGAATCTAGACTAATTTCGTTCCAATCTGTAACACAATAATATATCCTTTAACATTCGTATTAATATACGACGAACGAATCAAATTCACCGGTAACACAGTCTATAGGGCATATAGGTGATATGAATTCGTGCATATCCACGTATTAATAAAATTACGTTCTGCAAAGAAATATTAATTCTTGAGCATTGACTTTGTCATGGAGAACTGTTCAACGATCAACTAAATCAATATTTAAGAATTAACTATGATTAAGGCAGGGCGAATGCAGAATTTTTACAAGAGTAGAGTAAGAAATCATTCAATCAGATTTAAACTCATTAGATAATAGAATACTAGATAAAACATAATAAGTATCAAGGCTATCTATTTAACTTGTTGGGGTTAGATTATGCTTTAAATTGTTGAGCTATTTAAAATATATTGGATTGTTGAATTATCTATTTAATTTGTTAGACTATTTAAAATATATTAGATTGTTGGGCTCACACATCACAGGTATAGGGTATGATAAAATCATTATTCAGGATAGGGTAGAGGCCCAGAATCTAATTTGTGTACATTAATTTTGGATTTCGAGGATCTGTAACAAGCTACATCCGCCCCTAACTAGGGGTGTCAACGATATCTTTATAACCGTTTACTCGGCTCTAACTGTATTTGATAAGACAAGCATGGATAAGAATTTTTTCTCGTTAGTTTATCGGATATGGATATGGGTAAGAAATATATTTTGTTAGCTTAATTAGTGGGTAAGAATATGTGTAACTAATTATTAAGAGCTATTATGTATCCTTAGGTAATTAATAAATATAAAATTATATATGATATTTTTTTTCAATTATACATTTAACTATATTATTATATTATTATAAATAGATTGATTTATATTACATTTCAATTTTTTTTATTTAGTAATTTACGATAAAATTAATTTATCTAACATTTCATATAGTTTTTAATTAATAAGTTACGAAAAAGATGATTTATACAATACTTTATCATTTCATTTAGTTAATAATTTCTAAATTTAAAAATAATGGGATAAAAAAATATTAATGGTATGTAAAAATTATAATTTTTAATATTATTATTATGTGATATTAAGTACTTGATGTATATAGTTATTTGTTATATTTTTGGATTAAACTATATACTCTTCTTTAAATTTTGTTATTTATTTTGTTATTCGTTATCTTAATGAATAAAAGTAGGTTATGAGTAAGTTAATATATAAAAATGTCATACATCCGACCCGTACCGAAATTTTTCTGTTCCTCCCTCACGTATTATTGTTCTCAACTAATTAAATTAATTACTAGTGGTCAAGAAAAAAAAAGCAATGCTACAGTATATCTTGCCCACCACTTAATTAGTCCACTTCATATTTGTTATATAATGAGGAAACAAAACATACACTTCGCAAGACAGGAAACAATGGCCCTTGTACTAAAACTATTTTTCCTCTCTCTTTTGCTCCCCTTGAGCTACTGTGCAGATCCTATAGCAAGTTACTGTGCCCAGAACATCACAAGTAACCAAACTCAAACCAACATAAACCAAGTTATATCAGACCTAACAACCCGTGCCTCTGTCGGCGGCTTCGCACTCACCTCCTACGGCAATGGAAATGACACAATTTACGGCCTTGCACAATGCAGAGGTGATGTCAGTGCAAGTGACTGCTCAGCTTGCCTTGCTAGCGCTGCTATGCAGTTTAACGTGGTTTGTTACTTTGTTTCTTTACAAACTTATCTAAGAAGTTTAATTTTTAATACAAGTGAATATGATTAATTGTGTTGACGGTAATAAAAACACAGACATGCCCGAATCAAGCCGATGCAAGGCTCTGGTATGACTACTGCTTCATGCGTTACGATAACGTTAACTTTGTAGGGCAGTCTGATACCGACTTCTTCACCATTCTATACAATGTCCAAAACGCCACAGATCCTAATGCATTTGACAAGGCTGTCATCAAGCTGGTGAACAAAGCAAAATCACATGCAGTTTACCCCGGCAAAGGCAGTTTGGGACGTCAAAAAACCAATTTCACAGAATACATGGACATCTACGCTCTGGCGCAGTGCACAAGGGATCTCCAACCAATGGATTGTGCTCATTGCCTATCGTCAACCCTCCAGTACTTCCCGATTTATTGCTCGCATAGGCGAGGGTGCCAGGTGCTGTATAGTAGTTGCATGGTGCGATACGAAATATATCCATTCTACTTTCCTCTTGATACCAACGCTAAAAATTCTGGGGTAGACAAATTATACACTAAGGCTATACTGCATCCTCGTCCTCATTAGTGCTAATTTGTCTGCTGTTCAATCTAGTTTTGTCTAGTAATTATAATAAAAGGGTTGCTTTATAGTGAAGATCTTTGATGGTCCACTGCATGTATGTTTGTATGTGTGTTGTGTGTTGTGTGTATGTGTTATGTGTGTTGTGTGTATGTATGTATTGCTGGTAATTGACAATGTTTCTTGAATTTCTATCCATTAAAAATATAAGGTTTTTATTTTAATATAATATGTGATAAAAGTTGTTACACCAATAATTAGCCGAAATTTTTTAGTTAGTATTTAGAAAAGGAGAAAATTTTCCAGTGTGTTGATGCAAACTTTTAAAATAACCCATTTCTCCATAAAATCACCATAATATTTAATATCTCTAAAAAAAAAAAAAAATTTTGTTATATCTATTATCTAATTATATCAAAAATTAAATTGTCCAATATATATACTCTTTAGAATTAAAGGAAGATGTGTATTAATTATTCTTGTTTCGTTATCCCCTTATCATCACTACTATAATTTTCAGTAATGGCAACAAAACTAAATGGTATTAGCAAGCGTAGGAAGCGTAGGAAGGATCAATCCTTGCAATAGTAATGGCAACGGGACTCAATGTTATACACTGTCCCTTGAATCACAAAGTATACACTTTTTCTTAAGCATGAAGTTGATGATGGTTTTTAATGATTGGACTTGTCAAAGTGAAATAATTTAATTTCTTAATTTCTTGTATAACTTGCAAAAATCCGGTTAATAAACTAATGTTTTACATCACATTATGAAACAAAAAACAAAGAAATCAGAATAGAGGTGTGTTTTTATAATATTATTTTGAAGTTTCAGAGCACACCTCTTTGGGGAAGCGTATCCCCTCAAGTATTGCATCATGCAAAACATAAGGAACAGCTCAGATTTATTTCCAGCTGGGTCAAAAGAAAAACAATGCTGTTATATAGTTATATAAAGGGGTCCGCTTTGAGATTTGTACCAAGTTAATTAAAGAACGAACGGACTTTAATAATTCTACCCTTAGGTGGAGATGCGGATTGATCTCTCTTTGGCATATATACTATGAATAGATTAGGAATGTAAAGAGTAAATTGATGCCTCCCAAAGTTTTCAATTTTAGCGTAACCAATTTCACAAGGTAATGGTAAAATTGGGCTAATTTTTATTAGAAACTTAAGATAGATCTAGTTTGAATGTGAGAGAGAGGCAAAGGGGAGGTGCACAGTTGGTTAGAAAAAATATAATGGAATTGTTGGTCATTCAAAAGTCGAGAATTTGGTTTTCTCTCATGATTTTGCAGCTTATGCAAAGATTTAAATAAAAAAATATATAAAAAGAGAGGTAAGAGGACGAGGAAACAAGAATTAATGCATGTACATCTCTCTTTAAGTTAAAATGTATAATGGGCAATTTAATTTTTCAAATAATTAAATAAAAAATAAAAATAAATAGAATGGGAGAGAGAAAATAAATTGTTTGTGGGGATATTGGATAAATAAATAAATTTCAATGTTAGCGACACATTGGTAAAAATTCCAATGTTGGCCGGTTTGCGCACACACATTGTCTGCGTGTCCCTCTTAAAGGCTATGGAAACTATTGAAATTCAGCACCGAATTAAAAGGCCAAGCCCAATTTAGTAATTAAATCAAAAATATTAGTTAGCACCAAATAGGCTCAAGCCCAATTAGATAATTACAAGATTGATCTAGAAACTACTAAAGAAAAAATCTTGTAGGGTAAGATATATGAAAATTTAGAAGAATCTAAAAATATCTTAGATCTAGATGTTTGTTTGGCTCTCATGGAGCAAGTATAAATATGGTGCCTTGTTCCTCATTTTCACCATCCAAGTAAGAAAATAATATTGAATCATACAAGTAGTAGAGTGTTGTAGTAGTTTGAAGGTGTAGAATAATATAAGTAGTAAAGAGTGTAATCTTGAAAATTAGATTATTAAGTAGTAGAGTTGTAAAAATATCTTAAGAAAATAATAAAATTAGTTTCAATATTGTGTCCCTACTCAACATAAACAATGTTGTCTTCCTACTAACATTGGAACTTTTATCAATGTGTTGTCAACTTTAAATTTTTATTTCTAATAATAATTGTTCCATCCCTCGGGAGAGTTGCATAGCGCAGACGATATGTCTGTCTTCCGGCTAACTTGGGAATTTTTACCTATGTAAATTTTTACTTTTTTAACTGCTAACTAAAAAAAAATGGAAATATTAGAAGCTCTGAAAATAATTTGCGCTAGTGATCAAGGGTAGATCCAAAAGGCACAATAATAGACAAGTATCTACTCTTGAATTCTGAAAAAAATAATAATAATTAGGCTCAATAGTATTTTACATTTGTGCCTATTTCTGATTGGGAATAAGACTTACTCCTGAATTTATTTTACTACCAAGCAAAAAGAAAAAAAAAATCTAGCAACCCAGTAAAATAAAATAAAAGGACATCCCAACAAAGAAGAATGAAAAACGCAGTCACTGTGCTGAATTAGGTGAACCAAGTAGCACGTTGAACTGGTCGGTGCATGATTCCTTTTGTTTTCGTATTGCCTCCACGCAACACAACCTAAATTTGATCGCGAGTGAATCTTTATGTAATCTGAACCAAGTAGCACTTAGGTTCTGTGCCATGGCAGGTAGAGCACGCACAACCCTCGGTCTCTTTGGCTGAGTTTCAAAACGACTATGTCTGTTTCTCGGATGGATCTTGGATGGACGGGTGGTACGGGTGGTACGGATGGTGGTGTGGTTTAAAGAAGAATTGATTTTATACAAATGAAAAGCTGTCAAGGGCTGCTGCCCTTTGCAAATTGAAGCTTTGGCACTTAATTAAAGAGGCTGTTCTGATTGTTACTGGTTTGGGGATTGATGCATGTTCTTTCCACTCTGATTGCTTGGAGCTAGTTACAATTTGCTCAAGTATGCAACCATGCACCATTGAATGCGGACTGGAGTGCTTTTGATAAAATTTTGGAAGTTTGCCAATTGATGCAGAAAAATAAGTTGTTTAATTTTGTTCATGTTCAAAGAAGCCAAAATGATATGGCGAATAACTTAGTGAAAAAAGGGAGGATTTATGGATAGAATTATGTGGGACACACCTTTCCTTGTTTTAAACTTTAAGATATTTGAAATAGAAGGGTAGATATCAGATCAAATTCTAGTTTTTTTCTTTATTTCTGATGTGGGGATCGATTAGCCAATTAGAATTAATTTGGTAATTGACCAAGGACTTTAAGAACTTTAATTTGATATTTTGATAATTTTAATTTGGTAATATATTAATTTGGTCATCTTTTATTTAGGTAATTTGATAACTCGCCTTGACCTTTAATTCTACATTTTAGAGTTTTAAAAATGAACAAGTACTTTAAGAAGACATCTAATTCTCCAATTTGTTCAACTTATACATTTTAGAGTATCAAAAATGAACAAGTACTTTAAGAAGACATCTAATTCTCCAATTTGTTCAACTTTACAAAGAACAAGACAAATCTAGTCTCATTTAGGCTCGAATCCCTCTCATGAGGTTATTAGTGCCAAACAAGACCTATTTCTGATCTTGGTCTAAGGCCACTTACCCGACTTCGGTTTGTTTGCAGGCCTGGCTGGATATTACTATATTTGTTGTTTTATATATGAGGAGGGTTCAAATGCACCCAAATTTTTGTGCACCCAAAGTCCGAATAGTTAATCCGAACCGTTAGATTCGATATATATATTAAGATGTTCTTAGAGACCAAATTTTACATTTTTTAGATTTTTTTTTTACTATTTATTAAGCCACTTTAAAAAATCACTGATCTAATAATTCAGAAAATATAAAATCAACGATTTTCAAAGTGAGTTAATAAATAGTAAAAAAATTCTAAAAAATATAAAATTTGGTCTCCAAACACATCTTAGTATGTATATCGCATCTAACGGTTCGGATTGACTATTCGGACTTTAAAAACAGAGAAAAAGGATTTGAAATATATGATGCATTTGGATGCACAAAAATTTGAGTGCATTTGAATCCTCATCTTTAATTATATATATATAAAAGAATATTATTTATTACAACTTTTAATATTTTAAACTAAATTAATTTGTACTCTTGTCAGCATTTTGTACATCTAATTAAAATCCTTAATCCACCTCTACTAATGATGCTTACACCCACATTGAATTGGAGCAAGCTGTAGTGTACCTGTGTACGTCAGTAATGTCATTAGCAGGTGACAAGTCCACTATTATGAAGTTTTGCAAATCCATCTTGCATACACCCACAGACGGTGATATATATATACCTCAGCCATAATAAATATGTAGTGATTTCGATAGCTATGTCCTCATCCTTTGACCCATGCAATTGGTTTCTGAGGTGGTCAATATTCCATACGTGCGCAAGTCGTCACTTTCATTAGCCGTGAATAGAAAAAGCATATTTAGGAGGTACTCCCTCGCGAAAAGTACTGTTGTGAATAAAAAAAAATATTTATGATGGTACTCTGTTGCGAAAAGTCACTTTTTATTCTTACAAACAGTCTTATTTTTGTTATTATTATTATTATTATTATTATTATTATTATTATTATTATTATTATTATTATATATAGATAGATAGAGAGAGAGATAGACTAATATACAATCGATTGCATCACGCCTCCTGTGCAACCAAGTTATTTTCTGATTTTTAAAGTCCAAATGATTGATCCGAACCGTTAGATGTGTTCTCCATATTAATATGTACTTGGAGACCAAATTTTCAATTTTTTGAAATTTGTTTACTATTTTTTAAGTCACTTTGAAAATCGCTGAGAACCATACCGTTGGATCAGCGATTTTCAAAGTGGCTTAAAAAATAGTAAAAATATTCCAAAAAATGTAAAATTTGGTCTCCAAGCACATATTAATATGGAGAACACATTTAATGGTTCGGATCAATCATTTGGACTTTAAAAATCGGAAATGACTTAGTTGCACGGGAGGCGTGGTGCAATCGATTGTATATTAGCATATCTCTCTCTCTCTCTCTCTCTCTCTCTATATATATATATATATATATTAGTCGAGGGATTCTGAAAAAATAACTATGAATTAGTTTTGTAATTCTCCTCTTGAGTCCTTTCTTAAGGACGAAACGTCTTCTTCTTTTCAAAATCAATGCCGCCGCCTAGAAGAATGCGCATTCAAGAGGCACTGAATCAAACTGGACCGAGACAGTCACCACTTTGAGAGGAGGAAGAAAAGGGCACTGAATCCAATTGGACCGAGACAGTCACCACTCAGCCAAGAAGGCACTGAATCAAACTGGGGAACTGAATCAAACTGGGGAACTGAATCAACCGGTCCAGGATAGTCACCACTCAGAGAGATGGAAGGAGAAGAAGAAGAGAGGAGAAAGGAGACAACTCTTTGCAATCTTGTCATCAACAATAGCCATAAAAACATGTACCTTAATTATTATATATATAGATAGTAGCTAGAGATTACAGCCTCCTATTCGAACCTGGTAAGTTGAGACAAGAGAGTAGATAGCGATCTAAAGCGGTGACTAGATACATTAAATGAAAGCCTCGCTCAAATTAATTGAGACGAAGTGAACCGGGACGGATAGGAGAAGGGAGGACGGAGCTGCTGCTGCTACTTCGACTCTCATTATTGCACCAAGATTCAAATTGCATTCCTTATGATCATAGACTCGATGTACTAAGCTACGGGAAGTAAATTAAATGGTGCGTGTTGGAATCGTACTATTTAGGCCTTTCATTTCACAGTTTCAATCTTACACATATTTAGAAAGGAGTAGGTTCAATGGTCATTGGATCTACTTTTATATCTAATGGACTTTGTAACTGTCGATTTACTTTAAAATATGTATATATGAAAACTGATCCGAGACTGCGCTAATATTAAAGCATAGCACACAGATCTTAAAGCTGATCGAACATTCTTCGAGTCCATCAAATCTAAAGTGAATCAATGAACATTGAACCTACTCTCTGCAGTGTACCAAGAGAAAGAAACTCCGAGGCCCACCAGCTAATTGCAACTTGGCATTCCGATGCTTGTAACACTATTTTGATTTTTTCTTATTTCTTTTATATAATAGTAGTGACATATCTATATATATACTTTTTCTTTTACTTTTTGTAATGTTTTTTCTTCTTGTAAGCTAAAGTTTGAAATCTGAATTAAAAAAACCTAGGGGTTTGTTTGTCAAAGAAAAATACCAACACATAAAGTATAGAAATAAAAAAAAAATCATCCAATTGGAACTTCAATCACTCTGATAATTTTAGCTTTAATTAATTGATATATTCAGTTAATATTTTTCATATTTATTATCATACCACTATAATAGCCTACATAAAATGTTTGAATTGCAGAAATGTTGTTCATATTGTGTGATTCAATTTTATTTCAATTTGAAATTTAGTTTTTTAACTAAAAACGCTTTAATATTTTTTCTTTTATTTTATGAAATATGTTGGAAGACATTTCACCGACTAGCTAGCCTTCAAAATATTAAAGAGATTATAAGGGTGATAATGCAAAGTGCAAACTAATTTTGAAGAATTTTTTTCGATATCTGAGCTGGCATTGATGATTTAACTATTAGTAACCAGTAACTGTAGAAAAAGTCCAAAATTTGGTTCAAGGCTTGGGTTTTGAATTCCTAGCCGAACTTTTATATGCATTCCTAGCCGAACTTTTCAAATGCCGACAGAATAATTTCTTAAATCTCGTTACGTACGTCCACTTCATCATTTACCGAAATTATTATTAATAGAAAATTAATTAAATAAATATTAATAATGGAGAACGAATATGATTTTTTTTAAGATATAGAGAAAACGTGATAGTGTATATATAACATTCATAGAATGTTATAGACTACTACAACCTGATTAGTCATAAACTAATTACCACACTTATTAATTAATTAAAAAAAATATTACTAGACGTGATAGAGTATCACGTCCAAACAGAATTTGAAAAACCAATGCATTTGTCCGCATGAAAATTCAAATTGGGCCTTGGACGTGATTGTTATTCACGTCCAGTAATTTTTTTTTTGTTAATTACGAAGTGCGGCAATTAATTTACGACTAATCAGACCGTGGTAGTCTATAATATTCAAAGGACGTTATACACTATCACGTTTTCTCAATATTTCAAAAAAACTCAGATTCTTTCTTCATTATCAATATTTATTTAATTAATTTTCTATTAATAAAAATTTCATCATCATTTAAGAAGCAATTCTTTAATTAATATGTGCAGACATTGTTAAGAATTATTTTACCTTATTGAAAAAAAATTCACCGGTACCTTAGGGCTTAAGGTGATATGAATTCGTGGTAGTCAGACTTTTAAACTATGAAGGTTAATTATATAAATTTTTATGCTACTAATGGAGGTCAATTTTACCGTATCTATAGCATTTTACTCGAAACTATATAGAAAATTGTGTAGAGAAATAAATCTGTTGTTATTTCAATAGAATAATATACGATTCTGTTATTCTGATCTCAACCGTTCAACGTTTTTCATATGCAAATCTTAACATAAATTTTGTTTTCATACACGAATCTTAAAAAAATTAAATGATTGGAATCGAAATAATAGAATCCTGTTATTCCATAGGAATGGCAGAATATTTATTTGCCATAACTTGAACATGCCTCCGCCTCTACCCAGTACCCACATGTGTTAATAAAATTGCGTTCTGCAAAGAAACATTCTAGAGCATTGACTTTGTGCAGCACTGTTCAACAATCAATTAATTCAATAATCTAGAACTTTGACTTGATCTCTAATTAATATGTCAACCCAAAATTTCCACATGAGCCTCCGTCGATCGCGTGATATTTTTCTCAACAAAAATTCATTAGTGGTCAAGAAAAACGGATCTGTATCCTCCCAGGTACCTGACTCAATACAATATGGCTCAGATTTCCTATCAGCTGGTCAGGATTCGAGATGACAGAGGGGCAGGATTATTTGTACTTTGAGATGCGTGCTAACTTATTTTCGGACCGTCCGGTTCAACTCTACTCGGTCAGGTAACCTGAGGGGATACGAATTCAAGAAAAACTCCAATGCTCCATACAATATTCTTCCCCCTCACTTAATTAGTCCACTTCATATTTGTTATATAATGGGGGTAGGGTAACAAATATTATTCTATGTATGAATAAAACAATGGCACTTGTACTACTAAAACTTTTTTTCTTCTCTCTTTTGCTCCACTTGAGCTACTGTGCAGATCCTATAGCACATTACTCTGCCCAGAACTTCACAAGTAATGAAACTCAAACCTTACAATTCAACTAATTCTTATTTGATTCAATGGACTTCTGATTTAATTAAATATTTTCTGATTCATTACATTTGCATGTAGGAGATTAGGAGATGCACTGTCGGCATAAACTTTGATCAGGGACCAGTCGGTTGTTGCAAAAAGACATTTTTTCTCTCACTGAGGGTCAATCATGTTCTAATGATACGCTCCTACCAGGGCATATGAAAGTGCTTGTCGAAAGCCTCCTTGCATTTGCATGTGCATGCACCTCTGGAACCAGTTAGTACCCTTTTTCCTCATGCCTTTAATTTCGTCTCGTCTCCTTATCTCTTATTTAATACACACACACAAACACACTGCCCCACGAGCCCATCTCAAGCTGCCAAACCAAACCAACCAAACCCATTTGCCATGACGCATCTTTTCTCTCTTTTTCTTTTTCCTTTCATTCTTACCAGCTACCAGCATATACGCATGCATGCAGTAAAAAGCGAGTTCTTTTATTTTATTTATCTTATTTTTTAGCAAACGAGTAGTAAGCGAGGTGAGTGACCTTGTGGCTTGTGCACACTGCACAGTCTGTAAGAAGTGCATGATTAGCGTCTGCACAAACCTACAAAAGGATGTTCAAAAGATTCAACAAAAGCCGAGCCAAAAGATGGGATGAAAGTAATAGGGATGGAAAAAAGAATCGTACTTTTGCAATTATATTACATGTGGTGGGTAATCGCACAAACGTCGCAAAACTATATATCTACAATACAATAAAGTTAAGTAAATAACTAAAATTATGACTTTTATTAAACATTTAATTGATAGGGGATAGATAGTCTCAATACAATAACATATAATACATAGAATATATTCTCTTGAGATTGCTACTATTAAAATAATTTCCAAATCAATGAAAAAATAAAATTTGATCAATTTAGTGTCTGAATTCACAATGATAAATATTCATTCAGTGCTCGTGAAATTTTATTTTAGCTAAAAGTAAAATATCATAGCAAAACCCATTATGTAGAATGAATAGAGGCAATTGATTTCTATTTTTAAAATTTTATTTATATTTATGTATGATTTTCTATATAATTCAAAATAAAATATCACAAGTACTGTAAAATTGATTAATTCTCACTTTTAGTATAAATGTTTTATATAATTAATTTTTATAGTATGAAAGTCTTACTCTGCTCCACTGACAATCATTTTTGGTTAAAAAAAAGTACGTTGTGCATGTGATTAGAAAATTTTTAAGCACAACTTTGTTTCTAAACTGGGCAAATTTTGAAATGTCGCAATATTTTATACCAATGGAATTCCGTAAAATTTTAAATTATAATAACTAGCATAACTGAGAAGTATAGCATCTTACCTCTACCTGTACCTGTTGTAGGCATGGTTTTCCTCTGAGATGCCATCGGAGTTGAAATCCAATGGCCCAAGTTGGGAATCAATCTTGTAAAGGTCAAATTAATAAATTATTTACTAAATATTCTCATTAACATGATTACACTTTTCATTTGTTTAACCATGTACATAATCGGTTCTTGCAAAAATGAATGGTAGGTGTCGATGGACGACGATTACCGCTGGTCACTGTGGAAGTGTTGGAACAACTTGGAGATGAAAGAGCTCCATGAGGAATATCTTCGGACCGCCCCCCCCCCCCCCCTGAATCAAATGGAGATAGTTGGATATTCCATATCAGGCGGAAGCAAACTAGGATTGAGGGTTTCCTAATCTCATTAGGGTTTAGGGAACTGAGGGATTTCATGACTTGGAGGCCGCTGGACTTGTCTATTAATACACCAATTAATAATCTGATCTACGTGATAAATTCCTAGGATAAGTACCACACTGACCTTTATTAATTGTAGGGCTTATGCCCAATATCTACAGCAGAGTGGACAGCAATTGGAGAGGCAAAGAACTTGTCAATGGTCAATGTTTCATGTATTAAAAAATTATATGGAGTATTTCATTTTAACTTATTTCAAGTTCAAACATAAAGGAAACATTAAGGAACCACTACAGAGGGTAGTTGAACACTAGATGGTTGTATTTGTAGATGTTATACCCCTTGACCAGTACATGCATGCCAATAAAAATTGTGGTGTACTTAGTTTACGTCATTAGCCCTTTGTTGTATGGTTTAGTTATTGCTACCTTATTATATGTACTTTTGGAGTTTAGACTCACATAAGCTTGGTTTATCGCTTGGTTGTTGTGCTTATTATGAGTTACTTTGTTGGTTTTTAGTTATAAATGATATGCTGGTTGTTTTTTGATATTGCATATCTAACCTTATATGCTTTGGTATAACTCATCTTGTAATTATTGTTTCATGATGAATAGAACGAACCTCAGCCCTTTCTAAAAAAAAAAAATAAGATCAAACATAATTGCACTAATAAAATTGAATTTTGTTTTCCAACTCTATTTTCAGGTCCCACAGCAAGTATATGACTGGGAGTGTGGATACTACGTGATGAAGAATATGGATTACATCATCCGTGAAATCGCAAGTGATTTTCCAGAGGTATGTCAATTTTGTTTCTATCATGCACTGATTTTAAGTTCTTAATTAATTATAAATTCACTATTATTAATATGTTTTCATTTAAATATGCAGTCTCCGCTACCACACCTTCCATACATTTACGTAGAATTGCACGAGGTTCGTGTCTGATGGTGCAGGTACTTCTTGGAATGGCAGCTTCCATTTTATGGGGAGGATATTTATTTATAAAAACTTTAGGTACATATATATGATGTATATGATGTACATTTTTGTGGGTACTAGCTAGCTAGAACAATTAATGGTTGTGTTTTGAAAGATCCATTTGGTATGTCCTGGGGGTTCTCTTAGTTTGTTGTAACAGAACAGATGTGTTAATGAATGATGGTACGTGGGTTAACTTAGTGCTGTACTGTTCTCTATATATGCTTTGTTGATCTTCTATATTAATTATCTTGCTTAATTTGCTGCATGTTATTTGTATTCGATTTGGTGCTATATATATATATCTAGAGAGAGATTATATATATATATATATATAGAGAGAGAGAGAGAGAGAGAGAGAGAGCCTAATGTGCATTCGAATGTATATGGTTCGAAATACACACGGTCCAAATTTGAGTTTTCAAAATCCAAACGGTCAATCCGAACTATTCATCTTGTTCTCTATATTAATATGTGCTTGGAGACCAAATTTTACATTTTTATGATTTTTTTTACTATTTATTAAGTATTTTACAAAATTGTTGATCTAACAGTGGCTGCTGATTTTACTGTTTTGTGTAGTCACTGTTGGATCAACAATTTTGTAAAATACTTAATAAATAGTAAAAAAATTCAGAAAAATATAAAATTTGATGTCCAAGCACATATTAATATGGAGAACAAGATGAACGGTTCGAATCGACTGTTTGAATTTTGAAATTTCAAATTTGGCCCGTGTGTATTTCGGGCCATATACATTCAAATTTAGTCACTATATATATATATATATATATATATATATATATATATATATATATATATATATATATATATAGATATAGATATAGATATAGATATAGAGGTGGGCTACGGTGAGTTGCGAAGTAAAGCGACTATTTTACTTCACACTCATATTTTGCGTTTTAAAGTTCAAAATGTCGATCCGAACCGTTCATCTTGTTCTCCATATTGAAATGTGCTTGGAGACCAAATTTTACATTTTTTGGATTATTTTTTACTATTTATTAAGCAATTTTGAATGCCGCTGATCTGATGGTCCAGAAAATTTTACTGTTTTTTACTGTTCACAGCAAAACAGTAGTTTTCAAAAATGCTTAATAAATAGTAAAAAAATTCCAAAAAATATAAAATTTGGTTGCCAAGCACATTTCAATATGGATTAAACATCTAACGGTTCGTATTGGTCGTTTGGACTTTCAAAATAAAAATACGGCGTGAAGTAGAAACGCGTTTTACTTCGCAACTCACCGTAGCCCACCTCTATATATATATATATATATAGAGTAAGGCTTGGGTGCTATGGATAGCATAGAGGGCCACCGTGCTATGGCTCAATATTTGAGTTTTCAAAATTCAAACGGTCGATCCGAACCGTTCATCTTGTTCTCCATATTAATATGTGTTTGGAGACCAAATTTTATATTTTTTGAAAATTTGTTATTATTTTTTTAGATAGGTAGAAAATCAAATATCTTAATGGTGCAGAATTTTTTAGATCAAGTGATTTTCTACCTAGCTAAAAAAATAGTAAAAATTTTTCAAAAAATGTAAAATTTGGTCTCCAAACACATATTAATATGGAGAACAAGATGAATGGTTCGGATCGACCATTTAGATTTTGGAAACTCGAATATTGAGCCGTAGCACGGGAGGCTTCTATGTTATCCATAGCACCCAAGCCTTACTCTATATATATATATGAGGAGGGATCGGATTACACCACTATTTTGGTGACATGGTGTGACAATGTCCATTTTTGAAATTTCAAAATCCAAATAGTCGATCCAAACCGTTCAATATGATGAATATATTAAGAGTAACTTGGAAATCAAATTTTACATTTTTCTGTATTTTTTTTACTATTTATTAAGTATTTAACAAAATCGCTATATTCAGACCGTTGAATTTTTGAACCCCTCTAAATAAACCAAAAAAAAATTCAGAAAAATGTAAAATTTGATCTGTAAGCACATTTTAACATATCCATCAAGTTGAACGGTTTGGATCGACTGTTTGGACTTTGAAAATGGACGGTGTCATTCCATGTCACCAAAAAATGGTGTCATTTGATCCCTCCTATATATATATATATATATATATAGAGAGAGAGAGAGAGAGAGAGAGAGAGAGAGGCTAATATGCTTTCGGCAGCACTTCGGTCGAAGTGCTGCCACCTCATTTTCGATTTTTCAAAATCCAAACAGTCGATCCGAACCGTTCATCTTGTTCTCCATATTAATATCTGCTTGGAGACCAAATTTTATATTTTTTTGGAATTTTTTTGCTATTTATTAAGCCACTTTGAAAATCGCTGATCCAACAGTGGCTTACCAAACAGTAAAATCAGGGGTTCACCGTTGGATCAGCGATTTTCAAAGTGGTTTAATAAATAGCAAACAAATTCCAAAAAATGTAAAATTTGGTCTCCAAGCAGATATTAATATGGAGAACAAGATAAACGGTTCGGATCGACTATTTGGATTTTGAAAAATCAAAAATGGAGTGGCAGCACTTCAGCCGAAGTGCTGCCGAAAACATATTAGCCTGTCTATATATCTATATATCTATATATATATATATATATATATATATATATATTGCTATATATAAATGGAGGCTAGCTTCTAATACAAGCATATATAATTAAATATATAAAAAGAAATCACTGATGGTTCAAAGTAATAACAGCTAGCAAACTACAACATGCAAACGCCAACACAAACACATCCAATGGTGTAATACACTTTTGCTAACGGCTAATAACACCAAGAGACGATGGTGTTTCTATTTTAACGACATATATAACGGCCACAAATCTAATATTCCCGCCGGTCTCTAATTTCTAACTGATCGCGTTGGAGCTTACCATCATCGACTCGTACCGATGGCGTATGGGTACAAATTTTCTATCAGGGCAATATGCAACGGTTCGAAACCCGATAGCGGAACGCAATTCTAACCAATATAAAAGTATTTTTTTATAGTAGTGCTAGTAGCGGTAGAAAAAGTCCAAAATTTGGTTCAAGGCTTGGGTTTTGAATTCCTAGCCAAACTTTTATATGCATTCCTGGCCATACTTTTCAGATGCCGACAGAATAATTCCTTAAATCTTGTTACGTACGTCCACATAACACATCATCATTTAAGAACCAAACAGAAAAATCAATTCTTTAATTACTATGTGCAGACATTATTAAAAAGAATAATTATTTTAGTAGCCGTGCTACAGTACCTATACTTAGAAAAATAATGTATTATGGTCCCACTAATTATATAGTCGCAACTAATTATTATTCTAAGATCTCAACAGCATCATTTCTCTATGGTCTTCACTAATTATATAGTTTCATTTTTGCAACCTCTGCACTCGTTATCGCGTCAACTTTTCTCTAATAAAAATAGTTGATTTCATTGGAATAAATACTTTAATGCACAAATATAAATACTTTCAATACTTATATATTAATATTTTCAGTGTCATATGTAAAAAATACTTAGATTTGTATACATTCGTAGTTATAAATACTTAGAAGATAAGATATTAACACTTAAAAAAATATTAATACTTTGATGCGTGAATTGTTATATATGATTATCACTTTTCGAGTTTCTCAATCATTCCCGCATCAGCCTTTCTCTAACAAAAATAGTTGACCTCATACATATAAATACTTCAGTGTATAAGCATAAATACTTTCAATACTTAGATATTAATACTTTCAGTGTCATATATAAAAAATACTTTCAAGTATAGGTATAAATACTTGTACGGCGAGGTATAAATACTGCGCTATGACGAGTCTGAAAGTACATCATCATAGATCTCATTTGAAAGAAAAAATTGCGTATGTATTAATAATATGGAAAAAATATTAAAATTGTAGAGATTTTGCAGTCCCTGTATGAAGTTATCTTTCTGCATTTAATTTTCGGTGGTCCCCCGCGAGTACAGTGCGGGTACAATGTTGCGGGTACTATTATCTTCGCGCTACAGTACCTGCACAATTTATAATTGTTCACCTCATAGCTATAAATACTTCCGTACATAGGTATAAATACTTCTATGCATAGATATTAATACTCTAGGAAAAATATTCGAATTATGAAATTTTTGTGAGCCTCACAAAAAGTTATTTTTTTACATTTAATTTTTGGTGGTCCCTCCTGTGGGTACAGTGCGGATACTGTTATCACCTTCCTATTAAAAATTCTTTTACGTTATTGAAATAATATATATATATATATATATATATATATATATATATATATATATATATATATATGAGTTAGGCTGGGGTGCTATGGATAGCATAGTGGCCTCCCGTGCTACGGCTCAATATTCAAGTTTTCAAAATCCAAACGGTCGATCCGAACCGTTCATTGTTTAATCCATATTGAAATGTGCTTGGAGACCAAATTTTACATTTTTCTGAATTTTTTTTGGGTTTATTTAGAGGGGTTCAAAAATTCAACGGTCTGAATATAGCGATTTTGTTAAATACTTAATAAATAGTAAAAAAATTCAGAAAAATGTAAAATTTGATTTCCAAGTTACTCTTAATATATTCATCATATTGAATGGTTTGGATCGACTATTTGGATTTTGAAATTTCAAAAATGGACATTGTCACACCATGTCACCAAAATAGTGGTGTAATCCGATCCCTCCTCATATATATATATATATATATATATATATATATAGAGAGAGAGAGAGAGAGAGAGAGAGAGAGAGATGGGCTACAGTGAGTTGCGAAGTAAAGCGACTATTTTACTTCACGCTCATATTTTATGATTTTAAAGTTCAAAATGTCGATCCGTCCGAATCGTTCATCTTGTTCTCCATATTGAAATGTGCTTGGAGACCAAATTTTACATTTTTTTTTATTTTGCTTTTACTATTTATTAAGAAATTTTGAAAGTCGCTGATCTGATGGTCCAGAAAATTTTACTGTCACTAGTGGAGAACATACAATTAGTGTCGCCTTAAAAAACCGACACTAATACTTTAGTATCGGTCGTTTACAAAAAACCGACACTAAAGCTAAAAAAATTTCATTTTAAGTCCCGCGCACCTCTTTCAAACGCACGCCTAGGGTTTAAAAACACTCTTCTCTCCGATCTGATCTTCTCAAACCTAGCGATCTTCTCTCCGATCTGATCTTCTAGGCGAATACCATAAGATGTGACAGGAGGAACTCCACAGGAACTTCACGCTTCTCTCCGATATGGTCCTGCGCATGCTTCACGAAAAGGGGCATAACTTTTGATCCGTCCGTCGGATCGGGCTGAAATTTTGACAGGAACTCCACAGCCCAAAGCCGCACAAGAAACCAATCTATAGATTCATTTCACCATTCGCGCGCTCAGATTCGCGATCCGAGTCTTCCTTCATAGAGTTTTGGACCTTTCTTTATAATTTGTGAGTTTTTAGGGTCTTTTATGCATCTTTTATGTATCTTTTATGTATTTTTTATTTTAGGGTTTGTATGATATTTTATTTAGGGTCTTTTATGTAGTTTATGTTTGAGAGTTTGTATGATAACAATAAATGAGTAATTTGGATGATATTTTATTTAGTGAGTGTTATTTGTAAATTATGATGAATTATTTGATATCTTTGTTTTATATATAGTTCAGCAAAAATATATGAGCATTCCAGAACAAAAATTTTCATTTTTAGAATTTTCTATGATTTATAGTGAATTTTTGAAATTTATTTTAAAAAAAAAAAACATTAGTGTCGACTATTTATTAATTGGCCGACACTAATAAATATTAGTGTCGGCTATTTATTAAATGGCCGACACTAAAAGTTAGTATTAGTGTCGGCCATTTAATAAATAGCCGACACTAATGTCTTACTTTTAGTATCGGCTATTTACAAAGTATTAGTATCAGTCCGATTAGTGTCGCCTAATGTCCGACACTAATACCCATAAACAGCCGACACTAATTCCAAGTTCTCCACTAGTGTGTTCACAGCAAAACAGCAATTTTCAAAAATGGTTAATAAATAGTAAAAAAATTTCAAAAAATGTAAAATTTGGTCTCCAAACACATTTCAATATGGATTAAATATCTAACGGTTCGAATCAGTCGTTTGGATTTTCAAGATAAAAATACAGCGTGAAATAAAAATGCATTTTACTTCGCAACTCACCGTAGCCCATCTATATATATATATCAGATAATTGCATGCATATCCAAAGTCCGGATTCTCTGCATTAGTTCATCATTTGAGTTTGAATTAGGACCGTGAAATCAGAATCTGAACTAATTATATATTTAAATCTGTAACGCAATGCAGTCTTTTAAAATTCGTATTAATATATAATTAACGAAACGGATTATTGAATTCAAATTCACCGGTACCTCTTTGTCAAAAAAAAAAAAAAAAGAATTCACAGGTACCTAATTAAGAGCATCCACATTTATGTATTTTTAGAGTTTTTAATCTGATGTATCAGTTTCTAATTTAGTTTCAGAGATGTGAGAGAATTTTTTTTATTTAGAAACTATGCAGTAGAGTTTATTATTAAGAAACTGTTTATAAATTCCATGCTGACTGAATAATTGACTTAAATTATTTTTTCTTTTTAATTTATTACTGACGTGATTTAATAAAAATTTTAAAATTAATTTCAAAAAAGAAATATTCTAAAGCATTGACTTTGTTGAGCATTGTTCAACAATCAATTAATTCAATAATCTAGAACTTTGACTTGATCTCTAATTAATATGTCAACCCAAAATTTGCACATGAGCCTCCGTCGATCGCGTGATATTTTTCTCAACAAAAATTCATTAGTGGTGAAGAAAACGGATCCGTATCCTCCCAGGTACCTGACTTAATACAATATGGCTCAGATTTACTATCAGCCGGTCAGGATTCGGGATGACAGAGGAGCAAGATTATTTGTGCTTTGAGATGCGTGCTAATTCATTTTCAGACCGTCCGATTCAATTCTACTCATCAGGTAACCTGAGGGGATACGAATTCAAGAAAAACTGCAATGCTCCATACAGTCTTCCCCACCACTTCATATTTGTTATAAAATGGGGGTAACAAATCTTATAGTATGTACATTAAAACAATGGCACTTGTACTAAAACTATTTTTCTTCTCTCTTTTGCTCCCCTTGAGCTACTGTGCAGATCCTATAGCTCATTACTGTGCCCAGAACTTCACAAGTAATCAAACTCAAACCAACATAAACCAAGTTATATCAGACCTAACAACCAAGGCCTCTATGGACAGCTTCGCAGTCACCTCCTACGGCATAGGAAACAACACAATTTATGGCCACGCACAATGCAGAGGTGATGTCAGTACAAATGATTGCTCAGCTTGCCTTGCTAGCGCTGCTAAGCAGTTTAACGTGGTTTGTTTCTTTACAAACTTTTTCTTGTTATCTTAATGAAGTTTTTTTAATACAAGTAAATAACTGAATATGGTTATAAATTCTCTACGCTAATTCAAAAATGACACAAACACAGACATGCCCGAATCAATCAGATGCTAGGCTTTGGTACGACTACTGCTTCGTGCGGTATAGCACCGACAACTTTATCGGGCAGACTGATACTGGTTACTGGACGATCCTCTACAATACCCAGAACGCTACAAATCCCAATGCATTTGACAAGGCAGTCAGAACAATAATGGGCAAAGTAAATGCAGATGCGGTGTCGGCCGGTAGCAACAGTCTTGGCCGTGAGAAGGCCAAATTCTCAATGTATGTAACCATCTATGCTTTGGCGCAGTGTACGAAGGATCTCCAGCCGATGCAGTGCGCGCAGTGTCTGTCGACAACTCTGCAGTGGTTTCCGATATACTGCTCGCATAGGCAGGGGTGTCAGATGTTGTACAGCAGTTGCATGGTGCGGTACGAGATCTACCCGTTCTACTTCCCGCTTGATTATAGTGACACTGCAAATTCTGCGAAGAAGAACATTACCAAAATAGTGCATCCTTATTAGTTGCTGTTTTGTTCTTTATGTAATCATCGGTTATATATATACCGGTCATGACTTGAATATTTAGTGCTTTCATTAGTGTGCCAAGAATAAGATTGTTGATGATGCATACTTCACCACCATCCAAATATATGTTTTATAAGTTTGATCTAATTATGTAAACTTTGGTCTCATCTATATATATATTTAAGTTTTTCGTCTGTTTTTTTTTTTTTTATTAAAGATATTTACAGAAATATTTGAACTTCACACATTCACACAGAAAAACAGTCATACATTTTTCATTTTTATTTCCATTAATGGTGCACTAAGTGTAATTAAAATAAGGACTTTGGCTAGTATAACATCAGTGTCATTTCATCCTATATAACATCAACGCCAAAACCTATCAAATCGATTTCAAATGGTGAATCCAAACTATTCAAACTAATCAAGTTCATTAGTTGTGCGTTTACATGCAAAATTTATCATGTTTTGAATTTATTTAGTATCAAATCAAGCGGTCAAATATGTGAGTTTTTAAGCTAATTTTAATACATTCATTTTTCAACATTTTTACCGCTTGATTTCATACTAAAATAACTCGAAATATAAAAAAATTGCATGTAAACACAAACTCATAAAATAAATTGGCTTGAACGGTTTAAATTAGTCGTTTAAAGTCTATTCAATCAATTTTGATGTTAATGTCATATGACACTGATGTCATACTAACCGGACTCTAAAATAAGTTAAATAACTCTTTCAATATCTTCACTCTTTTTTTCCCAAAATGACAAAATACATATATAACTTTTTCAATACATGTACTTTTTCTTTCCCAAAATAACATATGAGGCCATAAGTTGAAAATATAAAGAAGGTAATTAAAAAAGCTGCTTTAAGAAAGAAAAATTTCAAATATGTACCGAACAAACCAAATTAATTAAACATGAGACAAAACTGTCGTCAGCTGTAACGATCATCTACTTTGTTTAAATAAATCACAAGTTGTATATATATATATGCTCACAAGATGGAATTCACATCCTCTGCAATACCGGAGAGGTTACGAATCCCACAAGATGAGGTCAATTTTAGACATTTTAGTCGATGAAATTTGTCTACATCAGACTCTTGTCAAAAATACGATAGTCTCAAAAATGTATATATATTTCATGAAATTATATAAGTGGACGATCCACTTAAAATAATACATTATAAGCCACGATAAGAGGCCAGAATTTCTTGAAATATCCCTGTTTCTTCAGTATATCGGACAATTGTTTTGTTAAACCTATCAACAGACACCACATGCTTTATACATTGTGGATAGCTTGATTTCTTTTTAAAATATTTTTTTTTTATTAGCGGTCCATTGTTTTAAAGTAGAATCGACAATTTATTTAAAAGATTTGTGACTGACATTTATTCATATATCAATGGCAGCCGCTGTCAAGCTTTAAAAAAAAAGAGATATTTATTGATTAAAAAAACTTATAATTAAAACTTACTAAATACAATAAAAAATCTTTGATATATGAGATAATTTTACTTGACGATTTATGAAAATTATGGATGGTTTTTGGGTAAATGTCATATTTACACTTTCTAAATTTCATGTAAGGGAGAATTTATCTCTAAAGTCATCTATAGTAATTGCCACTTCATATTTACACAAGGGGGATTTCATTTCATGTACAGTACACCCTTCAAAAACATCATCAAACTTCTGTAAATAATAGTCGGCCCACGGCCCAAAAATAAAGCACGAGATATTCTAAAACCTAGTTCTTGATTAGGCCCATGTTTGATTTCAGCCCACACCTCCCCATACACAATGTTTAAACCCAACAAAAGGGGCAACGAACCATTAATCCCTGTCCGAGTTTTTCCTCTTCCAAATCTCTTTCAATTCTCTCGAAATTATTAAGCCCTCCCAATTCCCATCGGACTTAGCTCCGCACCCATTCTCTCCGCCTACTCTCTCTGTCTCTCTGCTAACTGCTAAGCGTGGCGGCACAAGCTGAGCAAAGCCCATAAGCCCAGATATCTCAGAATTTGCCTAGCCCAGATACCTCAGAATTCAGAACCCAAAGCCCATAAGCCAGAGGCCAGATCAATTAAAAAAAAAAAAAAATACTCTCAAGCCTTCGCTAGCAGAGAGCCAGAGCAACGCGATATTGCGCGAGAAAAGGACCGTCGCCTGCGCGAAGAAGCAAGAGCGGCGCGCCGCCTGTACCCGCTAGCTCTAGCCGCCTCTACTGCTGTTCGGTAAATCCCCTTCTACTGTTGTCTTTGTGTGGTAAATTGGTACATTACCAGTACTAGATTGAATAGGTTTGAACTTTGAACTGTAATTTAAGGCTAACGAATTTAATTCACTGTAAAGTTGGCTTCTTTACAAGGTTCCCTTTTCACCGAATATCATTTCATAGCTTTTTCTACTTGTTTGTCTCTAATTGATTTTCTCTGAGTTCTGATTCTCTCTGACCTTTTGTTGGTGTCTAGCTTTGTTTTAGAGGTGTTCTTCCATGTTAGTTCCCCTCTTTCTACACTTTTTATTCTTGTTTTGTTTTACTTTTTTAAGGTTGTCTTTTTTTTATTATTCAGTAAATGGTTCTCTTATCAGCTTGATCAACTAGAAAGAAACGCTGTTGGAATTGAAATTGGTGCAAGTGAAGAATTCTCAAGCTCAATTCCAGCTTATGGGGACCTGTTTTGGATATTGGAATACAAATTATATTTCAGGTTAGAATATTTGAATCTGATTATTTATCAATTTCAATTTTTCATTTGTCTATATTGCAAATAACTCTATGAACATGCATTAGAGTAGTTGCTTTAATTCCCTTTTGTGTTCATAGTTTTTTTTTTTCAAAGTACTGATTATGGTTAGGGTTCGTCGCCATTACAGATATGAATTAGGTTCTGAATTGTTTTAATTGTAAAAGAATATTTATTATAAATTTTTTACTTAGTTGAAACCTTTGATGTTCATTTATATTATCTTGACTTCTTGTTTATTTTAATTGATGATGTAATTTTATATTATGTTAAAGTTTTTTGGCAACTATATATGTTTGCCTACCCCTAACAAAAATCCTAGCTTCGCCACTGGTTTCAGCCATTAATGGCTAGACCTGATCTGGGATTGACTTGAACCATTAGTGTTGAATATAGATAATAGTAAGATCAATGTACAAAATACTCTGGTTTAGCTGGCATTTGTCCTTTTATTGTTGTATTTTGTTTCACTCAAGATCACTGTTGATACTACTGTTGCTTGATATTTGATTGAAATTGGGACTCAAAACTGGAGTTCAATGAGTCATGAAATCGAAACTCAGTTGCAATTACAAAACTATTTTCCAAACTGAACATTTTTTAATTATTCTCTTAATAATCTGCATAATAAATGAAATTTAATCAAATAGTTTACTTCCCTTATAAATATTGATCGTGTGTAATGACTGTCAATTGTAGTCTCAAAATCTCATTCCTATTACTGGTTAGTACAAGGTCATATCAATCTTAATTGTTCAATTGATGGTTTATTCTGAGGTTATGAGATTATATAGACTCTACCAAGGCTGGCACCAGTCCTTTATACGGTGAATTGAACTATTATGATCATTTTCCCAGTACATTTAGGAGATTTCCTAGTACTGTCAGGGGCTGTTTAGGAATAATCAGTATATTTATTATTGGTCTGGTATTTTCTGATAGGAATTTTTTTCCAATAAACAGATACTATTGTGGTACATTTTTTGGTAAATATTATTTTTTTCAGTATTGGGTACTAACCTGATGCTTTTCTGTAAACTTTTGGTGCTGGTCCATTTCTGTTAGATTCACAATCATATATAATATACTAAAGTATTCCATACATCTGTTCTCACTTCTTGAGAGCTTCAATTAATCTTGGCTTCATATTTTTCATAACAGGAGAGTTTTAATTCCGCTGAACAATCAACATGAAGCTGAGGGTAGTATGTCGAAAATTATATGACTACATAAGGTACGACCTAAAAGAAATTGCCTTCCCTTCCTCGCTTCCTGATCCGCCAAGCTACAAACCAAAGCCAAAACTCACAACAAAAGAAAAATGGTATGTCTTAAAAGAAGCTTCTAGACTCTATGCAGCCAGCTGGGTGCGAGATATCGGGCCCGAACTCAGGCCTAGAGAACACAAAGAGAAGGCTGCTGATAAACAGGATAGTTCCAAGCAGGAGATCGAGATGTCCCTTTTGGAAGAGCTGGCAGTGGCAGCAAGGGGTGGAATGGAGACACTGAGGCCCACGTTGCAAAGAGTGTATATGACACGCGCTTCAGCATACAGAGATGCACTACGGGCTTTTATTGAAGGGTATCAGGAGGGGATCAAGCAGGTAATGGAAGAGAAAGAGAAGAGTGAAAAAGGTGAGAATGAAGGGGATAAAACCAGCAAGTCAGTTTAACATTTTCTCACTTTTTGTAATATTTTTCTGTGAATTAACAATTTGCTGTTCGTTATTAATATAATAGAAGAGGCCTAGAGGGTTAGAATAAATATGAAGAAAATGACGAAAACTAGCTTTAGTACTTGTTTATGTTTCAGAAGGTTATGGTTAAAGTGCATATGAGTTTTTTATTTGTTAGGTTTGAATATAATTTGCTTTGATTTTCTGTGCAAGTACTTTTTTATTTATTTAAATCTATAATATAAATATGTTGCGTCTGTATGAATAAAATGGCTTTGTTTGTTGCAGCGGTGTTGAGATTTCTGCCAGATGGAATGGTAAGTGAACAAAAATTAGCTGTTGAAATGTTAAATGTTGGTATTTCAGCTTAGTATGTCATTTCAATTTACGAAGTTTAGCTTTGAGTGTTAGCTAAGGTTGTTAAGTTCTTGAAATTTATCTTAAAAGATGGTAGATATTTGTAATACCTAGTACAACTAAGGTGTTCTTAAGCTCATCAAGCTCTTTAGTGAGCTTAGTTTCAAAACTATTGAATTGATTTTAAATGACAAATCCAAATAGTTAAAATCAATCTATTACATGAGTTATATGTTTATATGCAAAATTTATATATTTTCGAATTAATTTAGTATAAATTCAAGTGATTAAAAAATTAATAAGGCATTAACATTAATTTATAAATTTGTTTACTGTTTGACTTTATACTAGTTAATTTAAAAACTTGTAAATTTGACATGTAAACATATCACTCGTAAAGTAAAATTGAATGGTTTTAATAGTTTCAATTCATTTTTTGAATTCAATCCAATATATTTAGGAATTGAGTTCACTAAGAGATTTGATAAACTTAAATACACTCTAGTTCTACTATATAGTAACATCAAATTCTCTGCTCAACTTGAGCAAACCTTGGGAGTTAAAAGAGTTTACAAACTAATTGACAATCAAACAAACAAATTGCACAGGAAACACATTTTCAAATGTAAATCTACAAGTATAAATATTTCCCTACTAAGGCGCTTAAAACATGTGAATTTTAATCAACTCTACATACAAACAAGCTACTATAGGAAATTATGTTTATGCAGCCTTTGATTTGGAGAGAGCCTTCTTCCTTTGCCCAAGCATATACGTGTACATGTGCGGGCTACCTATAGAAACATAAAAGAATGCAACAATCACAATACAAAATAGAACATGATAAAGATGGAAACCCTCTCTCAAATACAAGAGTAACGAACCTGGGACGTAGATACCAAGCACACCAATTGATGCAAAGTAATAATCAAAGGAGAAGTTCCATTTGTTTGGCATCCTAAAGCAGTATTTCTCTGATGCCTGTGGTTAAACCAGGAGTTATTGAAATGCTTTTCTTTCTTTCAACAAATACCCAGGGTTTATTTGCAAAATAAACAACTCTTTCTTAAATGAAGAAGGGAATGTTCTTTTATCATTATCAGTAGTACTATTTATATTGGACAAATTTATCCCCTTCTATATCATTTGCACAAAACCATTGCTTATATAACTAAAATAAGTTCTCACGGTTGGGACTTAAAGAGTAACGAGGCAAAAATATGCATTCAAGAAGCTAAGCACCTAGAAGAACAAGATGATCTCCAGGAGAAAAATCATTACTGAACTGATATGAGGTCCATAGTGGGTAAAAGTTATGTTTCTGAGTGTTGAAACAAAGGTAAAAATCATTTTCTACTTTTTGTTAGATGCAGTAAGTTTCTGTATGGGCCTTTACCAACCATACTCTGCCAAACAAACACAATGTGACAATGCCAATCAGCTATAGCAATTAGCAAACAGATTTCTTTATGATTGATTTTTCGGTTACCTTGATATATGGCAGAGCGATATAAATTAGGCCAACTTCACTTGTGATACCAGTTGGGTATAAAAGCAAGAATGTGCTATATCTGTATGAAAGATTGAAAATCAATAATTAGATTATCCCTTCTCTTTGATCTGGGATTTTGAACCTTGTCTCTAAGAAAATGAGAGTATAGTATGACAATAACCTGAGCCATAGGAGCCACGAAGGTGTAAAGCCAAGAGCCTCCTTCATACCAAAAAAGGAGTATCTGATTATCTGCATACAAAGTTATTATCAATTAACATAAAACTATACTTAAGCCACTCTTTTTGTCCCCTTTTTTTTATATTTTGAGAAAATGTACCTCAGTAAGAGACCAGCTGATAACCAGAGAGCTAACCAAAACGTGAGTCCTTGTCTACACAACAAAATGACACATAAGCCAATCAGAAAAGAGAAGTTCCATCATTGAATACGTATTTTTTTTTCATATTTTGATTTCAGGAAATCATACCTCAGGGAAGCTGTACAAAATGCCCCAAGTAACAAATAGCCTAGACCCAATTTGTGGCAGAGTAGCTGATACAGGTGATCTAACCAATCCTACATTGATCAACCTAGTAAATCAGCAGCAATCGTAGAAAAAAAACAGTAACTTTTATCTAAAGATGAAAAATAATTACTAACCAATTAGCCCGTGAATAATCTGCCCATC
Organism: Carex pumila; assembly: GCA_033356055.1. Lineage (NCBI taxonomy): Eukaryota > Viridiplantae > Streptophyta > Magnoliopsida > Poales > Cyperaceae > Carex > Carex pumila. Next base: position 123,179 of record JARJHM010000634.1, on the reverse strand, counting down.
AAGCAAAGATACACAATAAAAGGAAAAAAAAAAAAAGGTGAGATGGCAGCTCAAACTAAACAAAAATAAATAAATAACACTTTTTAAATTTTTTACAGTGATTGGCACCAGAATTTTGGTTTTCAGGGGTATAAACATGATTATCGAAAGTTGAAGGCCATAATATAATTCGGGATAATTGCACAACACACAACACAGAAAAATGAAAGAACAAAAAAATTACAACAATTGAAAAACGATGTTGTATCATATGCTTCCGATTGTTGATACCTCCAGGATTGCTGCTGTTTGTGCAAGTTGCAAAGGCTTCTCCACAGCATCATACACAGCTGCTGGACCTGACTCATTCAGAGCCTTTATAGCGAAAATCAAAACCTGAAGCCTGATCAACCAAATCAAACCGACATTCAAATCGAGAAGCAATTGGATTACAGGAATCAAGAAAGGAGAAATGCATATAGAGAGAGAGAGAGAGAGAGAGACTTCACCATCCAGAGAAGACTGCCCAGTTGTAAATTGCGAGATAAATCCGCTTGACCGTGGAGAAAATGCCCGCCATTTGTGCTGCTTCGGATCAGAATCAGAGCTTGTTTCCCTTTAGTCTTTAGCTTGAGACCAGTCGAGGGTTTAAAAATAGAGAGATGAGGGAGGATCCGTATCCTACCAGGTACCTGACGCAACACAATTGAAACAGACGGTCCAGATTTACTCTAAGCCGGTCCTTGGTGGGGATGACAGAGGGGACAGTATTATTTTTGCTTTGAGATTCGTGCCAAATTAAAAAAGGACAATTTTAGATCATCCGGTTCAATTGTACTCAGTCCGGTAACCTGAGAGGATGTGAATTCGATGAGGGAGCGGGAGAAGATTAAATCAGTAGCAACAATTGATTGACTGTATGGTTTACAAAAACTTACAAACAAGCATTGGTACTATACTTTAACGGCGTGCATTTCATACAATTCAATTCAAAAATGCCACGTCAGCTTTAGTACATTTGTCGTATAAGATTGAAAGTGCCTAATATTATCTTTCGACCCAGAGGAGAAAGCGGGTGGGTCGGGGTTGGTCCGCACCATAACTGACGTGATTCTCAGAAAAGTGGTATATCTTTGTACTGGATAAGCCCTTATTGATGAACGGTTTTGATTGAGTTAAGATCTTCATCTGAATGATCTAGGTGGTTGAGTTGAAATGGAGACGATTGAAAAGGAGAACTTCTGGATCCATTCTAATGATAGGTGATTCGATCTGCAACTGCTTCCTGTTTCTGACTGCTTCGTCTTAAATGCTTATTATAACAAATAAAATAGAAATCCAATCTCGCAGATTACAAGACTCTTTGTTAATTTTACTTGCATTTAATTATGTTAATAGAAAATTTAAAATTTTGAAAATTCTTTTCAGCCTTGACTTATGGCATGGGTTATATTAGTTGTAATGACAATGATTCCAAAATTTATCCAATATGCAATAATGAATTCAAATTGTTAAAACAGATCTATCTTATGAGTGATACATTTACATTCAAAATTTAGATTTTTTTTTTAAAATAGAATCAATTTTAGTTATTTTAATGAAACAAGCAACGTTGTTTTAGTTTTATAAAAAAATACAGCAAGGGATGGGTAGAGAAAGAATTTAAATTTGGTTCAAGTCATGAGTCAGATACTTATTTTCCCCTTTGCTGATCTAGTGAAGCTATTTTTTATAATAAATCAAACAAATAGTGCTCATTCTGTTAAAATAACTAAAATTGGTTCTATGTAAAAAAAAAATCCCCAAAATTTATAAATTTTTGAATTCATTTCGTATGAAGTCAAACGGTAAAAAAAATATTTGTAAGTTAATTTAATACATTCATTTGTTATTATTGTTACCGCTTCAATTTATAAGGATGAATTAAATTTTGCATGTAAATACATTATTCGTAAATTAGACCAGTTTGAATAAATTAAGTTTGTTGTAAAGTTTATTTGATAGATTTTTTTTAGTGACCGTCATTATGACTAAAATAACACCAATGTCATTTAAATTAGGGCACAAAATTAATTAAATTATGAATTACATGATCTTCTCGCTTTTTTATATATAATATAATCAATCACAAACTTAATTATCATGACAAATCGAGTGTTGACATTGTTATATAAAGGAGAACACCAATTATTATGATCAAATCGAATGTAAATTCACAAACAAGTCATGTAAATCCAGAGTTCATAATAAGCCAACATGCTGAAATAAGTACCCAAGGTCAACACCTTAACGAAAAATCATGTCTTAACATCCCCCAAGTAAGAATAAATAACGTTACCACACACGGGCAGATCCAAGATGTAACAGGAGAGGGCAGCCTCCTCCCTAAATTTTGAGTTTTAATAGTGATCTGTCAATATTGATCAATTTTGTTTCTCTCTGAAAAAAAAATTTCTCCTCTCTGAATATTTGATTTGTAATTCGGGTTAAATTTAGAGTTAAAATCAAAATAAATTTCTTGAATTATTATTGGTAATTAGAATTATAAGTTAGGATTAATTTCTCATGTACCCTTCAAGAGTTGCTTAATTTCTTATTTACCCCTCTACACTTAGTTATTGGTGGGAAATCATAAAGGTCAAACAATTACTCCTTAACTAGGGATCAAACAATTACGCCTTATGTAGAGATCAAACAATTATATCTCATATAGCGGACAAATACTTACATCCCGAAGAAGGAGAAACAGTTCCCCACCTTAACTTAAGGATCGTCCTATGCCAAAAAAATCCAAAACATAAATCATAAGTGCAGAACATAATACCTGATTCCATGTCGTTTGTCATGGAATAACCAAAATCATAGTAGAGCAAGCTGTCTCCATGAGCACGAAACAAGTCTTTAATGGCAAGAAGTCTTTCTCGCCTCTTGTCGTCGGATCAAGGAATAAGTCTTCTAAGACAGTAAGGTGTGGCCCTTGAGAAATTATCTCCATATTTTCTAATGGATTTCTCTTCTCTATTCTTTGATGGTGGAAGAAAAAGAGAAGACACACAGAACTGTATATTTCTGAAAAGAAAAACATATGTTCAATTTCTGTGCTTTTCTTGGTTACCCTGTGCCTTGGAGACCAATCCTTATATATAATAACATTTATGGTTATCTGCCAAATTGAAAAAGGTATAATGTGTTGTGTATCAAAAACCGTGCTGATACATCAAAAGCTGTGCGACTGCATTGATATCCGTGCAAACAGCACAACCCTCCATAAAGGCAGATTTCTAACCTCTGAAAAAGTACTTTTTTGAATTGCAAATTTCTAAATCAGTCCATCAGTAATTTAATATTTATCTAAATTGTTCTACACATTTATAGACCACATCCTAATAAATATGTTAATTATCTATTACCTTATTTGATCACTTTAATTGATAATCATCTATAATAGTAAACAATCCATAATTATATTACATATATGCTCAATGTTGGTATTAAATCCAACAAGGTTGGTAATAAATTCAATAGTTATATCTCACATATCCCTCAACTCTTATTTTTCTTTTCTATTTACCCTTTGAATTAATAGCCCACAATGAAATACTATCTAATTTATTTATTTTTCATTATACTCTTATTATTTTCCTTTGATTTAAATTTTGCAAAGGGCACCATTGTTGTGCTCTAATGGAGATGGTGGAGGTAAAATGCTTGAAACCCAAGGACGTTGTGTACAGAATGGTCATGGACCTGCTCAAACTTTTCGGAGACTAATTGCAGGTTTAATTGCCTGTAATCTGAAAATCTTTTTGTACTAACCTATTTCATGTCTTGTGTAAAATTAACACTATGAAACTATCACAAATTAATAAACCAGCATTTAGAGAGGAATCTTCCAGTGGACGATTGTTAGAAGTCTGATAGTGTATCTGCTGCTCCAATCCGAGTAATTCGGCTTCTCTTCAATGCAGGGGTCCGTTATGTTTTTTATTTCTCATTTTCTTTGTTGATATATAATGGAGCATATCAATATAAGAGGACTTAGTAATTACATCCGAACCATGTTTTTGCAAATATATAACAGAATAACTTAATATTTTTTTATTATATTTGCTAGTGTTCTAAATAGCGCCGCTATAGCATTTTTGGACTCTAAACGCTAAGCTATAGCATTAAAACACGCTATTTGAGCTACAGACGCTATAGCGGTAATAGCGGTCCGCTATAGTGCATAGCGTGTAGTGCAAATAGTACGCGCTATGTAACATGAGTTTTTTTTTTTTTTTCAATTTATATGGACTTTAAAATAAATAGATGTTGAAGATATTGTTTATTTTGATGAATATTACATTATATCAAATTCTAGTCCGCTATAATAAATTTTTCATTTTGTCCTTAGTTTTTTTTTTAACTGATGATAAATCAAACAAATAATTGATAAATTATGAAAATTTTAGGAACTAATTAACAATAATTTCTTCAAGGATCATCTGTTTATTTTACTAGAAGTATGATTTTTTTTTTTCAATTTCTAAGTTATTTTGAAATTTAAATAGAAAAAAGATAAATTATGTTATGATATTGAAGATATTTTGAATAGAGAAAGATTGATAGTTTATGATATTAGTATTATTATGGATATTTTGAGTCACAATTTAGACTTTTTATTGGTTCAATATGAATATTATAATTTTTTAATCAATTTGATATTATTTATTGTTCTATGAGACTAGGGGTGGCAACAAGTTGTTAAAGAGCAAGCTATGTCATACTCATACTCGGCTTGTTAGTGTATAAAGCCGAGCGAGTGAGTTTAAATTTTAGGTCTCGAGCTAAAACTTTTGTTCGAGATTGACTTGTGGCTTGTTCGAGGGAGCCGAGCTAGTTCGTTATTAGCTTGGCAGATTTATAAATTTATATATTTTATTTCCTGCTATATCTTAAATTTTCATAACACATCTTATTAATTATGGCTAAAACAAAATAATATTTATATGACTAATTACTGAGGAATGCTCTTAATTCAATTGTAATTAAGTAAATCAACTACTATAAATTAAGTTTACAACTAAATTCATACAAATATATTCACAGAATAAATTCATGCATACCAATCAAACAAATTCATACAAATGAACTTAATTGCTTATAATTAATTCACACATATTCCATATAAAATTACCAATTAACTTAAACACAGTCCAAAGTATAATTGCCATAACACTAGCTATAACATCCATAAACCATAATATCCCCAATCTGAAGTGAACGGATCTGATTAAACTATTAAACTATGTATATTAAATAGCTTGTTAACGACCGAGCTAGCTCGTGCCGAGCTAGGCCAAACTCAAACTCATTAATTTTGGCTCGAGTATGTAGCGAGTGAGCTAATTTTAACTCGATCCACTAACGAACAAGCTGTTATCGATCAAGTCATGGGCGAATACCAAACGGGCCACGAGCCACGAGCTTTTTTGCCAGTCCTATATGAGACTAGATAATGTTGATATTTAGAACAAATATATAATATAATTTTTATAAAAATAAAAAAATGCTATGTGACATAGCTTTTGCTATAGCAACGCTATTCGCTATAACTTTTTTTTGAAACTCCCCGCTATAACGCGATAAACGCTATTTACAACCTTGATATTTGCAAATATCACACCACTCACTTTCTTGTTGTAATGGAAGAAGGTGTCCTAATAAATATTTTGAATTTTTAAATCTTGCAAGCTTTCCCTGACCTTATATGAACTGAAACCAAGCCAAGATAATTCAGATAGAAAATTGTAGTTTGCATGAATTAATTGCGAAGTACTTTAGTAAATTTTTTTTTCCTTGGCTTGAAGTTATTTTTCGATTGTTGAATGTTGTTTGAGACCCCGGTAAACTATTTTGGCATAATTGAAAAATCACCTATGTCAAATTTTTCTTCAAGGACGTAACATAGTGACAACTTAATAGTTTGTGAAAGATTCGGCCGAGTCAAAAATTCGTGATTCGGGTATAATTCGGATATAATTCAGAAATAATTCGTTTTTGTAAATACCAAATCAGTATAATTCGGATATAATTTGGGAATGATTTGGTTTTACAAGGAAGCAAAAAAAAAACCCCAAAATATATATATATATATATATATATATATAGTTATATACACTTTAATTTTTGTAATTTTCAACATTTAAAAAAAAATTGGCGGTAAAAAAAAAAAGTTGTGCAGAGCTCTTTGACAATCAAAATTTGTTCTATAAATTATAATTTTGATTTAAGATGAGTTCAAGTGGTGGATCTACTTGGTACTTTGACTCCTTTCAAAATTCAAAAGTTGTCACAAAAACTGTGCTACAGCAAATTAGCTTCACCCACATGGTTGGGTTGTCATGTGAAACTGCATTTTCACCAACAGAGCATGGATTATGCAGCGACAACAAAATACAGTGAGTGACGAACTTTTAGAATAAAACGTGAATAATTTGTAAAAAATGTATTATTCGTGTTTTATACGCGAATAAATCGGTAAACGTTTGGTTAACCGTTATATATGTTATTCAGTTTGGCAACCTCTAAAAATATTTTATTCGTGTTTTATTCGCAAATCATGTTACTATGACGTAAAAAGCTGATAAGCATAAATTATATACACATTTAATCTAGGTTTTATTATAAAAACAATCCCAAATATCTTGTATTTTTAATATAAAGTGATTTAAATATACCTGGAATCAAGTTACTACGGTTGTTTGGCTTTTCATTGCAGGAAATGATGAAAAATGGCGAAAATACCCACCAGTGCGGATCAAACTACCCGCAGTGCGGGTCAGCCCAGCCGCACTGAGGACTTAGTCGCATTTCCAACATCCAAGCGCTGCGCAGGAATTTTTCCGAGCCTAGTGCGGTTGAAGTTCCACCCGCAGTGCGGATGAGCCCAGCCGCACTCAATACTTAGCCGATTTCAGAACATGTTTGAAAAGCAGAATCCACCCGCAGTGCGGATCAGCCATCCGCACTGTCATCCGCATTCAACTAATTCGCAGAAGTTAAATAAGGAAACTTAGAGCCAATGCGGATGAGACCACCCGCAGTGCGGATCAGCCATCCGCACTGGAGCCGCAAAAATGCCAAATTTACACAGTTTCAACACGGGTTCTATTTTTGGCACTTCATGGACGTGTGTTACAGTTAAATGTGGACAGGGAATCCTGGGAAACAATCCAAATATAACACCCACTAACTCCACTTTCTAGGCTCTTAATTGGGCATGATCTTTGGCTATAAAAGGGGGTGTTCATTCTCCATTCATATTATCCCTCATTCTTTCATTCTCTCTCTACACACACACACAATACTTAGCGATAAATTCTGGAGAAAGGAAAGCTTTCAAGCAAGAAGAAGAAGGGTTTCCTGAGCAAGAAGTCGGCAAGATAGAGGTTTTTGATTTGTCAAAGGGTGTAATTACTTCCTTTATTTCATTTCTTCTTACTTTGCCAATTTTTGTAATGGATCTCTCCATGAGGGAGTAGATCTCTCTCTAGGGGTTTAGGTCAATGCATGAACTTGTTTAATTCTATTTTATTCGATTATTTGTTTTTATTATGATTGTTTTATGGGATTTGATGTTAATTTCTGTGATTTAATCATTTGTGTTAATTACATAGTTAGTACTTGAATTGTAGTATCCCATTTTGGATTCAAAAGAACCAAAATTGACTGTGATCAATAGGATAGTACCAAATTATGAATGCAAATACCCTAGGTTTAGATTGTAACCAATTTAATCTAAATCGGAACTATAGAAATTAAGGTTAGGAACTTGGTGAGGAACCTAAACGAGAAGCCAAACCCTAATTAGGACATCTCAATTCGAATCGGGTATTGGTATGATGGACTTAATTGCGAAGTACCAATATTTGAGGAGAAGAGAAACTACAAGCGCTCAATGGGTCTAGGTAGCTAGGGTGAGGAACCTAATCGAGAAGTCCGAATTACCTAGGCACGTTATTAATTTACGAAAGTAACCCTTAATAACATATTAGGTTAGAAACCTCGTCAAATCATACATGAATTCAAACAAATACCGAATTAATAGAGTTATCAAGGAATTGTAGACCGAATACCCCTAGATCTTCTCATCTAGAAAGCAAACCAATATTTCTTTCATTCATTTACTTTTATTATTTTATACTCTTTATTCGGGTATTGAACCCAAATTTAGGAATTGTTAGAACAAACCCCCCCCCCCCCAATTTACTTTTATCGCACTTTACTTTATTTTATTTTCTGAAATTTATTACTAAAGTTTGAACTAAGTTTTTATCGTACTCCCTGTGGATCGATACCTAAAATACTACTTTGATAAGAATTGTGCACTTGCAATTCAACTCAACGTGTGTTAAAGGTTTAAAAAGTACATCATTGTACTGAAACTTTGCACCATACCCTTTGAACGCATCAAAAGCCCCCAAGCAGTTGCTTTTAATTTGCCAAACGATGAAAGCATAGTGAACCAATGTGGTACATGCATGGCTTTGCTCAAGAATGTTTCTAAAGCCGAGTACTTATCCATTAAAGCACAACAATGGTGCTCTTTGCAAAATTTAAATCAAAGGAAAATAAAAAGGGTATAATGAGAAATAAATAAATTAAATAGTATTTAATTGTGGGCTATTAATTCAAAGGGTAAATGGAAAAAAAAAATAAGATTTAAGAAATATGTGAGATATAACTAAGAGTAGAGAGGTAAATAAGAACTTAAACAACTCTTGAATGATACATGAAAAATTAACCCTGTAAGTTAAAGCATCAGAACTTACAAGTTAGATAATTGAAAAATATAAATCAGAGTATTTTTTTTTATCGAGTATCCAATTAGTTAATGGATTTAAATCTAATTTGATATATTTTTGTCCCTCTACAAAAATCATGGATCCACCCCTGACCACACATGCAAATTACCATAATTTCATGTATTATTGCTATGCGGTTGTAGTATATATTGTTGTAGATATAAAAAGATAAAATGGATAAACCATTTGACTTAAATTATTATTCTAATTTTAATGTATTATGGGAAACAGCTTGATCCCTCTCAAGCACAAAGTAATGAAGAGTATTAGAATTGTTATATTGCTATTGATTTATTGTTTCTTGCGAATCCTAATCTGATCTAGTAATACTTTAAGTCTGATGTGACCTGATCTAACATGTTAGTTGCCAATTTCAATATCTAATTTGAATTTTTATGACTATTTAACCTTTCTTTCGTGTCTCTATTTGATTTTTTGAAGAGGAGTGGTAGCAACGGCCGCGATAGCAACAAGATGATGTTTTATGGAGATTCTAGTTGGTCTTGATCCGATCTGGTAATGCTTTGAGTCTGATCTAATTTGACCTAATATGTTAGCTATCGATCTGGTCTGATTTTCTAATTTTGGATGGATCAACAGTCCATCTTGTTATTTTACAATATTGACCTTGCTATTTTATAGTATTTATCTTGTAACTTTACAGTATTCATTTTATGGCTATACAATATTTTACAAAATCTGTCAAACAGGGAGGCTGAATTCGTAATGTCATTGAGTTGAATTTTCTGATTTAAGAACATACATGATTTGATATTTTATTTTACAGTATTCGATTTCACTTTTGAAAGAAGAACACGGCGATATGGAGCATTGATCTGTTAATTTTACTGTATTGCCCCGTTAATTTTACAGTATTAATCTTGTCATTTTACAATATTTATCTTGTGGAAATCTAGAGGAAAGAGATGATAGAGATGCGATATGGAGTATTGATCTGTTAATTTTACAGTATTGCCTCGTTAATTTTACAGTATTTATCTTGTCATTTTACAGTATTCATCTTGTGAAAATATGGAGGAAATAGATGGTAGAGAGGCGATATGGAGTATTGATATGTTAATTTTACAGTATTCATCTTGTGAACAGTTACTAATGTTTAACAATGTGGTTGTGAATATTTAATATATTGATGTTTTATAGTTTGCATCTGTTAATTTTACTTTTTACATCTTTTAAATTTATATTTTTTAAATTGTATTTTACTCGTTTTCATCTGCTAATTTTATATTGTTGTAAATTTATAGTTTTTACTTTTTATTTTCATAGTTTACGTTAACAATTTTACAATATTGAAAATTGATATTTTTTTAAGTTTTATTTGATCTACTAATTTTACAATTTTGTAATTTTATAGTTTTTACCTTTTGATTTCGCAATTTAATTTGATAATTTTACAGTATTGAAAATAAATAATTTTTAATATTATATTTTATTGTTTTCATCTGTGAATGTTGCAATTCTGTAATTTAATAGTTTGTATATATTTTTTATAGGTAAAGTGGTCAATTTTACAATATTCAATATTTTGATGATTTATTTGTGTTCATTAAATTGACAAAAAAAATCAGAAAATTAAATTTTGCCTTTTATCACTTCTTTGTCAAAATAACTACTAATAACTAACATTAACTGCCAATAACTTCTTACAACTGCAATTTATGAAAGTACAATTTGAAAGTACAATTTTTTGTCATGTAGTGCAATTTGCAATCTATTTTTAACTATCATGGGACTATTTCAAATAGTTGTTGGATGTTTTTGTGATTAACTGATATATTTTATGTGATATATGTTGGGGTTTCGGGGTAGCTAACCGGAAACCATTTAGGCTTAAGGTGCAGAATGACCGTAGAACAAAAATTTCTACGGCCAACTTAAGCTCAGGATTAAACGGGGTATGTCAGGAAACTTTCCAAGGCGGTCCACCTTCAGTATTCCTTTGGCATCAAAACCCAATTTAATACTTTTACAGATCTACTCCATGATTGATTTCTAAAACTTTAATCTACTTACCAATTAAATAGATTAATATAACATATTTATACCTTGTTTCCAAATCACAGTTGGAATGCAGACCGAGCGTGTAGAGCTACATCACAGAAGGAATCGACTCGTCTCGGAGCATCAGACGTCTGATGCCTCTATCGGTTATCCACCAGGACTAACCAGAGAGCGGTTAATTTCTTCTGCCAGAAATACCGTAAACCGCGGAATTCTGCAAAAATACTATTCATGGGAAAAAGACGAAAACCCGTAAACACGAATTTTCGGTTACTCAGTTTCATCAAATGAGCAAAACTGACATACCGCTAAATTCGGTAAAACACTATTCATCGATCCCGTAAATATACTCCACAACAACCCGCAAGATTATACATCAACTACGTATAACTTTCTTTTCTCAATCGAAACACTCTTTGGGAGAGAAACCGAGAAAGAGAGAAAATACCGATTCGATTCTGCACGAAACGATACAAGTGAATTAGTGATTTTTCTCTCTACATGCACCCCTCTATTTATAGGCTTTTGAGGAGGTTCGCAAAAGACCGAAATACCCCTCAACATATGCCTATTTACAAGGTATGCCACTGACACCTCATCCTTTTATATGTGAAATGACCAAAATACCCCTTCCACACCCTTCCACACTCTTCTCCATGTTTCTACACATGCAAGGTGGCATAGGTGTGAAATGACCATTTTGCCCTTGTGGATAGGATTGATGACATGTCATCTGGATAGGATCAATGACACGTCATGCGGATAAGCACGAATCTGAAAAGACCCGAATGCCCTCGGTCCGAAGACAAATAATATTCGTATAATTATTCTAAACAATTATATATATATTTTTCTTACGGTTATTTGTTTCGGTATCGATGACGTGTCACCTGGATAGGATCGATGACATGTCATGCGAATAAGGACGAATCTGAAAAGATCCGAATGCCCTCGGCCCGAACACAAATAATATTCGTATAATTATTCTGAATAATTATATATATTTTTCTTGCGATTGTTGTTTCGGTAATTTATACAATGTGTCCTGCACATTTATAAATTAACCGGTTAACTTTTATACAACGTGTCACACACACGTTTATAAATTAACCAATGTTTTTTGCTTGTTATTTTTACATAACATTTATAACTTAATTATAACACGTATAATTAATTATAACCATCTTATCATTGATCATAACCAATTTATAATCAATCAAAATAAGATTCTCCAATTAGCTCCTATATGGTGTGACCCAATAGGATCTGTGTTATGTTGGTAAATAGAGTTAAAACTGTTTTAACTTCTATAATCATGGGTGGCGTCTGGCAACACATCACGACCATCCAATTACACAGATGATGCTGTACTGTACAATATCACGATCCAGTAAACAATTTACTTGTGTCTGTTCTTCTGTCTCATAGCTATTAGATCAGTTTCAAGGTAGATGTGTGTCATCCTTACTAACTGAATTTTTTTTTGATCTTGAGCAGATTATCAAATATAATTACTCTTGTAATTATACCGCTAGCAGATAATCTAACTCTATCAAGGGGCCCAGTGATGCTATAGCTCGTATAGAGATACGAGGGACAAATAGTACTTTTGGTAGACTATCACTTCCTCAGCTAAGCTATACATATGGGAATGCTACCGTTATGACTGCTTTTTACGGACAGCGGTAGATAGCAATCACACATACATATTTCTTAGTGGAAACGATAAATACCTCATACTTTAGAACGTGACACTGAATGAGAAACATTAATGACACGAACACAATTCTATTTAATGTCTCATTCGGGGTCTGTCAAATTCCATGTTCCTAGAACATGTATCTATGTGATTAAAATGACATCTCGTGTCAGGTGGTTTGTAAAACTTAACCATCTTTTAATCCACATACTAACATTTTTGCGGTAATTAGTGTTCCTGCTAATTACCTTGGTTAGTGACCTTTTAAGAGTATATATCATCTATATTATGGAGTTTCACAATTTCAGTCATGAACTCGAAATGATCCATAAATGCAATAATACTCAAGGTAACAAAATGATATTAATTATCCAATTCATGAACAAAGTTTTATGATAAATTATCGTATTATTGACTTCTAGATTATTACAAACTAACAATATATTGTATAATTATACAGCATGTAGAAGTAATTTTACAGTATTCGCGCAAAAATAAAGCTGTAAACAAATGATGGACAAAAGTGTGTGGACATAATTTAACTTTTAGTTAGAATAGCAAAACAACACCGTTACCGATTATTTCAAACGAAACTATTTGCTAACTACCCCTTAAAATCGACTCGAAAGACATGAACCGCGTAGCTCGGCCCAACTGTAATTAGGAAAAAGCCCAATTTGATCCAGCCCAAACTACGGTCCCCTACTGCCCTACTGTCCTACTGCAGTGCCATTATTGGGCCGTACTTTCAGCAGTTAATTTATTACACGATAATAGCATATTGAAGTGAAAGGTCTGTACGAACAGTCCTCCTTTTAGGGGCCAACTACTGTCTGGACTTCGGCTGTTGTATCAAAACAAATATAGCCGCTAGATTAATATCGAACGATTGTAATATCCACAGACGAGGTGTTACGTCGCATTTAGTTGCAAGGAAATCGTATTCAAACAACGTTGCATTAAAAAACTTCAAAATAAAGCTTTATGCATTCAGGTCCCACCATCTGCTGAGTCCGCATCGTCTGCATTAACTCCAAACAGCATCTTTTAAGTTAACTGATCTTTACCGTCTGATTTTAAATGGAGCCAATCCATCCACAGCCTATAATTCCGGAGTCTTTAATATTAGTGTAGATCTTGAATGCACGACTATTAAAGAATATCTAACGGTCCTGATATATTAATTCAAAAGATTCTTTTTTGATTAATGCAGAGGATCCTAGGGCCCATTTGCTTTCCCGCATCCGTACGCCTCTTTCTTCTTTCTTTTTCTTTGTTTTTTTCCTTATGGATTTTAAATTTGCCCGTACGCATCTTGCTTCTCCATTTAAACGAAAAGAAATAGGAGATGGCCGTATGACTGTAACTTCTCCGGCGACTTATGTCCCTACTCTTAATCCAAGCTCAAAACCCTAAGCGGAACGATGCTTGAAAGCCATTCTCGCTCAAAGCATAAGCGCGTTGCCTTTTTCTTCCTCTTCACCTTCCCTCTCCTCACTCTCTTCCTCTTGCCTTTCGCCATTAATCCCATCCAGACCTCAAATCCGAACCCTAACCCTAATCCTAGGCCTCCTCGTCTGGCGTACCTGATAACCGGTGGCGACGCCCGTCGGCTCCGACGTCTCCTCCGGGCTCTCTACCATCCGTTGAATTTCTATCTAATCCAATTGGGTGCTGACACGTCAGAAAACGAGCGTGTGGATCTAGAGGCATTTCTTCGTGCCGAGGAGTTGGTGAGAAAGTATGGGAATGTGAGGGTAGTTGAGCGAGGTTGTCACGCGTCAGACGATGGGCCCACAGAGGTTGCTTGCATGCTTCATGCCGTGGTGATTTTGTTGAGAAAATTCAACGGATGGAGCTGGTTTCTTAATTTGGATATTTCAGATTACCCACTTATGCCACAAGATGGTAAATATCTTACTCCTATTCCTACTCTATTTTTTTCTTCTTTTCCTGATAACAGCACTTAATTTTGTTAAATCTAAGGAAAACATTATTGATCAAAATTATTTGAAATTGAATATGGTACCGACCTTTCCGTAAATAGGAATGTTTGTTCGGGGTAGAAAGTAATGCTATTTCTGCATTGTTTAACTAGGATTGTTCCAGAAAAATAAGAACAATTCATTTAAATTTTGACTGGAAACCAATTTTTCTTTATCTGGTTATATAAATTTCTTAATATCTATCCTTGCCCTTTTTTGTCAGATATTCTTCATATATTTTCGTACTTGCCTCGCGAGTTGAACTTCATTGATCATACCAGCAAAATTGGTTCAAAAGAGTATGTTCTTTTTTCCCATACATTTCTTTATGTGGTTATCCGTAACAAAAAGAAAAGAATAGGAAGGACAGGAAATGTTCCTGCGTGCCATTATTTCAGCTCCAATTTAAACAAAAAGTTATAATCTTTATGATTTGGAATGATCCTGTGTATTCTTCTGATCTCACTTTAAAAGCCACAACGAATTTTCTCTTTGTTTATTGTAGGCATGAAAGAGTCAGGCCCATGATTGTGGACCCTGCATTATATATTTCAAATAAGTCGGGTGTAGTTTGGGTCAAGGAGAAAAGGAATTTGCCTTCATCATTCAAAATATTTGTAGGTACTGTCATTTATTTTACATTTCTACTTGCTTTTTTTTTTTTGCAATTCTCGCTCTGTCAAATATATGAACACGTCCATACCAGTTTTAATTGCAGTCACATTAGGCTGCTACTCTACTGATACCATTCAAAATGAGGTCTGGTATCTCTGTATCCGACTTCCATGGCTAAGATCCAGTATCTATTTGCTTTCCAAAATGATCTTCTGATTTAAATTATTTGTAGGCTCTCCAAGGATGGTATTAACCCGAACATTTCTTGAATATTGCATAAAGGGTTGGGATAATCTTCCTCGCATACTTCTCCTATACTATTCCAATTTTATTCATTCCAAGGAGAGCTATTTCCACACTGTCATATGTAATTCTAACCAATTTCAAAACACTACAATAAACCATGACCTACGCTTCATGTTGGATTTAAAGCCGCCACATCAGTTTTTTGACAAAATGGCTGACAGTGGGGCACCATTTGTACATGGTTTTAACACAAGTGATCCAGAGTTGGATCGGATCGATAGAGAGCTTTTAGGTGGGTCCCTGCTTGACAGGCAGTCTTTTTTGAGTTATAGGTTACCAGGTTTGATTAGACCCACGACAATGTCTAGAAAGATGGAGAGGTTGTTATTGAGGCTGCTTGAGCCTGAAAATTTTAGAACAAAGCAATGTAAATGAGTTGATTAGTTTAATTGTAAATTACTTTGATAATTTTGAAAAAAATTCTTTATTCAATTTTGGTTGATGATTGTTTAGCTGATTGTGTGTGCCCAAATCATTGTTTTCTTTTCTTTTCTTTTTTGTTGTGCTTATGATCGAGTTACGATTGATGTAATGAAAAGTAATCAACTCAAAATGGATTCACATCATTTCATAGTTCATACACATTCTTGGAAAAATTGTGCTACATTGACTTGTATTTCTTTTGATATTGGTCCGGCTTTGCATCTTTGGTAAATGGTATGTAAGGTTCTAAACATGTTAAATTAGTAGCAATATGTCTGTACGTTTGGGTGAAACAAGGAAGAGCAAGAATATAACTAATTTCAAGTTTGAAAATAATAGCTAACTCAACTTTTGGTTGAGTTAGTAAAATAGTAAACTAACCCATTCAAGACAAACAATGTATATTTGGATGTGTCAAAAATAGAGGCCATTTTAGAATAGCGGTTATTCGGAATAGCAATGTATATCCAAAAAATATTTTTGTTATTCATAATAGTTAGAATAGCTGCTATTCTCTACTCCTTGTAAATGTTGAAATAGCTACTATTCGAAAATGTAAAGAGAGAAAAATTATTCTTTTTCATATTTTCGTCAACACACTCTTGAAATAACAAAATTGACATTACTTTAAGTTATCTCTACATTATGACAATTCGTTTAAGACTTCACTTGCATATATTTCCTTTTAATTAGCACCTTGTTAACACTATTATTTATCGGTTACAATTATTCACTATTCCAAATATACAATCCGAATAACATTTTTACTAATCCGAATAGCACGATTTTCACACTAATCTAAAAATCACTATTTTTTCTCTATTCTTATGTACTATTCTCAAATTTCGCTATTCTAGCTCTCATCCAAATATAAAATAATAGTGGATTAGTGTTATTCTTGCTCCATCCAAACATCGAATAGCTCAAAAAAGAATAGTGCTATTTTCGGATTAGTGCTATTCTTGGTCTATCCAAATGCACCTAAGCCCGTAGCTCTTTGCGGAAACATATGATAATTAGAGTGGATTTTCTTCATTCAACTTATTAATCAAAATTGAGAAGCTTTTTATATCTAATATGCCTTGTCAGATTAAAAAGTAATTCAAATTGGGATTTTATCTTAATTCTTTCATTCCAAAATATATACTTGCCAGCTATTTCCGCTGTGGTTCTTTCCCGAAATCAACAAGATCAAAGCTCTTCCTTAGATTTAGAAAAATTCAACTTCAATTTTTTATAAAGAAAAGTTAGCTTGATTGTTGCCCTATCTCGGTTCGAGTCTTAGTGCCGGAATAACTATAAAGTTCAAATATATATAACAATTCAAAATTGTAGCGGGCAAGGGTAAGATACAAATAAAAATAATTTGTAACGGATACAGGTATGAAAATGTTTTTATTCAATTTTTATCGTATCCGTTGACACCCCTAGATGTGGAGTGAACTGCCGAATTTTTTTTGTTACCATTTTAATATTTTATTATTTTAATTTTTTTTTGAAGGTTAGCGGCATAAACCGGCTAATGTTTGTATTGATAAAAAAAGATTTTATAATTTACACGGTCCTATTATATTCAACTAATTACATTTCCACCCCATCTTTGTTATCCCTCTTCTACCTCATGTCCTTCTATATGCTCATCTTATGTATGGAGGTTCCAGTTATGGATATCCACCAATGCTTCTTTTATCAAAAGAGGTACCGGTTTCGTAATTTTTGAGAAGGTTCGTATGTTCCTCTCTTTTCATAGTGCCCACACACCTGCCGCCCAAGTTGTGTCCCATAGCATCCTTGCTTGCTTGGTACGTCCCATGTGGCCTTTCAACTAGGCATCACAGATGTTCTCCACTTGGTACCCTTGCAAATTCATTCGGATGATGATATTATGCCAGAATTCCTTTGGATAGCCGCATTCCCATAGAATATGGTCTCGTGTTTCCAACTCATTGCTGCTACAAAATTTGCAACCTATGTCCACCGGGCATCCTCTCACATGGAGTATCTCCTGTGTGAGCAGTTTGTTATCCATAAGTAACCAGATAAAGATCTTTACTTTTAATGGTATATTTAGTTTCCACAGCATTCGATGGTGTTCTAATATCATTCCAGTATCGTGCATCATTCTGTACGCCGATGAGCATGAAAAGAGGCCATTTGCATTCCATCTCCACTTCACGTCCCCCTCATTCATTTTCACTGAGCATGTGTAAAATATTATTTTAATTTTATGAGTGACTTTTTCAAAATTTCAATTTTACATTTCTCGCATATTCAATTTGCGCAGAACTTATAGTAAATGTAAAAAGCGACGGCTCATAATTGAAATTTAAAAAAAAATAATACATTTGTTTTCTAGTGAATTTGATCTTTGAACTCAAATAATAGAAAAATGTTGGAACTTGTGAAAAATTTCTGATCAATTTCTACATCTTGAATCTTTAGGAAATTAGTATTGTCTAGAATAATGATTCTGCGTAGATTCAATCTGTGTGTAACTCAGATTTCCGCACAAATTGAATCTACATGAAATGTAGAATTGAAATATTTATTTTTTAAAATTGTTCATAAAGTTAAAATTTCGGAGGGAATCGCAAGGACAAGGGAGTATTTTGAAAGACGGTGTAGTAGAACAAGATTGTTGTTGCGATAATAATTAGGTTTTAGTACCTTGCTCAATCTGCGAAATCACATTAGTTGAGAAAATTTATATAGATTTACGAAACTTATTATTATTACTACTACTGCGTAGATATAACCTATTTTTCAATATTCAATGGCTATAGATATGATATTGTTCTTTATTAATCTATAAAATTTCTGAAATTTAGAAATAATTGAAGATATAAAATAGAAGAAAAGAAGCACTAAATATAAAATGTATTAATAGAGGAATGAATTTTTTTTTTTTTTCTGTCTAGCGCCGCTAGCGCATATTGATGTGTTGTGTTGGCTTAAAAGTCCTAACGATCGATCCGAACAGTTCAACATGATCTCCACGTGAATTTGTATTTATAAACTAAATTTTATATTTTTACTTTTTTTATATGAGTAGAAAATCACTTGATATGAAAATTATGGATCATACAAAAACAATGATTTTCTACATATTCATATGGAGCATGTTAAGCGGTTCAGATCGACTGTTAATATTTTGAAAAAAAAAATGTTGATTCATAGCACGGACCAATATGCACTATGCATAGTACCATAGCCTTAATTTTTTATTTAATGGTTATAATATTTGTTATAATAGAAGAAATAACATTGATTTTGAAAATTGTAGTACATTTAATAACGCTGTTATATCAAAATCTAAAAAACCAGTAAAATCTGACAATTTTTTTTTTAAAACTACCAAAAAAATATAAAATCCAGCCCTTATAAAATTTTAACGCGTAATTATTAAAGGACTCAGACTAGAGGTATAGGGGCCGGCAGCTGCGGGAAAAAACAAAAAAAAAAAAATTGATCATGTTTTCTAATGGGCCTTCAAAAGTTGCCTAACCGTGAATTTATTTCCCAGCCCGTTAGGAGAATTGAACTATCATTTGTCTCTTCGTTTCATCCCGAGTAGATCGCGACGCAGACGGCGGCGGACCCAACTGGAGAAATCGCGACGACGACTGGTTGTGCTGGTTTCTCTGTGCTCACTGGTTGCGCTGCGCGCCTGCGCCTGCGCCTCATCTCTCTCCCATCCCAGATTCCCAATTCAAGTAATTTTTCTTATCTTTGGAAAAATTCGAAATTTTAATCATAGAATAGTCGGTTCTATTAGAGGCTTAATTGCTGTATGAAAGACCAAAGGCGTAAATCCTAGAAACAAATTGATTTCAATTTCTAATTTGAATTGAAAACTAAAAGAACGGGGGTAGATAGCTGGTACCAGCTATTGAACGGGGGTAAATACTGGATGGTACCTGTCAATTGGGTGTGAAATTATGATCTCGTGATAGGCCTCTGAGCTCAATTTGAGATTCGTCGAAGTTAGTGAGTGATTTTTTTTATTTATTTCGATTCAATTTGGTGACTGATTTGGTATTACTGGTTAAGATAACGTGCACAGTTATTTTTAGCTTCCCAATTTGTGTTTCGGGCCTTTCGTGCCTAATTCTGTTGATCATGCAATTTTTTTTTTGGTTAAAAAGGCTTTGCGCCCAGTTTCATTAATAAAAATGAAAGTTGATCATGCAATTCATCCTGTATGATTATTGTGGCTTGTAAAGTTTTAATCCTCAGTATTTTATAGAGAGGGTTCTATAATAATGGTTTTATGACTCACAAAAAAAAGGAAATTTGCACAGGTTTTAGCATTTATAATTACTGGGTACAACTAATAGTTAGCAGCTTGATATCTTTTTTCAAGAATCCTTTGCATTCTTGTCTGATCCAAGAAATCAATAGTTTGTGGAACATCAGGCAGCTTTTGTTTTATTTTGCAAGAATCCTTGGCATTCTCGACTGATCCAAGTTGATCAATTATTGTAAATCATGCATGCAACAATCTTGAACTTTCCTGGTAAAATAAATTACTAAAAATATGCATCATGAACCTGTCAATTGCATAAACATCCTCTGGGAATACAATAATCTTGACATTACCATGTCTTTCCTCATTGCCCTTGCATACTGTAACATGTCAATATCAAAACAACCTTCATAAATAGTCGATTCTATTAGAGGCTTAATTGCTGAAACCCTTTTAGCTCTTTTATTCGAGGCTTAATTGCTGAAACCCTTTTAGCTCTTTTATTCGAGGCTTAATTGCTGAAACTTAGATCTGATATTCTGTTTTTTCACTTAGGTCAGAGAGCTTAATTGTTTTTCACTTAGCTCTGATTCTCTGTTTTCCACTTGGGTCAAACTTAGATCTTCATTAATATATTTCTTTTTTTATATGTAAACGAATATTTGTTATAAATTTTTGACTTAGTTGAAACTTTTGATGTTCAATTATATTATATTGACTTCATGTTTATTGTGATTGATATTGTAGTTTTTGTTATGTTGAATTTTTTTTGTTTTTTGCAACTATATATATTCTTTCATATATGTCCGCCCACCCCTGGAAAAATTCCTGGCTACGCCACTGCTTAGAGCTTATATTGCTTGTTGGGTTGTCAATTGCCTTGTGATCACATTGTTTTCACCAAGAAGTACATATCATATTCAATACCCCCAAAGGTTAATAACTTTTAAGTTGTCTATTTATGTAGTGATGCAATTATTATTAGGTTTTTGAGGTGGTTCAGGTATTCAGAATAAAAAGAGTTACTGCTTGCTATGATTGAACGTCCTAATTTTTAGTAAATAACTTCACTACCCCGTTCCAAATGCGTGGCTAGATGTATTGCTTTTGATTCTTGGCCATTTGGCAAGTAACTGCTCAGTAAATTGTTATGTGGTTTTATGCTAATAAGGTGTTTGATGCATTGCTCCCTTGAGCTTATATTGCTTGTTGGGTTGTCAATTGCTTTGTGATAGCATTGTTTTCACCAAGAAGTACATAGCAGATTCAACACCCCCAATGGTTGATAACTTTTAAGTTGTCTATTTATGTAGTGATGCAATTGTTATTAGGTTTTTGAGGTGGTTCAGGTATTCAGAATAAAAAGAGTTATGCTGTTCAAATAAATATAGATACTTTGAGAGCCAGGATTAAAAGATTTAGCATACAGTGTTGTTTTCTTATCAATTACTTGTTGGCATGAGACAGAATTTTTTTAATATTAACTAAGTTGATGGAATTTACAACTTTTAAATTCCTTATAGTTCCTTTTTCCTCATTTCATTTTTTCCCTTTTTAAAATAGTAGCTTTGATGGGCTACTGATTCAATCACTCACAAAATTATATATTTACAGAGTGATAACTTACATTTCTTATGATGTATATATGCACTGTATGCGAACTCGACGATTCATTTAATGTTGCAGTGCAAACCACCTAAATGTTTTTCTTTTTCTGACAATGTCGGTAGAAGCTACCAAACCAAAAACCACCTAAATGTTACTGTTGTCTTTTTCTGTCTTGTCTCCTTTTTGTGTGAAAAACATAACAAGTAATCAGAGTGATTAAAACGTGAAAATTATGAGAAATAGTACCTATAAACTGTGTACAAAATGCGCTATGGTTGGAGCTTTGACCTATTTCCTTTTAGATGGTTTGGTTTTATCTATTTGTTTGTTTATTACTTACTACTGTTTTTCTAGAGCTTTGACCTATTTCCTTTTAGATGATTTGGTTTTATCTATTTGTTTGTTTATTGCACCATATGGTTGGAGCTTTGACCTATTTCCTTTTAGATGGTTTGGTTTTATCTATTTGTTTGTTTATTGCTTACTACTGTTTTTCTAGAGTTTGGGGTGTGGGGTGTGGGGTGTAGGGGTAATTATGATATTAATACTTCTTTTTTTTTCATAAAACCCGACAGAGACTGCCGAAGTTGAGTCTAGTTCATATTACATTTGCAATTGCTCTAGAAAAATACACTATGATATTACATTTATAATTGCAATTATGATATTAATACTAGGGTATATATTTTAAACAATCAGAGAACCATCAGTATGTTGAAATTGAACCAATGCTCCATTTTTCTCAAAATTTTAGTATGTTTTGGATTCAAAATACAGAACCATTAAATGATATTCCAATTTTGTGGAGAGTTAGTAATGTCTCAGGTATGTTAATTATTTAATGTTTTTTGTTGCTGATGTAGAATGGGTCGCAAGGCAGGTGGTATGTACATAAACCCTAAAAAATTCGGGGGTGCTGGGAAGCCCTGCATGAAGGAAATGCTGCAATTTCTTGGCTGTCTCTCTTTAAACAACAAGAAAGATGATAAATGCACTAAATTCAAGAATCTTCTTGTTGCTTGTGCTGAGGAACAGGTCATTTTTTTCCCCGTTGCAACTACTTTAAACCATGTCTTCTTCTTCCTTGTTTTATCTCCTATACCTAGAATAACAGTACTGGCCAGTACCAGGTGGCAGATATGACTGGTAATGAGGCACATACTCTTATATTATTAATTGTGGTACTCGACCTTTTTTTTTAAATTGGGTCTTTTTGCAATCAGATCCAGTTTGCAATCATGACAATTAGAAAACCAATAATTCCAATTGCATGAATAGGATGATTCCTGACTGAACCTGACAAGATAACTATAGCAACAATACCAACAGCAACTTCTAGTAAGAAGGGCCCCCTATCCCATAACACTGCTAGGCTCCAACTATAGCCAGAACTTGCGTATACTGGGTGTTGATGCAATGAACTCTCTAGATATGATATTATCCCATGGGTTTCGATGCCATGAGATAACATACTATATATACGATATTCGTTGGAATGCACATCTTATCTTTCGATTACCTGAAGTTCGTATATTTGCCACCTGATATGTAAATTTTGACTTAACATACAAGAATACAGTTTCATTTATGCCCTTCCAAAGCCAAAAATCACAAACTTTCCTTTCTGAACTGCAGATAACATGTGTGTGTGTGTGTGTGCAGAAAGAAAATGTATGTCCTTGAACCCTCTATAAAAATTGTCCTCTAACTTCCTTCGTCCCATACACATATACAGAATAATTTACTTCCCGAAATTAATGCATTTGGAACTGTCAATCAGTAATTATGGATCATGGTATGCATGCCTGTCAACTATTGCCTAGATTAAATGTATAATTTTTCAACATATACACCAGGCAACACATCTGCATTCAAAGAAAAGACTGTAATCTTTTATATGAACTTCCAAATACAGTAAATTGTTAGGTTGAAATTGTAAAAGCTCTTACAAGTCTTTCATTTTGGTTTTGCAGAAGGGAAGACCAAAAAATCCTGGAAGAACAATTAATTATCATTTGCAACGCCTCGGCCGGGGTAGTGGCTTTTTCTAGTTACCTCCATTGATTAAATTTGGCTTCTTGGAAGTTCATAATTTTTGGATGATGAGTATTCGTTGTTCATTATGGTAGTACTTTAAAAAATAAGTTCACAGTACATTTAAACTAGGTTTTTAAAATTTTGAGTTTACTGTGCTTTTTATTTTAATTTTTTGTTAAAGATACTAAATCATGGAATCTGATTGGACAAGATTTTACAGTGTATTTTGAAATTCCTCTAGGTTCTAGGCAGTCCTTGCCTAAATGGAGTGCTTGGGTATCTTTGGGCAAGCGTATGCTATACTTTTTGTTATGATAGTGACAAATGATTTTTTTTTTTTAAATTAAAAATTTGGGGGTCACGTCCCTCGGATTCCTTAAAAAAGGGCACCAGTGATGTTAAAGTTACACAAAAATAAATAAATAAAATATAAATTAAAAGAAACAAAAGAAAAAAAACTATATACAAAAACAAAATTGAGCTGGCTATCCTCCTATGTTAATGCTTGTTGAAAACCAGCTCTGAAATTTAGTCACTATTTCTCCTTGTTAAAAACGATTCACTGATGTCAAAAATTAGTGATTTGAGAATAATTCGGAATTATCTAAATCAGAGATCTCAGTCCTGCAAGAGAGCAAACTCCCTCCCTCTGCCCCTCCAAAAAAAAAAATATATATATATATATATATATTCTTAAAAAATTCACAAATTATTAAAGTTTAATTTGTTAAAAGTTCGGTTAACTGAATAATTCGGGATTCAGCTTGACATCACAAAAAAAAAAGAAAAATTAATCAGATTTAATTTGCGAATAACTCGCAGATCTTGTGACTGTGTTTGTTATTACCATGTTTATTTATTAATTCATTTAATTACAATCATCAGCATGCAGCATGATCATCATGACGTCACTGTCATAATTATGGTTGTTGTGAGGGTCGCTGCTGAAGTGCTGATGATGTTACTATAATAATAATGATAATTATTATTATTTTTGTTATTTTTTATTAGAGATATGAATAGATGATGATAGCCCTTGAACTCAATCCTCCTGTCAAATCTCCCAAGTTTGACTGAACACCTCATTGTTATTCTGGACGTATTCCACTAATTCTTTCCACATTTTTTGGAATGTTGATGCAGTCCAGTCAAACTCATTAGATTTATTGAATGAACATCTTATTAAAAAGTTAATCAAGTTTTTATATCTATCATATTAATAATAAAAATTTGTTAGATTGTACATTTTTCAACCAAAAGTCCTTGTACATTGAACATATACAGTCTAATTACTCAAAAAAAATTCTGATACTTGCATTTTCTTTTTCTTTTTTTCTTTTTTTATGGAGAATCATGAAAGGAAAATTAGAGAAGTTCTAATTTTTTTTTTTCCTCAGAATCTTTCTTTATAGCAGTAGAAATTCAATATTTGGCAGTAATTTGTGTGTGTGCCTTGAAACACTTTTGCAAAGAAATAAATCTACTGTGATTCATAGGAATTGCAGGGACCCTGCTATTTGAAATCTAACCTTTTATTTTTTTGGAAGTCATGAATCCCAATGAAATTTGGGGTAGGCATATCAACACCACACACGTTTATATTAATACAACAATTTTACAAATATTTAATGGTATGGACAAATTTAACCCTCATTAAATGTTTCTCTAACTACCATATTTTTTCATTATGTACTTAATATAGTGATCGTTAAATTATTTGGTTTCCATAATTACTAGATAGTTTCTTCCCCCTTTTTTTATATTTTGCATTCATGTAAAATCAAAAGCTACATAATTTTGTTAATCTTTCCTTTTTCTCATGACTCATAGTACGTATTTAACTTTTTTGTAATTTTTTTTTTTATATTAAGATACACTTGCTTTAATATATGATAAATTTCAACTAAAATATTTTTAAAATTTTTTATATTTTTTTTCCTCTTAATTTTGACACTTATAATCTATTAGTCTATTTTAATTAAAATTGTTAGCAATTTTCTTTTATTGATGTTTTATAATTAATTTATATTTGTTAATTGAATAGATCGATCAATCCTCTAACTTGCCATAAGAAAACCTTGAAAATCAAATTTTAAATTATGCAGATGAAAGCAATCAAATTCTTAATTTGAAGTTTGAAAAATTAGGATGACATACATCTTGTTGTTCATAATTTATATGGTGCTAAAGGCTATATATGCTAACAATTTGTGGATTGCGACCAAATAAATTTATTAGTTTGTAGTGTTTTGTTATAATTTTAATTTATTATTTTAATTATTAGTTGAACGTCAAATTATTCATGATAATTTGCATTCAATATATTTTTTTATATAAATAATAATGCCATTTTCTTAGTGTTATTGTTAAAAAAAAAGATAAAATGTTAATAGACATTTTTTTATAGTAGATTGTTAATTTATTTTTTGTGAAGTTGTATAAAATAAATAGATATATACAATGTTAATAGACTTTAATAATATAATAAAATCAATTCATTGTTGTAATTTTCTCAAAAAAATTTAAACATTTGATTAAAATAAATAATGAATACTTATTATACGATAACATAAATGTTATAAAGAGATTTTATTGTAACTTTTAAGAAACATATTTTAAACAAAGTAAAATACTTTATAAAACATAACTTTTAAGGAAAAATAATTATATGCTAATATATGAGAGAGAATTAGTTTTTTAAAGGAAACTCTTAATGAAGGGTAAAATTGTCTATATAGTAAAATATTTTGATGATGTTATGTTAATATAAATTTAAGTTGTTTTAATATCATCACCCGAAATTTGTTTATATGCACGGATCTCAAAACAAATAGAAAGTTTGATTTGGAATACCAAAGTCCTGCAATTCCTACGGATCACAGCAGATTTATTTCCATTTTGCAAGCATTGGAAAAAAAAAAAAACATTCTACGTCAATAAAGTGATATAATGAACTAAATTTCACAGAGAAGACCCAGTCAATAAACTGCCAGTTTTTTTTTGTTGCGCGCGCGCACACACTTTGAAGAAAAAGTACAATACTGCATATCAGTTTTTTTTTTGTTTTTTATTACTTTTTTTTTTTTTTTTTTTACTTTTTGTTTTTGTGATGTAATTTTCTTTCGGTTCTGAACCCGGCAGCCTCTGCTGATATTTTCAAAAAAGAAGGGAGTGCACAAGACAGACATCGATCTATTATTAGCAGTAGATGGAAACATTTTCTCTTTATTATGAGTACAATGGAACTAGCTACATGCATGATTGGGTAAGTGTGTTTATGTGTCTGTGTGTTGTGAAACATATAGATGGTATATCAGAATCATTGATTAGAATTCGACTATAGAGACATAAAAAACTGTTGAAAACAGTATTAAGTTCTGAAGTCCACAGTTTAATTATCAGAATTGACTGTAAGTCTGACTCCCAACTAAAATTGTCTCCAACAACCCTCAAGAGAGAGCAAACAAATTAAAAATAATAACGATAAAAATAGCATAATAATAACAACGACAATACTACTAATATCAAGTTTAATGTTTGATTTGATATTAAATTTAATGTTGCATTTACGTATTATCATTTTCTGTGTGTGTATCTCCATTCTTTTATTAAGCACGTTGGGTGTCTAATCCGTTAACGGCTATGATTGAAAGATGAAATTTCAAGTTTAATCTCAGTCCTCCAATAACATAATATGTATTCTTTTAATTAAAAACATCTGAATAATATATAGAAGTCTAAATTTAATTAAAAAAAATACTCAACACACGTACTGCCACACAATACATTACAATTAAAATTAAACAAATTTTAAAATTTGGCGATATAATTTCATATTTCCTTATTTCTTTATTTTCTTATTTCTCCCTTTCCAATTGAACCGGCTCTACCTTCCGTTTCTATATGGTGGATCACAATTGAAATCATTTTTTTTCTTCACTTCCTTATTTCTCTTACTTTGTTTCTATAGATATTATCATGAATAATATAGAATATATATATAATAAATGAGGAGGGATCAAGTTACAACAATTTTTGTGTTACAACAAGTTACAACAAGTTACAACAAGTTACAACAAGCATTTTTTACAATTTTAAAATTCAAATCGTCGATCCAAACCATTAGATATGATCTCTACAATAAAATGTGCTTGGAGACCAAATTTTACATTTTTTGGAATTTTTTTTACTATTTATTAAGATGGGTACAAAATTTAATGGTTTGAATTTGACTAGTTTTTGTACCCATCTTAATAAATAGTAAAAAAGTTCCAAAAAAATGTAAAATTTTGTCTCCAAGCACATTTTATTGTAGAGATCACATCTAACGGTTTGGATCGATGATTTGAATTTTAAAATTGTAAAAAATGCTTGTTGTAACTTGTTGTAACTTGATCTCTCCTCATAATAAATATTGTTTTTATATATCTATACGATTGATACGTATCACAATTGAAATCAATTAAAAAGTATAAAAGCACAAATTAGGACAGGCAAGCTATTTCTTTGGCTTAGCTGCCAGTGCAATCATAAACAAAAATTCAGGTTCTGTTTGTGACTTTGTGTTAATTTAAGAACATAATTTCAGATAAATTATTATTTTTAGTATTATCTTTCTTATAATTTTCTTTTTTGTTGGTTTAATTTTGAATCAGAATCAGCGCCTTGGTTGAGCTCCTCTCCTGCTAGGATATTGATAGCCGCAAATCTTTTACTGATGTTTTCTTTATCAAATTATCTCAGGAATGTTTTTTTTTTTTGATAAACTGATAGAAGCTATCAGTGGAAACAGAGGAATGTAGTGTAAGTGATTACAATTGTACTTGAAGATAAAAGATTATTTTTGTTTATTACAAAACTATATCATTTCTTCTTAATATGATGATATTTGTCTTGAGTCTTTTGACTATGCAGGTGGAATTAGTGTGTAGATCAGCATGACTCATTCTTTTTTGAGTGAGTTGTAACCATCCTTATACTTAATTAGCTTTTTTTTTTTTTACTCCTAAAATAAAGTTTTATCCTCTCTTGATAATATTTTTCTTATTTTCATCTAATTTCATGTACAACATTTGTTTAGCCAAAAACATTTTTTTCATAGGTGAATTGTATATTTATTTTGGTAGGTTGCTCTAGAAAGTGTGAAGATATACACTACAATTAGTGGCAGCACAATCGATTAACTTGACATTATGATTTTTTTTAAATAGAAAAACTACAAAGAAATATGTCTTTTATTTATATTAATGCCCAGGCAACTTAGTGCTAGGTTCTTTGATCAAATGCGTGCAAAAGGTAACAACAATGAGAATCCAACCGTAGCACTTCCTACTTAAGGTGTGAAAGGTGTCAGGAAGCATGAACAATTGGAGATTGCAATGCAGTTCATTTCTCAGTAGTTTAATTAAGATCTTAGTTGCGGTTTATTTAGTTTTTACATTGCCGTTTATGTACTTTTATTTTCATTCAATTTCTAGACATTACCATATTTGTTGGTAAGGGAGCAAGTCACAAATAGGCACCTTGCATTTTCCTATTTACTAGGTTGCAAAAGGCAGGTTGATAGGTGCATTTTTTGTTTTAAATTAGAAGTCATTGATGCCTTAAAGTAGGTAGTTGTTACTTGTATGGTCTTTTTCTAACTTTTTTCTCTTTTGACAATATAATATTTAGATGGTTGAGATTAATATGTTTTTTTTTATATGAAAATATGTAATTTATTTATTTTCTCTTATAATATATTTCTGTTGTAACATGGGCACAATACTAGTGTTGTGTATGTATGTGTTTGTATAAATATATATAGAGGAGGGTTAAAATACACCATTGATTTTGTGTTCTAACCATATCCCATGTCTCTATCTCCGTTTAAAAAGTTTAAACAGTCGATCCGAACCGCTCAACATAATATACATATTAAAATGTTCTTAGAGATCAAATTTTATATTTTAAAAAAAAAATTACTATTTTTTTAGATAGGTACAAAATTACTGTTTTTGGATGGTCCAGATGCAGTGATTTTGTACTTATCTAAAAAAATAGTAAATTTTTTTTCAAAAAAATATAAAATTTAGTCTCTAAGCACATTTTAATATGTATATCATGTTAAGCGGTTCGGATCGACTGTTTGAACTTTAAAAGAAGATACAGACGTGAATTATGGTTGAGACACAAAACCAATGGTGTATATGTTTGATATTGAAGTATATGCATTAAGTCCGTACCGCAAAAAGGTTCATTAATTGTTCTCCACAATATTATACCTTCCACATCAAAGCTATTGCCAACTCCCATTTTTTTCACAGAGAATGAAGTTCATGTTAAACAACAAATTTGCTTCACTGTGTGTAACAATACAAAAAAGAAAAAAAAAATAGCCACATAGGTGAGAACCCCAGAATAAATAAAAAATTAATAGCCACATAGGTGAGAACACAAGATATGCTTTATCAACTTGAAAAGATCATAAGATATTCTACTTGTAATAATTAATGAAGAAATAATGTTTTTTTTATTATGGGTATTTTCTTTTTGACAATTTTCTAATATCTTGCAATGTTGTTTGTTACAACATGCCTCCTATATAATTCTCTTTAAGATGTCTTTTGAATATCCGACCTTTGACGAGCTCAACTATACTATTAGGTTTGAGTGCTTCAAAAAGTACAATTGAGAAAAAGAAACTACCAATCATATGCATTAACAACAGAGGTTATTTCAACCCTCAGAAGAATGGACAGTTTGATTCTTTTTAAAGTTAAAAGACTTTTTGAAACCCCTTATTTTGATCAGATACTGTGTAGAACCTATTTTCCTATAAGAAATCTAGATGAGTATATTTTCCTAAGAGATCAAGTTACAACAATTTTTGAGTTACAATATGTTACAACAACTATTTTTTATATTTTCAAAGTTCAAATCGTCGATCCAAACCGTTAGATGTGATCTCTACAATAAAATGTGCTTGGAGACAAAAATTTACATTTTTTGAAATTTTTTAACTATTTATTAAGATGTGTATAAAAACTAGTCAAATTCAGACCATTGAATTTTGTACCCATCTTAATAAATAGTAAAAAAATTTCAAAAAATGTAAAATTTGGTCTCCAAGCAGATTTTATTGTGGAGATCACATTTAACTATTTGGATAGATGATTTGGACTTTGAAAATATAGAAAATAGTTGTTGCAACTTGTTCTAACTAAAAAATTGTTGTAACTTGATCCCTCTAATAAATTTAGATCAATATAATAAGAGTGTTCCATTTGATGATGCCTTATTATACACAGTATCGATCCCCACATGATAGCTTTCCTGACCTTCATGCTTGCTGTTTGTTGCTTTTTGGTTTTTCCATTTTTTTTCTTTTTTGAAAAGGAGAAGAAAACAATTTTCATACACAACATTTAACATAATGGAAAGGTTCATATAGTAGATTGCAGTGTTGGAATTACAAGTTTGTGCATATCTATAATGTAGAGTACTTGGTCCTTAAAAAACCAAAATGGCACCATGTTTATGTCTGCAATTTATTTATTGTGAGGAAGAATACGAGTCATGCTTCTGTTTATATATATTAATCGCAATTTGTTACATGAGTTTTCAAGAATCTAAGGGTGAACCGTGAACCCCGTATGTTACAAAAACAAAAACAACAACAACAATGCTTTATTCCAAAACAAGTTGGGGTTGGTCCTATGTTACAAAAAGGAGAAAAAAGAAGAAGAAGAAGAAGATGTAACAGAAAAATTAAAAGAAAATAAGAAATTTGTATATAAATGTTGCTGCATCTATCCTAGCCATTTATTCTGAAACCGACGTACATTGAGTCTGAACTTACTTCTATCAATGCCTCTACTGTTTTATTATTGCCAGTAAACAATTCTGGCACATCGCACTCTCCAGGCTATAAATATTGCAATCAGTATTACTGCTCTGATTTTCGCTTATACATCTTTATCTATCAGACTAACAGAATCTTGATATAGTCCTATCTCCTTGCCTGAAAATTAACTGGTACAGGGAAGCATAATTTAATACACACACAGACTGTGAGCCATTTTTTTGGAACTTCTATTTTTTCTCGAAATCCAATGAGCCATGCTCCTAATGACCTATATATATACTAATTGTGTTGTTCAGCAAGAGTTGAATAAGCCTCCTTAAACCTCATTTATATTCCTTAGTCGACTAAATGTTTAAGATCTCATCAATTTCTTAAAAATGATTAATATTTCATCCTTTAGGCTAATTTAGTCCAAAATCTTAATCCATGTCCGGATATTAAGACACCTTTATCCCGAGTTGAGGCTCCTTGGTATCTATCTACAGATTAAGACAACCGAACATGAGCTCCTTAGTGCAAATTAAGATTTAATCCTTACCTCCTGAACTCCTTAATGTATTTCAAAACTGGCATTTCAAAACAAAATTCAGAGAGTTGATCTGTACAATATAGTGATGATTGCAAATATGAAATTTGACGAATTTTTTTAAGAAACATTATAATAAACTCCATACAGTTGATCTTTTGTTTGCAATGAAATGACAGTCAGTCAACACACAGTTTTCTGTAATTTTTTCCCCCAAGTCAATTATCAAATCATTTGACCTTGCATCTTGTTTTATTATTTATTTATTTTCTTGTCTGAAATATGTAGTAGGCGCACAGGCCAGTTAATATCATATCACATCAATACAAAAGAGAAGCTCAAGCCAAAACCATACAAATTAAATTAGGGACATTAGAAAGATTAAAGAAGCTCCCGTATGTACAAAGATGGGACATGGGAGGAATTTTTTTTTTTTTTTTTAAGGTCAGAGGTCAAAGCTTCCGGACTATTTAATTAATTAATATTCATAAAGAATTTTTATTTGAATTTCAGCTGCAACCTTCCACACACAAAGACCATTGTGTTTGCCACAAAATTAAAGGTTATAAGTTCTCCAAAGATGGGAGGAAATTGAACCCTAAAATTAGAGGCATTCCATCTTTGAATTTTTTTTGGCAATTTCTTTCTTTCTTGTTCTGATGTGGGGGGGGGGGGGGGGGGGGGGGGGGGGGGGTGGCGGGGGGGGGACCTCAGACATGCATCGTTTTCTTCTATCTGCACCTTTTTCTTTGCACTATGCTGTTCCCACTATTTCACATAATTCTTCGACTAGTCTCTCTCTCTCTACCCTATAGACATAGAATATTGATTAATTATAAAGGCAACTTAATAAAGATAAAGCTCCTAATATTTTTCTTCTATCTTTACAAATTATTCTCCACCATCTCTAAGCAGCAATCAACCTTTCTCAAAAGAAGAAAAAAGGAGACAAGAGAAGTGAAAGAAAGAAAAACAAAGAAAGCCTCCATGGCTTTCTCCTCAATTCCTATCCATTTAGATCCATCAAATTGGAACCAGGTATGCATATCTAGGAGAATATACAAATTTCCTCCTATTTTTTGTTTCCTTTTTGCGTCACCTTTTATTTACTTTATTTCAATTCTTTCTCCTGTCATCTTTACAAAATATAAAGGAGATTACAAACCTAAAGAGAACAATTCACAAAAAGATATGTTCTTTGCAATGGCCATCTTTAGGTTTGTAGCTTATAACATGGTTAAGAGTTTCTGATCTTTAACTTCTTATTTTCTCAGAAAAAATATCACAAAGTTTTAGTATGCTTGAAACATCTAAGAAAGCAATTGATCAATAAATTGCTTCTCCCCTTTTCTGATGAAACATAGCTCTACCTTATATATAGAATTCCATCTATAGGTGTACAAGAAGAGAAATCTCTTAATCTGTCTAACACTTCTGATTAACAACAGCAGCAACAACCTCATGCACCTGGCATGTACAGAAGCAACTCTGCAAGATCAGGTTACAATGAAATTCAGCTTCCACCAATTGCACTAACACACAACCCGGTACCCAAGTTGTTCGCACCAGAACCGACTTCTCTTACCACAAACCAGATTCGTCTACCTCGGTTGCCACACCCAGAATCTGGTCTGAAGTGCCCCCGATGCGATTCAACAAACACCAAATTTTGTTACTTCAACAACAACTCCGTTTCCCAGCCACGGCACTTCTGCCGCACCTGTCGCCGTTACTGGACACGTGGTGGCACCTTACGCAATGTACCCGTAGGTGGTGGGTCACGCCGTAACAATAAACGACAAAAAACAACCTCATCCAGTACCACATCAGCACGAGCTGGGAAGCAGATACACTTTAATGGTAATATCCATCACGTTGGCATTTCATCCAGCTTGAGCACGAATCTTGGAGAATCAAATGTAGGGCTCGGACTTTCCGGAATGCAGATGCAATTCCAGCAGATTCCATTCACTGGAGCATTTCAAACTACAGATGTACTTCCTATTCAATTGGGTGCAAGTAGCTACCTGGGTCTTAGTTCAAAAAATGAAGGGCTTCTAGGTTTTTATACCAATACCAATGGGACCAGCATGGCAAGTAACGGACATGGATCACAAGCATCTCTTCCAAGTTTCAATTCCTCAGCTTGTGGAAATGCAATCCAATCGTATTCTTTGTTCAATTAATTCTAACAAGTGCTTCATGAAATAAGGAACTAAGCTGGAGCTGCATGAATTAATGCATACATAATACTAGCATGTATCATAACCTTCTTTCAACTTTTATTTGTATTGTGTCCAATAGCTATGTACGCGTTAATTTGTTTCATTGCTCTAGTCAAACATCAGAAGTAAACATGGTAATTCTTTTAGAAGGATATGAAACATTAGTGTTCCATGTATTGTTGAATGGGAGAGATGGAATCTTAAGCGAGCAAATGATTGATGACCTCAAGTCTAAGGTTAGAATTTAATTGTGGTGAAATTAATAGTTCTTTTTTCATTGTGCTAGTGTTTTTACAAGATTGATCACATCCATTCTTCGAGTGTTGTGTGCAATTATAAATTTGTAGTTGTATTTTATATATACATATCTATAGGTTTTTGGTAGTCTTTAATATGCATTTTTACTAGTGTTATATAAAATTTGCATTCTTTGAGTGTTATGTAATGTATTCAAATTTGACACAAGTCCTTTCTAAATAATTAATGATAACATCTGCAATTTTAAAATTTTAATTTGAGTATTATTTTGAAACATGTGTATCATAAGAGTTGGATGTACTGTAAAAGTTAGATGTACATTAGAATATCTTACAAATTTTATGATCGATTTGCGATAAATGGAATATTTGGGATCTGCCCTCAAGGATAAACATATACAATGCAATGCTGAGCTAAGGTAAAGCATTTGTTATGGTGAAAATAGAGGGAACTTAATTATGATAGAAAATGTGAAATTTTTTCCATGTTAACTCATAATTGATATCATATATATATCCCATTGTATTAATTGGAGACTCATGTACACCATATTTTCAATCCAATAAATCCACCAACAATTATTTTAACTACTAAAGAAACTTATTAGTTCAAAATGCATGAGCTCTGCTTAAATACGTGTATTTTTATTGTAACTTGAGACATTTAATGAAGTTCACTTCAAAGATCAATCGTCATATATTATATACAGGAGTACTCAAGATCAATTCTGCCTATGTTTTATTGTATGCTTATTCCAAATTTTCTGTTAACTCAGCAATTCAGCGTGTTAGCTCGGCAATTTGGTACATCCTTTTTATTTTGCAATTGACAAGATACAGGCTGCCAGTAAACGGGCATGTATCCATATTTCTTTTTATCAAAAAGCTTAAGATCCCCACCAGCAGTGCAAGTAGCAAAATGCATGTGTGAGGGAATCTTGTATACTCCTTTTAGTTCTCTTGCTTTCTCTGTGATCAACGATGCCAGTGTATCTCTCCTTTTCCTTTTGAATATCCATATAGAATAATTGTAGTTGCAAGAAGCTTAATTAGGGTTACCTTTTTCTGCTATTCAACTTCTGTATCCACACTCGCTTAGCTTTAATACAAACTTTTGCCATCATCCTGCATCTGACACAAGATGATAACTCCGTATGTTTAAATATATTATATTAGTTCTAATATATATATAACTCCTTATTTTTTTCACCAAGTGCATGAAAACAAAATTATCACATTTTCTATCACAAGTCTCCAAGTAATATAATGCTATTGCATGAGATTGTGATGTATTTAGTTGTGTTAATGCTTCGTATATATTTTTTAATTATCTCAAAGATGACAAGAGCTAGCTGTATGAAGCCACGAGTACACTTTTAAAAGAGAGGTTCAGTACACACACAAACCAAGCAGGAAGACAATTTCAGCTTAGTGAAATAATATATAGTGAGTTACAAATTTCCGGATGTATACATATATGTTAGATCCACTTGTAAATATACAGAGAAAAATTAAGCAGGATGGGTTGTGATCAGCGCTGCTTTATATAAGAGTTCTAGAACAAGTTAAGCAATTGTAACCAGGTCGATTAGCTCTAGTATACGATGTAGACATTAGTTTTGAACTGCTGCGACTATATTCGATGTTTTATACTAAGTAATTAATTAGACGCAAGGCATTCAGTAATTAATTCAATTAGCTATCGGATGATCGACATGTAATATAATAAGTTATTTAATTAGCAGTCATAGAACCTGTTTAGCGACGTTTTAGTGGGGATAGAAGCTATACTGGTAATTAACTTATATTGCATATAATTTAATATTTTATATATACTTTTATGGTTAGCAGTATATTTAGATCATAACGGAAAAAATAGCAAGTATTTAACAGAAATAACGAACAAATAGCTGGTATTTAATTAGCAGGTTTTTAATTAGCAGAATTTTCTAAAAATATCCTCCCTTTTTAATTTTTATTGGTATATAAGCCCTATTTTGTTTTAATAAAGTGTTTTTATTGTGACAAGGACTATGTTTAAATTATGAATGATTGAAATAATTATATATATTTTTATTATTTTAGTTAGTTGTTATGTAATGTGATACTTAATTTGACGTAATTAATATTAGACAATCCCAATTTACTTATAATTTTTTATTTTAATGTAAAAATATTTTACTTGATATTGCAATATGACTTCATAAGTTCATATATGTTTTGAGATCTTTTATATTGTATTTCACTGCCTACAAATCTAACAATACAGTCGAAAATATATTATTTCAATTATGGATCCATATATATAGCTAAATGCTATGCAAGGTAGAGTATGCGTGAGAGTAAAAGGTGACTATCCGCGAAGGTATACCGACATAAAATTATTTTTTTCAATTAGTGACAGTAGCATCTGCGAGGATATATATACCGACAATATCCCTCACGGATACTCTCCCATTTTTGCATGCATGCTCACCGTTATGAATTTGTTATCTGCTAATTATATTTAAACCTTTGAACTAGTATAATAATATAAAAAAAATGTGGATTCATACAACCTTTCTGTGATAGTTCTTTACTAAATTAAAACAATCTGAAGATTAAAGTCGCCGATATGTTTTATTAAACGTTAATTAGATTTGGGAATAATTAAATAATTGTACGAATTTCATAAAATTGAAAGTATGTGGGAATGATTTTTGCGAATAATTGTTCATATGACTGGGCCTGTTTGATTACTTAATTGAACCGAACAAATTAATATAGTTGTATTTGGGCTAAAATAGAATTGAAATTGCCATTGAAAAAAAACTAGAAAAATTTTTTCAACAATATATATATATATATATATATATATATATATATATATCATGACGCCATAATATATACATATTGCCAATTATATATTCTCTGAAACAATTTCTCTTTTTCAACACTGATACTTAATTATACTTACTATTTTAATCATTTTATCCAATAATTTTCTTTTTTTGAAGGTTAGTAATACTAAATGCACACTAACAATTTAATTGATAAAAAAATGAACTTATGATGGATAAAATGACCCTCCTTCCTAGATCTAAACTCATTTATTCTTATGAAATCACGTAAACCACTCTTATCAACTAATCACACTTATCTACTCTAAAAAAAATACCATATTACCTCTTTCTCTATCTCTATCTAGGATCAGATCCACTTTCGTCCGATAACCGTTGCACTCCGACAGTCGAATTGCTCACGCTCTGATCAAGATGGGGATTAATACTTTACATTTCAAGTTCCGACAATACCGTACTTTTGACTCTCATTAGTTCCGCTCAGCTTGACTCCCTCCCCTCTCTCTCATTCTCTTCTCTAGCTATTTGAGGAGATAGAGACGAGAGTGAGGGAAGGATATATCAATATGCCGGAGAAGAAAAATAGAAGCGGGAGAAATCTATATCCAATAATTTTCATATTCCTTATTTCTGTTTAAATAAAATAAATAGGATCAAAGTTTCCGAATTGCTAGTTCTTCACTTAGACCATGACGGCCGCCTCTTCATTTATTGTATCGACAACCCACCAACCAAAATTTACTACTGTGATTTTTGCTGAAAGACAACATGAAAAGTATATTTTAACATAAAATTTTATTAGCAAAAGAACATAAAATATTGTGTATATATATATTAGAGCTGAGGCACACGTACCACACATTTGTATTTGTTTTAAGATAGACACGAATCCAATATATTCGCATAAGATCCGGTATAAATTGCACAGTGAATAATTTTAGTGAAATAGGCTGTACGGAATCTTAGAAACGGTAAAATTGCAGAGGATCCGCGTCTCTTTTTTTTTTCTTTAAGATTGGCGGCAATTGCCTGCCGCTAATGAATATATTGATTAAAAAAAGTTATTTACATGTAGAGAATCCGTTTTCAAAGAGCTAGTTTTGATGTGGATGTCTGAATATATATTTTTTTTTTTGAAATAGTGGATGTCTGAATATTTTACTGGATTGTTTTGCAGGGAAAAATAAGTTAGCTATCCAGGGGCCAAAAGAAAACGGTATCATATATATCTAGGGTTCAAATAATTAGGTTTTTGTAGATATAATCAAACTAAATAATTTCCAATAAAACAGTTTATTTAGTTCGGTTTGGTTTACAAATTATAATATTTTGATTGTGAAATGTTTACTTCAAATATTGTGAAATGCACATTTAGCTATTTTAAAATGTATATTTGACAATTGCATAATATATATTTATTGTTTGAACTTTTACACTATAATTTAACCTACCAATAAATTTCACATCTGTCAATTCAATTTTCTTGAAATGTTAGACAAAAGAGCTGGGGAAATATTTAGGAGTACGGATTTGGAGGAAAAGTATATATAATATTTCATGAGTGAGTCTATGGTACTATGCATATTACGATTTGTTATCATGCTACGGCTCTATATTTGAGTTTTCAAATCCTAACGGTCGATCCGAACCGTTCATCTTGTTCTCCATATTAATATGTGTTTGGAAACCAAATTTTACATTTTTTGAAATTTTTTTACTATTTTTTTAGATTTATTGAAAATCACTGTTTTTGGATGGTCCAGAATTTTCAGATCAAGTGATTTTCTAAATATCTAAAAAAATAGTAAAAATTTTTCAAAAAAATGTAAAATTTGGTCTCCAAATACATATTAATATGGAGAACAAGATGAACGGTTCGGATCAACCGTTAGGATTTGAAAACTTGTATATAGAGCCATAACACGGTAACAACCCGTGATATGCATAGTACCATAGACTCACTCATATTTCATAATTAATAGAAAAAAAACTCTATATAGAAATACATACTATATCCTATATATATTATATATATATATATAGAGGTGGGCTACGGTGAGTTGCGAAGTAAAGCTACTATTTTACTTCACGCTCATACTTTATGATTTTAAAGTTCAAAACATCGATCTGAACCGTTCATCTTCTTCTCCATATTGAAATGTGCTTGGAGACCAAATTTTACATTTTTTGAAATTTTTTTACTATTTATTAAGCAATTTTGAAAGTCGCTGATCTGATGGTCCAGAAAATTTTACTGTTTTTTACTGTTCACAGCAAAACAGCAGTTTTCAAAAATGCTTAATAAATAGTAAAAAAATTTCAAAAAATGTAAAATTTAGTTTCCAAATACATTTCAATATAGATTAAAGATTTAACGGTTCGGATCGGTCGTTTGGACTTTCAAAATGAAAATACGGCGTGAAGTAGAAACGCATTTTACTTCGCAACTCACCGTAGCCTATCTCTCTCTCTCTCTCTCTCTATATATATATATATATAATATGATGTATTAATTAAACTCAACAAAGTCAGTGGTCATTGATCATAACAGAACTTAGTTACCTAAATAATTATTATAAGATTAATTCGAGAAATGAATAATGGAATAGATCGAGGTTCATTAGTTGTAGTTCAAAACATATGATGATTAGTCAAATATTAGATCTATAAAATTTGTCCAGAAAGCGAAATTATTATAAAAAATACATTCATTTTCCATATTATAAAGATAACTTAAAAATTAAAGTCTCAATTCTCATCTCATATTACAAAAATATTATAGTAAACTGGATAAAACATGGAATTCACATCCGTTGAAATTCTAAACATAATTTCAGAGACCTGCAATCCCATCGTCTATCTATCTCTCTCCTCTCTCTTCTTTCTTTGATGAGCGAGAAAGAAGAGGGAGGAGAGAGATAGACAGAGCATGAGATTGCATGGTCCTAAAATCCTATTTGGAATTTCAGTAGATCCGGATGCTAAAACATGAGCTATATATACACAGAGGCGGAGGTAGTAACATCTAATGATCAATTGACCCTCATTTATTTTCAAAATTTATGTATGTATAGTTTAGATCAAAATATTACCAATGCTATAAAATTAACCCTCATTTGCAGTATAAATTTTTATATATTGACCTTCATTTACGTTTGATCTCTATAGTGCAAAGGTCTAGCTCCGCCCCTGTATATACACCCAGGGTAAATGAAGAAAAAAAATTAAAAATACAAAATAATTTCAATTCTACAAAGTTGTTGTAGTTATGGTGCTGGTCTTGTTATAACAACTTAAAAGTTTTCATCGTGCCGGTCCAGTTCAAAGAAAATTAAAAGGAAGAAAGAAAGAAAGAAAGGTAGTCAAATAAAAACACGAGGAAAGTTAAAGCGAACCCAAGTTACCACAGTTAAACACTGCTCTTAGGTTAATTAATAAAAGAACAAAAAGAAAAAGGTAAAGTTGAATTGGAGGTCATGTATTTTGTTTCTTTATTCACCTTTCCCTCTCTAAAAAGGAGCATTCACCAATCCTCTACAATAATTATTCATATAATCCTATTTAATTCTTCAATCTGAAGTCTCTCTCTCTCTCTCTCGACACTGATAGAGATGGAATATTAATTACAATATAAAGGCGAATGGAAATTAAAGACCAAAAGAAGACGACCCTGATTTGTTCTCATTAGAGATATGATTCTCCACCATCTCTAAGCAGCAATCAACCTTTCCCAAAAGAATACAAGCAAACCAAAAAAGAAAAAGAAAAAGGAAGCAAAGGAAAAGAAGACTCCATGGTTTTCACCTCAGCTCCCCTATATTCAGATCCTTCCAATTGGAACCAGGTATACATTTATAAGGAGAATATATCGATTTTCCCCCTTTTCTTCTCTTTTTACACAATCTTTTTCCTCTTTATTTCTTTCTTTCTTTCTTTCACTTGCATCTTTATAAAAAGATTGAGATTATATGCCTAAAGAAATGCAGGATAGGAGAGAACTGCATGTGACATTCAATTAAACATGCCAAGCATAATTCAAAATAAGGATCTCTCTCTATGTTTTGAATATAATAGTACAACCTAGCCAAATTTTTCTCTCCTCTCAATCTGATCTATACATTAGATATATCTAATGCTTTCATACATGTTATTCCAATAAATTTCAGCAACCGCCTCGTGCTCAAGATCAAGCACACAATGATTTCGGTGGTGCAACTGGCTCAGATAATTATGCACTTCAACTCCCACCTGACTTTACACTTGCATCCAACACAGGATTAAACCCAATTGCAACACACCCATCTTCTCACACCGCAAATCCGGTCAGTCTAAATAAGGCTCCAATAACTGAACCTGGTCTGAAGTGCCCCAGGTGCGACTCAACCAACACCAAGTTCTGCTATTTCAACAACTATTCTCTTACCCAACCACGCCACTTCTGTCGTGCCTGT
Source organism: Carex pumila (assembly GCA_033356055.1). Classification (NCBI taxonomy): domain Eukaryota; kingdom Viridiplantae; phylum Streptophyta; class Magnoliopsida; order Poales; family Cyperaceae; genus Carex; species Carex pumila. The sequence goes on along the minus strand of JARJHM010000634.1, from coordinate 81,265 downwards.
CGCCGATACTGGACTCGTGGTGGCACGTTGCGGAATGTACCGGTAGGTGGTGGTTCACGCCGCAACTGCAAACGCAGTAAAGTGACATCTTCCAATTCCAAATCTACACGTGCAACTGGTAGAAAAAACTTTCCCAGTATTCATCAGATCAGCACATCATCTCTGGGCTCAGATCTTGGAGCAACAAGTAGTGCAAGGCTAGGAGCTCCCGAAACACCGATGCAGTTGAAGCTGCCTCAGTTTCCTTTCATTGGGGCTTTGGAAACTGCACTTCCAACTCAACTAGGAGCAAGTAACAACTTGGGCCTTAATATAAGATATGACGAGCTTCTATGCGGCAGTAATGGCGCTACAGGTGGTGTTGGTACCAGTGCTGGAAGTAACAATAACGGTGGATTCCAATCAGGTCTCCCCAGTGTTAACTATTTTTCTCATGAAAATATTTTTCCCTAGTATTCTGCTTATTCTTTTTCAACTGCTCGGAGAAGAAGGAATCATGCCAATAGCCAGTTATAGACGTAAGTATTTATGAAAGTGTGTATTTTATGAAATCAGTGTGTTGATATTTAGAAGCATTGGAGTGCTAATGTGTGATATTATCATTATAGTTATATGATTGACATGCAAATGCATGGTTAGGGTTCTATAGCTTTAGTGATATACGAGTTTACTTGTATACATGCATGGAGTGGTATAAGCACTAAAGCAGTAGCAATTATCTACGTACGTTTAGTTTGCGGATTCTCATTAGAGAGATATACAGAGCACGATCATATAATAATATGATCATTGAAAGAGTATCAATATAATTTGATTTTATATATGTTTTTTTTTTCTTCTTTCAATTGAATTTAGACCTCCATTTTCTTGTTTGCCTTGTGCAAAAATATAATTAAACAGACGTGTATTATCAATTTATGATGATTTAAGATCATTTCTTGGAATTCATATTAATTTATAGGTTAGCTTTTAGTTAGTGTAAGTGTCGACTGTCTATATAACAGTAGAAGAGATCTTATGGAGTGAAGTTAGGTTTTGGCAATATGATCTTATCAATTGAAACCCAAAAAATATATATATATATATATATATATATATATATATATATATATATATATATATATATGAGATGGGCTATGGTGCATTGCAATGCATAGGCCATGGTGTGCATTGGATCATAAATCACCGATTCAAAGTTCAAATGATCAATCTAAACCGTTCATCTTGTTCTCCATATTAATATGTGCTTGGAGAACAAATTTTACATTTTTTGGAATTTTTTTAATATTTATTAAGTCACTTTGAAAATCGCTGATCCAACGGTGGCTTCTGATTTTACTGTTTCAAACAGTCACCGTTGGATCAGCGATTTTCAAAGTGGCTTAATAAATAGTAAAAAAATTCCAAAAAATGTAAAATTTGGTCTCCAAGCACATATTAATATGGAGAACAAGATTAACGGTTTGGATCGGTCATTTGAATTTTGAATCGGTGATTTATGGTCCAATGCACACCATGGCCTATGCATTGCAATGCACCATAGCCCATCTCTCTCTCTCTCTCTATATATATATATATATATATATAATGTCGTTAATTTTAGCTAACTAGTGCGAATCAAAGGATCATATATATGAATGTATATTATATATATCAGAATTATTCTAAAGTGTGATTAACATCCTCTAAACATGTTGGCTCGGCTTTAGCTTAAAAATACTTCATTGCATGAAATGTGTTTATTGCATCAAAATGTATATATATAGCTAGCTAGTTTGTTGAAACATATTAGAATTAATATTGCAACTTATATATCTACGTTGTAATAAATTCACAGCAATGGGATAATGTTAGTGTTTCCTAAGAATAAAAGAGAAACAATATTATGAGAAAGCTTAATTATATTATTGAACTTTACTATTACATAAAGTACAAATGCTATAATTTATAGCAAAATAAATATCTAAAAAGAAAACTCTATAAATGGCACGTTCTAAAATAATATATACTAAAATATTAAACTCTTCCTCCTTAGTATAGCATGCCAAAGATAGTCTATTATTCCTGACATCCTGCTACATCAAGTCTAGTGAAAATATATGATGAGATGAGAGACATACACAACAATCCTACTCTTGACTTGAAATCTCATCATGAAATAAAAGTTCTCTATCATCTAATCACTCCAATATTGATAACGCTAATTTATATAGCGAAAATCATTACTTTTTTAGTATAGAAAATGGTAGAAAAATGTATGCAAAGTATCCATTTTTTTCAATTATTCACCGCAAACGTGTTTTTTAGGTTATTTTGGCAGGTTTTGGAGAAAGTTGTGAATGTAGGCCAAAAAAGAAACAAAAATGTCATATTTAGATCAATTCTGAAGAAAAAAAAAATCAAAATAGGGCATTACATGGAGTATGCAAACACCTCACACAAAGTGCACAAAATGCAACATTGTGAAATTCACTGAAATTCAGCTAAGCACAGTGCTGTGCGATATAATCTACCGTATGCGGGTAAAAGTCAATACCGCACAAGTACACAGATCCAATCTGTGGACTGTCTAGTTTGAATGAAATCTCACCCATTGAGCAGCAACCTTCTAGAATGATGAATCTACAGATGTTGCAAGCCTTGTTATGATTAAAAGTTTACTTTTAGCTCTTCATTTTAGGAGAGCATCTATATTTAGAGCCTCCAAATATGGCATGAGAGGCTAAAATTGACCTCCATTCTCTCTAAAACTACACGCTTAGGATTATTATATAAACCCCTCATGTAATAGGATTTAGTGTGCATGTTTTAGTTGTGTAAGTTCATAGATTAAAGTAGAATACTGTGTGTAAATTCTAAAGTTGGAGAAGGGAAAGCTCTCGGAGTCCAAAGTGAAAGAAGAATGCGTCATCTAAGGAAGAGGTTTCTCTAGATATTAGGTTGTCTTTCTTATTTTTATTTCTTCTTTTATTTTGTCGTGGCTTTAAGTAGCTAAGATTCTTCTCTCTAGGATTTGGATGTAATGAATTATATATTATCTCTTTAATTATTATATTTATTTTTGTTTATTTGAGATTTTATTATTCTTTGAATGTTATTGAAATGTATCCTTGCATACATAGTTCTGTCTACTATATGCCAATGTCCTCCACATACCTACAGGTGTTAAGTCATTGTACCTCGGTGTGAGAGGGGATACAAGTAAGTACTATAAACACTTCAGCTAACGAATCTTGGCAACTGTTCAAAGACTAGGATTAGAACCTAATGGGCTCCATTGACATGATATAGATTAGATATCATCTTGAATTATAATTAGGAATTTACTTATTACTTATAATAAGAAGGGTTTAGGGTTATTACTTAGAGAATAATAGGGGAATGTGATTAATTAGATTAGTGTGAGTGGTTTAATTATATTACATCCTATGATAATCTGAATTGTCCCCCACAAGCTGACGTTAGAGTTGAAGAACCTTTCAAAAACATATAGAATCAAACTTTGGCATCTGTAGGGAATGACAGTACTGGTATACGGCTCTATCTGCAGGGTGGTCTATATCGCATACGATAGTGACAGGAGGCCGTATGCAACAGTGACAAAAGGTTGTATATGGGTAGACATGAGTATCATAAATATGTATTGAGATAAGTGGAAGGATTTCATCTATTAAACTATAAAACCACCTTTTACTATTATTATTATTAATTATTTATTAAGTATACACGCTACCTAAACAAATCTGAAGAACCTATACTAGTGTTAAAGTTGTTAAATACTTAAGATCTATCCATGTGGATCAACACCCAACACTATTACACGGTAGGATTATATGCTTGTAATCCAACATAATAGAATTAGAGTAACTAAGTATATATTTATATATACAAGTTAGTAGTACTCATTTAGAGTCATTAAATATCCAACAATAATAGCCATTATCTTTTGGTGCATGCCAAAGCACAAAACTCATGATGTCAAATATGGTCAAACTATGTCATCTAAATCAAAAATTCTTAAACATCCAAAACACCAAAATACCAAAATATCTTATCCCCAAAAGCATCAAAATTGGAATTACAAACTCACCAAAATTGGAATTAGCATAGCACAACTACCATCACAAAACTACCAGAAAATCATCAAAAATCTGAAAAACACTCACCATAAGCACACTATGTATATCAATGCGAGGCAAACCTGATGTAGTTGTACTAATTAGTATTATATGTTGTTTGGTTCTAGGACCGTGTGATTTTTTAGAAGATTGTAAAGGCTCGCCGGTTCCATCTTATACTCATTTCTCATTGGGTAAAGAAAAACACATCATCTCAAAGGTCGCGAGTTCCGAAGATGTAGGAATTAGTGCCGAACTCCATAAACAACTATCGTGTCAAGTGTCTTTAAACTCTACTCTTTATTTTATTATTTATTAGTTTAGATTCAAGTTATTAGAGTTTCTACTAAGAATAACTTATAGACACGCTAAATAATTTAACTTAGAATAAAAATTTTAAAATACCCTATGCCCCCCCCCCCCCCCCCCCCCCCCTCCCATAAGTGCTTTTGGGATCAACATAATATGTGGCTGCATATTGAAATATATGTTTGTATATGCGGATCGCATGGTGAAAACCGCACAAGATCGACTGCATGACATTTTCACAACGAACTTTTCCGCATATAATGTAGACGCATTTAAAAATTAACTTGCTACAAGAGTTTGCCACTATCTGAGATAGTAAAATTATTTAATGGTGTCATATTGTTGCAGATACTTTTGTTGGTAACAGTGATATTCTTAAAAATGACAATATATGTCGGCTTACACTCAACAATAGTCATATAAATTGATGCTACAATAATTTAGTTTTTTATTTAAAAATAATAATGAGCAGAACTTAATTCATTCATGGCGTGGTTTTATAATGCAATTTCGGCAGAACAAATCGAATTTCTTTACAAGTAATGACTCGTTACAGTTGTATACTACGAGCGTAGGGGCATTAATTGTAGCAAAGGAAAATGAAAGTCGAGCATGGATGAGGGATATTGCATATTGTTTCTAGAATATGGTCATGTACTACGTCCTCTAGAATATTATATATAATTGGTTTTAGTTTGCAGCAAACTGATCACACAGTCTGACACGAAACAAAGCTGCTTAAACAAAGAAAAAGATCGAAAGAACAAAATCGAGCTAAGGTAGAACCCATGTAGAAAGTAAAAGCTATGAATTATATATGCATGTGTACATAAGACAGAATCTGATCATGGTTCCTTACTTTCTCTGGAATCAAGGAAATTAGTGCTATCTACATCTGTATCTGTTCTCTGTTGATTCTGTCTAATGCGGTTCTAATCTCACTTTCATCAATATTTGATCTGCTAATACAAGAAACATGTGTACAGGTGACAGAATCTGATCATGGTTCCTTACTTTCTCTGGAATCAAGGAAATCAGTGCTGTCTTTTTTTTTTTTGATTAAAAATTAGTGCTATCTACATCTGTACCTGTTCTCTATTGATTCTATCTGCAAATGTGGTTCTTATCTCACTTTCATCAATATTTGTTCTGCTAACACAAACGCACATGTTAAGCTGTGCAGTCAATTGCTGCGGAACTGGCCTGTTTGATTAATTTATTCATTGATGTATGTCATTTAAACTACTAATTAGAAGCACCTGATTGAAAAGACATCCTAATTAAAATATGTTTCTTTAAGGAAAAAAATAATCCGAAGTATATATTGCTTTATATAGAATATTCCAATGATAATGAATAATGAAGTTTTCCAAAACAAGATTCGTGCACAAGTTAAATCTGATCCAGCAATCCATGATGGTTACAATATCTTCGAATGTAATTAACAGGGAAACCGAGCAAGAATGCATCAATTGAGGGACCCAAAGAAGCGCTCTGCACAAGTCAATTGGTACTAAAATAATTCTAAAAGATATAAATTTTGTATGTCAACGCATTACTTATATAGTAAATCAATTTGAACGGTTTGAATTCATCGTTTGAAGTCTATCCAATAAATTTTAGAATTGATGTCATACTAAGTCGAATTCTGACATACCTTATTGATCGGATGGCTTATTGTTTCGTTAAAAAGATGTTCTGCAAATTTTTCTATTTCCTATATATACAGTAATATTAGCCACCCGTTATATAATATAAAAAATATGTTGGTGCGCATTTCTTATCTTTATGGACATCAATAAAGAAAAAAAAAAAAGGAAAATGCTTACTTTTGCTTACTGATAATTCAAAGTGATTAGAAAAGAATATAACAACTGTCCAATATTATTGGCGTTGCATGTGTTGTTCCAAGAAGAACTGCTTGCATTTTTATTTTTTTTAATGTTTGTTATGCTAATAAAGCATATCAATCCTTACAATTACAAAAAATAATTTTTTTTTGCCACATCAACAACCTTGGCGATTATTTCTCAATCACTTCTATATAAACATTTCAATCTCTACAATTTCAATGTAATTTTAATTTGTGAGACATTAAATATTTATATATATATATATATATATATATATATATATACATCATTACAATTTATTATTTCACATCTAATATTTTCATGAGGAGGGTTCAAATGCCTCCATTTTTTGTGCCTCCATCATGCCTCCATTTTTAAAAACTTAAATAACTCAAAATTTAAATTACAAATGTCAAAATAAAACGTTAGATGTGATCTATGTTATTTTCTCTATATGCTCATAAAATATTATCACATTTCATTTTTGTTTTTATGTAAATTAATAAGTTGAAAAATCAACGTCTAGAAATTATCCACATAATTATTATTATTTTTTTACAATATCTTGATGACAACCAAAATAAAGTTAAAATGTCGTAATATTTTACATGTGCATAGATAAAATGATGTAGATTATATCCAATGATTTTATTTTGACTTTTAAATTTAAAAATTTTAGTTATTAAAGTTTTTAAAAATGGAGGCATTTGAACCTCCTCTATTACATTTAAAGCAATTGTAAAAGGTAATTAATGTGGCATTTTTAGCAAGATTTCTAAATTAATAATTGTTACACATTTCTACAATTGAAATCGAAATTGTAATTCTGACATCAGTGGAATGGAGGTCATGTTTTGGATAGATAGGTGGATGGGAGAATGTCCTTTAAGTAAATTATATCCTCAGTTGTATTCAGTAGCAACTAACATTGGTAAATCTGTAGCCTTAGTTCAAGATTCTGGTAATATTAACTTGATTTTTAGGAGGCAACTAACAAGGTTAGGGAAGAATGATGTAGTTTAGTTTCTCAACTTAGTGTAGTGCAATTGGATAGTGATCAGGCTGATACTTCGAGTTTGAGATGGAATAATAATGGCAAATTTATGGTACACTCTTTCTACATTTGGCTTGAGCATGGAGGGACCCAAAATGTTATTTTTGATACTATTTGGAGAGCAAAGATTCCATTTAAGATTAAAATTTTCTTGTGACTTGTTAAGCAAAAATAGATTCTGACTAGAGTAAATTTTAACAAACGAGGTTGGTCGGGAGATGTTGTTTGTTTTGTGGGGCTCCTGAAATAATAGATCACTTGTTTTTGTAATGTACATTTTTTAGAACAATTTAGAATTGGATAGCTGATTGTAACAACTTTACTTTTGATATTATGACTATAGAAGAATTGTGATTCATTGATGCTTTAATTACTTTTAAAGATAAGTATTTGATCGAACTTGTTAGAGGGGCAATACTTTGGGTCATGTAGTTAATAAGGAATAAACTTTGTTTTCAGGGGATTCGTACTTCTCTTAGACCTATAGGATCTCAAATTATTTCTTTAGCACAATTTTGAGTAAAATCCAAAGAAGAGGGTACTCTTCTTACATTGTCTTTAGTTCTACCTACTAATGTGTTGGCAACTGCCTGCACAGTGTTGCAATTGACTGTTGTCTTTGATAATTTTTTATCGCAAGAGGAGAGAGTAGCTAGAACAAGTGATTTAGAGACTCATCTTGATGACGATAGTTTTCAGAAGGAGAACATAATAGAAAAAGTGGGTTAGAGCCAAGAAGTTTAGTAGCTGCTAATAGGTTGGGTGTTAGTGGTGTTTAATTAGTTGATTGTTTTTCTTTTTTAAGGTTGGTTGATGTTAAGCAGTTTTTTTTATAGATATTTTTAGAAAAATGAGATGGTTATTCATATGCTTGTGTACTGTTAGGTTGTTGTCTGGTGTCAATTTGGTAACCAGTATTCTAAATTTGTAGGTTTTGTTTGGGTAATGAAATATTGGTGATGCTTTTTATTTTTAAAAAAAAATTAAAAATATTGGTGATGTCAATCATTGCAACTTTTCTAAAGGGGGACATATAATGATGGTCATGTTCTCAGTGCACCAATGACGACTGAACAAATATTATGTACAGAGTTGTTGTTTTCTTTTTCTTTTTCTTTTTCTTTTTTTCTTTTTTGAGATGAGGTACAGAGTTGTTGTAAGCTTTATTTCAGGGCTATGTGTGAATAAAAAAGTCCTGTAAAAATATGTACTCCAGACATACCTAAAAATTATAATTGAAAAAAATATATGATTTGCAGGAATACCTACAAGTATGAGACAGTATATGCGAAAGTAAAAAATATTATTGTCGAGGGTACACTAACAGAAACATGTTATTTATGAACGTATCGGTACTATCAGTAGAAGCATCAATGATGATACCATCAGTAAAAATATTTTTACTCTCACGGATATTGTCTCATTCTTGAAGTAAATTTTTGTTTCCGAAGCAAATGAAAAGAGAAACAATATTTTCATGAAAATCAAGTCATCTAACTTATTTAATATTTATAAAAATCATTTCATTTTGATGTCGAACCTAGGACCACTCATACAGAGATAATTGTCCTTGTCACTATATCATATGTTGATTCTCGAAACTTTTTGTTTTTTAGACCTTGCATTTTTTATAATAGAAATACTTTTAACTCCTCTTATAAAATTAAAATCAGATCACTTTATTAGTCTTCAATTTTAATTTTATGACTATGTCATATCCATATAACTCAATAGCGTCTAAATATTTCCTTTAATCCCAACAAAACATACTGGCAATTAACTTTAATTCAAAATATCCAAAATTGTGAAAAGCACATATAATATTCCTATTGATCGTGAAAGAATAAAAGGAACGGCGTGTGTGCATGGTTAAATTTATAGATATTACCAAACAAAGGCAAGACTACTACAGGAGAAAACGAAGCAGTAAAATTATATTCATTTTTTTTTATACAGATATTCAGACGGATACGGATACGAGTCCGAATTAGATTGGATATTTATTCTAATAATATAAAAATATAAAAAATTATTAAAGTTTGTAATATTTATCTTATTATAATGTGAATAATATAAATTAAAATATATAATATATATCTACTATTTTAATATAGATAATTGAAACATAAAATCATATTAATATCTTTATCTAATATTCAAATATTAGATATTTACATCTAAATTTTCAAATATAAATAAACAGAGATCAATTATTATCGATACCGTTTTCACCCTGAAGACTGCGCTCAAGAATTCTTCAAAGCAATTAATATACAATTTAAGGTTTCGCTGTCAGCACGTGTTGGAGGCAATTGTTGATTAGTTTACCCTAGCTATCTCCTGCCTCCTAGAGATAGAAAGAGAAAAAGAGAAGGGGTGCAAGTAACAGGTGTTAAAGCAAAAGTTGGCCAGAAAAAAAAAGGCAAAGGCTGTGACTTTTCACGTACTAATAAACAGTGATTCAAGACTTCCAAGTCTCCTTCAAAAAAAACAAAATGTACGAAAAGAATGGAAAAAGAAGGGTTTAAAACTTTAAATCAAAAAAAATTTAAGGTAGATAGTCCTTTTACATATATATTTGAGTAAGACTAGTAATATGATTACATAACGATTGTCACTTTGAACTCATATTAATTTTCATTTTAAATTTAAAACAGACAATATGAACTGTTCAATATAATCTTCATACGAAAATTTACTAACATAAAATTTTATATTTATTTAGAATTTTTTTACTATTTTTTTAGATAAGTAGAAAATCACTTGATTTGAAAATTCTAAACCATCCAAAATCAATTATTTCTACCTACTAAAAAAAGTTAAAAAATATATATAAATTTTGGTTCGTAAGTATATTTTTATACGAAGATCATGATGAACAGTTCATATCAATTGTTTGATGTTTAAAAATATAAATATAAATACACAGTACACGTTGATATATAATATGCATATATTAGCTAGCATAGCCCTCACTCTTCATGTTCTCCTTTTTCCTGTTTTTGTGTGAGAATCACTAAAAAGTGCAATTTCAGATAAAGAATAATTGTCTTCGTATCCATCAAAATAAAACTTTAAAGATATTATTTATTCATCAAAACATCGAAATCATTTACGAACTATTTCCAATACAATTAGCTAAACCATTAACTAGCGTGTAATATATATATGCCACGTGTTCAAAACTCATTTGTTCACACTAAAAAAAATTGAGAGCTACCTAGCTAGCTTCATGATAGAAAAAACTTCAAAATCTTTCACATTTATCTTTTTGTTCATTTAATTACAAAAAAAAAAGACGATAATTTGAATTCACTTGCTTCAATAGTATCCGAATTTCCTATTTTGTGTTTGAATATGTTTTTCAATACATCTCTCTCTCTCTCTTAAATTAGTAGCTATTCTATTAATCGAACAAAAAGTTAGAAAGTTAGACAGTGATTTTGAATTAGCTTAAACTAGCTGCTAACCCAACTATTCCATTTTTTTTTCATCCAAACGTGCTCTCCTCCAGAAGAAAACGCTTTCTAGAATTATTATACGGCCATTTTTATTAATAACCCAAAAAAAATATTTTTTACCAAAATAACCACAAAATCTGAGTTTTTTCAAATATAACCAAACCACCAGGGTTGCTGGCGGTCCACTTCTATAGTGGACCGCCAGGATCCCTGGCGGTCTGCTATTTATTTTTTATTTTTTTTAGAAATCTGATTTTTTATGCATACCAGACCGCTAGTATTCCTGGCGGTCCACTAGCTGTCTTACACGCTTTCTCTCTCCAGCACACACTGTATTCATTTGTTAAACCACAGAGAAGAAAGAGAGAGCGATTTTGCGATTTTGAAGCGATTTTAGACGATTTAGAGGCGATTGCTACAGATATTTTATTTTTTATTTAATTATTTTATATTTAATTTTTAATTAATAATTATTATACCCGCAGTCTGTAAATACTATAAATTAGTCTTTAATTAATATTATAATTAACTTTTAAATTGAAAAAAAAAAGAATGAATCTATTATACTGTAATTCTTATGAATTTTTTTTTAAATATAGTTTGTGAAGGAAAAAAAATGCCGGTTGCACTATACGTGGACGGTAAGCTAACTAAGGGTGTAGATGGCGTGTATTACTCGAAAGATGCCTCATTCGGCTTGCAGGTTAATGAAAGAACCACATTTATTGAACTTAAGCAACTAGTATACGAAAAGATTGGTGTAAACCCCAACCGGTATGACTTAGATTTTGCTACCCGAATTGACACACAACGGGCTGGGGGGGGTAGACCTTACTTTGTGAGTTTTTCTATAACAGATGAGGAGTTGTGGAAGGTTGTGTACCAACAATTTGAGTCTAGGAGAGTCGCAATAATAGAGTTATATTCCAGGAGGGTTCCCCAAGCTGGGGCTAGACCTTTTAGTGCGGCTGGGGCTGGACCTTCTAGGGCTCCCCCTGCTGGACCTTCAGGTTATGACAATTCGGCTTATGACAGCCAGGGATACCACCACTCCTCTCATGACAGCCAGGGGTACCACCACTCCCCTTATGACAGCCAGGGGTACCACCATTCCCCACATGACAACCAGGGGTACCACAGTCCCTGTTATGACAACCTGGGGTACCATAACTCCCGTGAGTTTACTGAAGTTGTACCCCCACCACCACCACCCAGACAGGCACCCATAATCCCTACATTTCCAGCTATACCAGAGTCAGTACCGATACAGTTATCTGTTAATCGAAATGATACTAATATTGATGTTGATGCTATTGATGCCATACCGGAAAGAGAAATGGAAACTGGAGATGAATACCAAGGAATTTGGGAATCTGATGACTTATCAGATGGTGATGCAAATGTACCAGGTTTGTCCAGGGAAGAAAAATTCCCAATCAGGGGTTGGGGGAATAGGCATCCTGTCGCCACATTCAACAATACCACAGCTTTTGAAGAGGCTGACATTAGTTTCTTTGGTCCTCTTGTTGTATACAATCGTGAACTTGCCCCAGGGCAAGTCTATACCAACATAGATGAATTTGTAAAGAAAATCCATGAGACTCATGTTCACGGCAATTGGGAATGTATATTAGAAAGAAGGGAATCAAAAAGATTGGTTGTGATATGCAAAAATGCCCCTCGTTGCGAGTTTCGCCTTTATGCAACCCCTGCGGGTTCGGGGGAAGCATGGATAATTAAAAAGTGTGAACCACCTCATGCATGCAAGTCTGCGTCCACAAGGACAGACCATTCAAATCTGACAGCATCACTAATTGCCGATGCAATTGAGGCAGACATTAAGTTGGACCCATCGATGAGCATCAAGGCGGTGGCTATGGTCGTCAGACACAAATACATACATGTAATCCCAAAATATAACAGGTTGTGGAGAGGTCGTGAACTTGCGATTTGCAGAATATTCGGTAGTTGGAAGGATTCGTACGACTATCTGGCATCATTGCTCCAGGCTATGGCAAGTACAAATCCCGGCACTGTATTTCAGCGGTGGCATGGCCCCATTTATGACAAGAATGGAGTACTAATAGAGGGAGTTCAACAATTCAAGGGCATAGCATGGGCTTTTGGTCCTTGTATCCAAGCTGTGCCATTCATCAGACCCGTTATCAGCATTGATGCATGCTTCATGTCTGGCCGTTACGAGGGGAGGCTACTGATAGCATGTGCAAATGATGCTGAGAACCAGCTGTTGCCTTTAGCGTTTGCAATTGTTCAGAAAGAGGATGGTGAGAACTGGGGATTCTTTATGCAGTTTTTAAGAAGACGGGTGGTTGGGCCAACAAAGTTTTTCTCTGTAATATCAGACCAGCACAAAGGAATAAAATATGTTTTTGATGGTGAAGAATATGATTGGTCAATACACACTGGCGAGTGTGTGCATAGGTTGTGTATGCAACACGTTGCGGAGAACCTTAGCAAGGCAACCGGACAAGATACATGGGTCCTAGAAACATTCAGACGTAATTGCAAAAAAAAGAAGCCGAGAAGGGTGGAAGAGATGAGTAGAGAATTTGCAAAGGTATGTGTTTGTTAATTGTTTACATGTCTTATTGTACTTTGTGGACATATTTTTATTTTAATTGTTTACTTATATTATTTTATTTCCTTATTTATATGTAGTATATGCTGAAAGCAAATCTCTACTTAATGAAGGTGGGCAAAAATAATCCTAGAGATGTCCAAGAGCCACCAGCATACGAGAAAATATATCAAGCACGTGATGGAGGTTACCGTTGGGGAATTATGACCACCAACGGTTCTGAATCGCTAAATGCAGTCTTCAAGGAGAGCCGGACGTTGCCTGTGGCTGCAGTTGTAGAAGACACTTTCTACAAGTTAAATACCTGGTTTTAGGAATGGCGCGCTAAGGCTGCAGAATTAATAAGGATGAACCAGTCATTTTCAATAAGGGTGGAGGAGAAACTAAGAAAACACAGGAACAAAGGTGCAACTATGACCATGATCCCGATGGGTAATGATGGTATAGAATTCGAAGGGCACAATCCAAATGAGTACGTTCCTTCCAGCCGTAGACCAGATGGCACTATGGAGTTTGTGAAGAGGGCTTTCAAGTACGTAGTGCAATTCCGAGAGGCAAGAGAGGTGACATGTACATGCCAAGGACCCCAACTAACACACATACCTTATAGTCACGTGATGGCGATATGCCGAGTGAGAAACTTCTACGAGGATCACTATGTCGCTGACATGTATTGTACCGATTACCTTGCTTCTACTTGGGGTGGATCTTTCCATTCTTATCCCAACCAGCATGAGTGGCCTGCGTATGTCGGTGATAGAATACTCCCCTCAGAATGATGGATAAGGAAGGGGAGGAGGAGACACAAACGTGCTATAATGACCATGGACGAGATGGGTAGTAGGAGGCCATCGGGAAATCAGGCTCGCCGTTCTGTTTCTGACAGGCGCATGGTAGGTATGTAGCATTTTTCGAAATTAATTTATGATTTTATTATATTAATAACTGAATTCTATTGTTATTTTCAGATGCCATAAACGAACACAATGAAAGAGAAAATGCGATAGTTGTTGCTGAAGCAACTGGTAGAACACAAGCACCTCTTGCGACCCAATCATCTAGTAGCCAAAGGTCTACAAGTACTGCCGCACCTGCAGCTGGCACCAGAAAATCTTCTCGTCTATTGGGTTTATTCCGACGTCATGAAAGATGAACTTATTGTTTTGCTTGGGTGAACTTATTCTGTTTGGTTTGAACTAAGTTATGAATATTGGTGAACTTCAGTTGTATCATTGAACTTTAATTGTATTCGTGAACTTTACTTGTTAGACTACTTTAGAACTACAGTTATGTTAAACTCAGGATTTTGGGTTATTTTGATAAAAATATTTTTTTGGGTTATTAATAAAAATGGCCGGTATGTATGTATGTATATATGTATATATTATACATATATTATAAAAACCGAAAAAAAAAGACCAACATAAAGTCCAAGTCCTTAATTTTTTGACAAATATCCCAAATACCCTAAACAAAAATAAACAAAAACTTCACAAATGAAAATATTAAGAAAAAAAATCAGATTTCTAAAACTAAAAAAAAAAAAAATTAAATAGCAAACCGCCAGCAACCCTGGCGGTTTGGTTATATTTGAAAAAACTCAGATTTTGTGGTTATTTTTGTAAAAAATATTTTTTTTTTGGATTAGTAATAAAAATGGCCGATTATTATACCTTTTTGTGCACATTACCAACAATAAAGAAAAAGTGTTGAAATGAAAAGAGGAAGGTAAAATAAATTAATTATTTTTTATCTATTAGCTAGGAAGTTGGGCATGGAATGATAAATTTAGTTTTCGATAAGTTTGTATAATGAATTAAATCAATTCTAATCAAGATTATCTTTACTCAATAAAAAATGTAATATATGAATTAGTTTGATGTAAATTAAGAAGCTTGTTATCATGATATATATGTTTCCCTTTGCAATTAATTTATGGTGTTCCTCATCATTATCACCGTTTATTTTTCATATAAGACATCTCAATCGTTGATGTGATGAAGAACAAGGAGTGCACTATGTAGTGTTTTGCAAACGGTCCGGGCAAAACTCGGGCACGGGCACGGGCATCACGGGCACAACGGTACAACGGGCATGGGCGTATGATTTTTTTTTTCAAAAATCATGCCATGCCCGTTTAATATCCGTGCCCATCACGGGTTCGGGGGGCAGGGCAGTCAACGTAGGGGGGTCGGGCAGTCCGAGTCCAGTCCGATCCATGCCCAGTTTATTTTTTCTATTTTTTTTGTTTTTTTTTCTTTGAAAACCGATAAATTATATATTTAAATTCATACCTATTAAAATTCATTTGACATGGTAATTATATTTGTTAAAAATAGGTTATAACCTATTTTTATAATGTATAAAAATTCGGATTTATTTGTTCACTCTCTGTTCGCACAGAATATATGCTACAAAGTTTCAGTATAGCAAGCTATACCTTTTAAACCTTTGTTATACTCTGTCAAATCAGATAGCAAGTGTACTATCCTATCGATGAGTATGCTCAGGTATTGATCCACATGGACGGAAGAAAATAACCGGACTTATCCTAAAATTACTTGAGATTCTAGAAGTGAGAGAAATTGGTTTGGTTTAGTTCTAACAATTCTAACGATTTATGACAAGTTTGAAAGACAATAAAAAGAATTAAAGTTGTTTTTAGTTGATAAAAAGGCGTTTCCAAGGTTCAGATTTCATTTCTGTTCAGCCCCGAGGCATACAGCCCGTACGGATTCCCGTACAGTCCGTATGGGACCCCGAGTTGATGTTGCAGCTACTGTTTTCTGTGTTGATACTGATGTTTAGGGTTTCTACCGACCAGATCTAGATACCTAACCTCAACTTTCTCATTTTGGCCTAGTACCCGATTACCGGACTCAAATACTTCCCTCTTAGATGCGTTAAACCTCAACTTTCGCATTTTGGCCTAATTTATCTAAGTTACTTGTTGATTTACTAAAATTATCCAAGGACTTTCTCCTCAAGGAAAGTTTCACCTTTCGGGTACTCCTTGGGTTCACCCTACTTCATATACTTTATTCGGTTGGATTGAATGTCATAGACTTGGCTCCTAACACTTAGATGTGCGTATTCATCTAACGGGATGACTAATCAATTCAAGCAACCGCAAATAAAGCAATCAAAATACTACTCAATAAAGTAAAAACAAAGCATTCAACACAAATCCAAGTAGCATGCAAACAAAACCAAACTAGAAACTACATCTTAGCCCTAAAAACAAAGTACGTAAATTAGCTACTCATGTTCATAAGATAACACAAATAACAAAAAATAAAAGAGTTCATGACAAAACAGTGGAAAAATCCGAAGATTCATTACAAACTCCTGTTTTTCACTTCTCTTTCTCTCTTCCTCCTCTTTTCTTTTGCTCTAAGAAAGGTTGTCCAAGTTCCAGTGGTGAATCCCCCCCTTTTTGGTGAGGAAATATCTCTTTTAATGCCTCAGATCGTGCCTACAGAGGTTTTATTTTCGACCTCCTTAAATTATGCTCATTTCAGAATCCAGCTGGATCTTCCGAATTAGTGTCCTACGGGCCATAGGGGACCTCATATATGCCGTATGCCTGTACCTTGTCTTGGAGACTTGGTGCCTCTGTTGTGGAACCTTCTGTGTGGTTGGGTAGATCTTGTACGGCCTGCACAAAATGTCATACGAGCCGTATAAAAAGTTGTCAGATTCAGTTTTTCGTCATTTTTCCTGCAAAATACCAAACAAAGCATAACAGTACCACATTTCACAGTAAAAAATTCACATCTATAGGTTTTAAAGCACAGGTTCTAATGTAAATTAGGGCTGTAAATAAGATATAATATGGAGATATCACTCTCTATTTGAAATATAAGTAATTATATTTGTTTTTTAACTCAATAATTTTTGAACTAAATATTTTCACAAATACTTATTACATCTATAAATTCAATTTCAATTTATACATGTCACAATTTCAATTTCAATTTAGAAGTCTTTTACTTATTCCATATAATTTTTTTCGTATATTTTAGAATTGGTAGAAATTGATATTTTAATTAGTCAACTAATAATTGACATAATATTAAAATTGAAATTTGGGGGGAATGAAATTTGGGGGAAGGAGATTTGAAATTTGAAAAAAAAAAAAAAACCGATATAGGTAAACGGGCATAGGTACACGAGTTGTCGTACACGGGTATACAGTTGTGGGCACAGGCACGAGCACAGGTACACGGGTTTACGGGCACGGGCTCACAAGTATGGGTTCAAGGGTATGGGGGTCTAGGTTCTCACTGGTTTTTTTTCAAAAAACTGGGTCCGACCTGTTTAATGCCCATCCCGTGTACCCGTGCATACCCATGGCACAAGTACGGTCCGGTCCGAGCATGAGCACGGACGGACCGGTCTAGGTTTTGCAAAACACTAGGACTATGCATAGCATATATTAGCTTGTATTATGAATTTATATTTTTCTTTTCAAAGTCTTAACGGCCGATCCGGATCACTCAACATAATTTCCATATGAAAATGTATTTGGAGATTAAATTTTATATTTTAGATATGTATTACTATTTTTTAATATGTAGAAAATCACTTTATCAATCTGAAAATATTGGACAATCTAAAAACAATAATTTTCTACTAATATAAAAAAAATAGTAAAAGGTTCTACAAAATCTAAAAAATTTAGTCTGCAAATACATCATATATATGAAGATTACATTGAATGTTTGAATCAACTATTAGGACTTCGAAAATGAAAATATAACTCGATATTATGAACCAATCAATAGTACCACCAGAGTTTTATCTTTATTACTTATTAATTTCTACATTTGTTAAAAATGAAAACATCATAGGAAAATGTCCCCAATATTGTTTGGATGCAAGCCCCACCAGAGTTACGTTTTACCTTGTTACTCCGTTATATACTTATATATTTCAAGATATATCTCGCCACAAATTAAATAAATAAAAAATGTATTGATGTTAGGGGGTGCAAACCGATAGGTATCCGGATCGGATAGAAGTAAAACCATATTCGTATCAGCTTTTATTTTTCAAATGCGAATACAGATAGGAAATTAGACAGATTCGGATCAGATATCAGATATTAGTAGATATATATATATATATATATATATATATATTACATAAATATTTTCATAATATATATTAAACTATATGATATATATATATACTATTCAGATATAGATAATTAAAATTCAAAATCATATCTGTATCCATACGGATATTTAAATATTGAATATCCGTATTAAATTTTTGGATCCGATCCGTTTGCACCCCTACCTGATGTGCTTTTTAATTTTTCCTTCTGATGCGAAGGATCCTTAGGTCCTTTTATAAGTGCGTAATTAATAGATCCTGGTGTAAAAGAAAAAAAGATGCATGATGGACTTATTTATTCACATGTCATGTTGAAATTATACTGACAAAGGAATTCAATGCGCCTAATTGAACCACAAGATCGAGTTTTTAAAATCCTGGTCAGATGCTGTACTCTACCCAACCCCTCAACAATTATCAAATTAATTCAATCATTTTCTCTGAGAATAGTTCGTGGGTCTGGCTCTGTAGCAAATAGTTACCACCTGAATTATTGAGCTTTCTCACTTCTCAGTGATTTGCCACATGAAGTAACATGCCATACACGCCAAAGTATTAAATCATAAGCTTGCTTAAAGTTAACTTTAAGATCATATAATGTACTAATTGGAGGAAGAACATGTAAGGGTGCTATAATGAAATGTGACCGGATTCATTTAATGCTACTTGGGCTGGTACAATTAATGTTAGTTGGGCTGGGCCAAGTCACGCATTTAATGCAGCAACTGTTGAGACCGAATATCATGTATTACGTGATTGAGAGTGTTTAGCAAGCTAGAAATTAATCAATTCTGAATTTTAGCCTGTTTTTCTGAAGAGCTGTTCGGCGCAATTGACATAGAATTCAATCAATCAATCATATATATCACTGGTTATATATATCTTGAACAGTTAATTTTGGTTGAAGACAGTGTGGTACCAGAGGATACCACCTTCAGATTGAAGTCTATATACATATACATACGAGAGATTCAATTACATCATTTTATGGTAATACATCTTGATGTCATATTTTTATAAGTTATTTTTACGATTTCAAAATTCTAATAGTCAATCTGAGCCGTTCAACATGACCATATTAAAATGTGTTTGGAGATCAAATTTTAATTTTTTTTGAAAATTTATTAATATTTATTTATAATATTTTAAAATTGTTGTTTTTCAATGGCCCAAAATTGCCTAAAAATAATAATTTTGTACACATCTAAAAAAATACTAAAAAAAATTTCAAAAAATATAAAATTTGGTCTCCAAGCACATTTTAATATGGAGATCATGTTGAACGTTTCGGATCGTCTATTTGGATTTTTAAATCGTAAAAATGACTAATAAAAATATGGTGTCAAGATGTATCACCATAAAATGGTGTAATTGGAGAAAGAGGTTAGCTACTCTACTTCTATAAACATATGAGAGCATATGCTTATAAGTTATTTTTGTATTTTCAATATCTAAATAATTGATATGAAGTGCTCAAAATTTTCTCCATATTAATATGTGTTTGGAGACCAAATTTTATATTTTTTGGATTTTTTTTTTTACTATTTTTTCATAATTTTTCAAAACAGTCATAAAAAAAATAAAAAATAAAATAAAAAACCCTGTTTTGAAAACTTCTGAAGAAATAGTAAAAAAGTTCCAAAAAATATAAAATTTGGTCTCCAAGCATATTTTAGTATGGAGAACATGTTGAGCGCTTCAGATTGACCATTTAAATATTGAAAACACAAAAATGACTTATAAATATATGCCTTCATATGTTTGTGGAAGTAAAGTAGCCAACCCCCCTCTCTCTCCCTCTCTCTCTCTATCTATATATATATATTTTTTTTCTTCGTGCATGGTGATATTATTCGCATGATATGAGGTTGGATATTATTTGATGTTGATTATGTGCTCATGGTCAATTGATTTTAAATTCTAATACACCTCTTATTTTGCAAAACTTTTTTAGGATTATCAAAAGAATTAGAACTTGAGGAAAATTAAAGCTCTTATATATCTATGTTATATGTTGACATAAATCACAATTAGTGCCTGTTTGGCTGCTACAGTGTCTGTGGGAGAGTGAATTTTTTTTCTCCACACGCATAGTGTTTCAACCATTCAAATTGATCTCAAATCCAAGTCTATTTTTGTTCCCACCTAGTAACCGCAAGCCCTTAGAAGGGGTAACAATGGCAGGGAATTGTTCAATTTAGTCAAACCAATTTGGGTCTGATCAACCATCACAAAAAAATTAGGGTAGCAATCTAGGATATGAATCTGCTGTTTTTTCGAATCTAACTGTTCAAAATTTTATATTCCTGATCAACAATCACAAAAAAATTAGGGTAGCAATCTAGGATATGAATCTGCTGTTTTTCTGAATCTAACCATTCAAAATTTTATATTCCCGTACCTCTATAAAGAAATTTTTGTATACACGAACCTCAATAAATTTAAACTGTTAGATTCGGACAAGCAGCAAAGTTCATTCTAGCAATCTAAACTGTATGTTTCTTTTATTAATTAGACGGCCCACATCTTACAATGGCAGCAGAAACGGACTCAGTATGTGATAATCTTACATTTCAAAATTTATTTGTAAAATTATTTGTTGAGTTTTCCTTATTGTTGGGTTGTTTAAAATTTTCAGCAACTCTTGTCATTTTCTTTTTAAAAAAATATTATCATTACATAACTACAAGGGCCTGATAAGGACATTTATCTCGGCCCAAGACCAGCCCATGTCTGGCTTAGAATTGGCCCAAATCAATTTCATTGAGGAAATGATCAAATAGAATAATACAAGTGGTCAAAACGTGAAATTGAAGGAATTTATTCTATTTCCTATGGAACCTTCCTTGGAAAGGACTATATAAAATAAATAAAAATATAAATTAAAGAAATCTGAGATGCAACTAATCTCACTAAAATTCTGACCAAGTGACCAGTCATTGAAGCAACAGTCTAACAAAAGCAGGAGACCCTGCGTCAGTCGTCGGTGGCTCTTTTTTTAGAATCCGTATCACCGCAGGTACCTGAGATGCAACTGGTGAATCTGGACCGTTCATTTCACTTCGCACGAATCTCAAAGCATACTCCCTACAATCTCAACAGCCACTAGATTGAGTTTCACCTCAGGTACCTGGGGGAAAACGGACTCCTTTTTTTATTAATTTATTTGAAAAAACAATTTATGTCAAGTGGGTCCCTCTAGGCTTTTATTTAGAACAGAAAATGATCCAAGAAATAAATGAAGGCGGTGGTGGGGTACATCATTGGTTTGAAACTTTCTCATATATATTAACAGAAAGAAGAACCAAAAAAAAAAATATCAACAGAAAGTACAATATTAATTATTTATAAAAATATTAAATGCTTATTGCTTTTGCAAAAAAATTTAGCAACTATGTTTTGTACCTAAAATAATAACAACATTAAAGTGAATTTTATTTTTTTCTGAAGATATTAAAGTGAATTGTAATTGTGAAGATACAAATTTGATTGGAAAAAATTGCTAAAGCTGTTCATACATAAAAATAAAAATTAAAAGTAATGATTGTAGAGATGTAGATACTCTAATATCCAGAAATTTCGGTCAAAATTCATAAATGCAAAGAAAAAATTATCAAGGGAAATTAAGATAAATTTTTAAATGATCGATGAAAGAGTCACTAGAATTCTATTTATTAATTGATGTAGTTATTTTAATATAATCTTAACAATTCAAAATTCATGATACTTGTGATTTTTATCATAAAATAATGTTTTTACTTACATGCGGGCTTAATTTTTGTTTTCTGTTATATCTAAAATATCAATATTTGTTAATTGATTTTCTTTAAGAATTCTCAAATGCAACTTGCTAAATGAGAAAATGACACGGTATTGTTTTTTTTTTATTATTATTACTTCATACTTTAAATTTCATGCCTGTCTTTAATTTTTTCTTTTTAAATCCCAAAACTTTCCAATGCATTAAAAAAAGTTAGGTGTGCACTTTTTACAAATAGCATGCCTATAATTTCATCTTTTTGAACCAGATTTACATTTTAGTACTCTAAGCAAGTTAAACAAAATTCAAGTTCTAACAATAAGAAAAAAAATTCAAAAATAATGGAAGGTATTAAAGTTAAAGATTTTGCTGATATTAGAAGATTGCTGTACATGTAAAAAAATTCTTTGTTACTACAAGTTTGCTCAATTCATGACTTGTACAAGCCAGAAATTGTATAATGTATCTGTTGATTTAGAGTCACAAAAAAAAAAAATCAATGAAAATCCAAATTTCTTTTTCAAATTAAGTCATTGTAAACTTTCTGTTGATTTAGACATCAATATATTCGGGAAATTTTTAAATAGAAATCAAATTATAAATTTTCTTATATAGGTCTGATTGCCATCTTCTATTTTTTTTTATTTTTTTTTTAGTAATGTATATGTATCAAAAGTTCACAACACAATATATAATTTAGCCTGTTCATCTTTACTACTAGTAATTTCTTAATGTTTTGGATTGAAAATTTACGTGCAATATTTTAACTCAACAATTTTAACCGTCATCAATAATAAAATACAAATAAGAAAATACAATTTGTGGGTACTATATACGATTTATATATCACGAGAGTTTCAATGCCTTATGTATTTCATAATTCATCATACCTCGTATTTTATACCTTAGTCTTCAAAGTCCAAATTGTCGATCCAAACCTTTCAACATGATATATATACTAAAATATAGTTAGGAATGAGATGTTTTACTATTTTTTAAGATGGATAGAAAATCACTGTTTTTTGAACAGTTCAAAAAAAGTGATTTTGCACCTATCTTAAAAAATAGCAATGATTTAAATAGTGTTTATCGCGTTATAGCGGCCAGGTTAAAAAAATTGCGCTATACCCAAATAGCGGCGCTATTTGGGCATAGCGCCATAGCTTTTATGGGAGAAAAACGTTATAGCGACGCTATAGCGCGCTATTTAGAACACTGAAAAATAGTAAAAAATTCCAAAAAATATAAAATCTCATCTCCATGCATATTTTAGTATAAAATTTATGTTGAACGGTTCGGATCGACAATTTAGATTTTGAAAATGAAGATACAAAATATAAGGTATGATAAGGTATGAAAAAGATGAGGCATTGGAAACCTCCTCGTAATATATTGTGCCTGTAATATATAATTATATATATATTCTTCACAAAGCATGCTAGTTGGAAGGTAAAGTACTCATTTTACTTTTCACTTATATTTTCATTTTTAAAGTTTAACTATTTAATCTGAAACTTTCAACATGATTTTCATACTAAATGTGCTTGGAGACCAAAATTTACATTTTTTTTTGAAAAATTTTCGTTATTTGTTTAAAAAAAATTAAAAATTGTGTTTTGAAAAAAAAATGGTTACTATTTTTTTTACCATATCAAAACAACGATTTTAAAATATTCTAAAAAATTCTAAAAAAAAAAATAATTTTTTTCAAAATATGTAAACTTTTATCTCTGAGCACATTTTAATATAAAAAACACGTTGAAATTTTAGACTAAATGTTTGAACTTTAAAAATAAAAATATAAACAAAAAGTAAAACAAACACTTTACTTTCCAAAGATAGCCCAACTCTAATAACAGTTTGAGAGCTATGAAAATTCAAATCTATCCAGAATCCTTTTTGCATTAAAGACTAAATGCATGGGAAAAAATGGTTACTATCTTTTTTGCACACATATTTTGAAGAGGAGGGATCAAGTTACAACATTTTTTGAGTTACAACAAGTTACAACAAGCGTTTTCTATATTTTGAAAGTCCAAATCATCGATCCAAACCATTAGATATGATCTCTACAATAAAATGTGTTTGGAGACTAAATTTTATATTTTTTGGAATTTTTTTACTATTTATTAAGATGGGTACAAAATTCAATGGTCTGAATTTGACTAGTTTTTTGAATCGACGATTTAGACTTTCAGAATGTAGAAAAATGCTTGTTGTAACTTGTTGTAACTTGATCCCTCCTCTATTTTGAATGAGTGGCCATACATTTTGCATTTTTCATTTAAAATCATATATAGAGAGAGAGAGAAAAAAAGCCTTTTTCATATAAGACATTAAGATATACTAAGATATTCCTAAAAGTCTAGTTATTTTAACAATAATTTTTGTCTAAAATTATTAAGTTTGTATTTAATACATATTTAGAGTGTTTTTCAAATTAAAAATTACTTTTAAGATATTGGAGTGAACCTATGAAATTTAAAATAAGTAAAAAAACAATATTTGTTTCGAAAGAACTAGTGAGCTAGTGATAATATCTTATATGTTTTTTCGAAGTTATATAATTAAGGCACAAATGATTAATAAATTTCTTTTGATATATTTATGTATTCCTGAAAAAAAACTGTTAAGTTTATTTATTATGTATTATAATTAGTGAAAATTACAGAAAAGATGATGAAATTTTTTATCACAGTATCCTTTTATATTTATTTATATTGATTTTGTGCATGTCAGCTTTTCTAATTCTACAAAAAGTAAAAAATTATGCAACTATGTGGTTTTGTTCTTAAGTTATATATGATTTGACTTTAAATTTGATTTGAACTTACGTGTAATAATTTATTTTTTTACTGACATGCAATCAAGTGAACAGTTTTCATAGAAGACATTGATTAAATTGATTTTAAAAGTGTAACCAAAAGCAACAATTATGTTTTTAAATCTGTTGAGATACAAAAATAAAAAAGGTTTGGAAATATGTAAGTTTTTTTTTTCTATAGATTTTTTTTTTGTTCAACTAGGTTTCATTAGTGAGTTTGAGGATCGGAACTCATGAATCAAAATTGACTAATTTATTTTTTAAGTTCAAATATTTGAACTTTCAAGTCAACCACTCATTTATGTTGACTATTATTTATGTCATGAGAAAAAAAATATTAATACAAGCATGCAGTTCAGATAAAACTATTCAAGATTATTTTAACACTGAACTTTAGTGAAAATTGTTGTTGTTTGTTTTCTCACATCACATGGCTTATAAAATATTATAAGTTCTGAAATTTTAGTACTTGCAAGAAGAATATTTCATGGCTTAAAATTTTTTTTTTGGCGGCCACTTTTCATTCATTCAATAATAATAATAATAATAATAATAATAATTCCCTCGTTATTTAATTTTAATAAATCATAACAAAATCAGTATCTTTTGAAATTTTGGCTATTTTAATATTTTATACTTACTCTATTACTTTGTATGATCTTCTATCTGGTTAACATGATTAGAAAAAAAATAAGGGTGAGGTTTTTGTCCAAATGGTTTTAGACAAAAACTCGTTCAAAGTCTGATCTATATCAAAATTTATACAAATATTTAGATACAAGGAATCATTTAAATTTTAAGTTTTAAATATATTTACACGAATGTCAATGTAAATTAGATGTTAAAGCTTGAATTTGAACGAGACTTTATCGAAAATCCCTTGAAAAAAAAAAAAAACCCCAATCTCAAAAAATAAAACATAAATCTTAAATTCCGGTTGGCGTTAACACCAACAGAATTTTGAGATCCATTGAATCCACTTTCAGTGAAACTAATTAATTCTACCGACTATATACTCGCCCAACCGTGTGGGCCCACACCGCAGAGCGCAGATAGAGCAAAAATAAATAAACCCTGCACTATCCCCGTGTTGTCCCCCTGGGAATGCTCGGGTTCGGAAACCCCAGAGTAATACAATTTTTGAGTTTAGATCTGAACCGTTAGATTCGAATCCAGGTCCATCCGGCCCGAGATAGAGCGCACGGGATCCCTTAAATATGACGGCTCGATTCGAATCAGATGGTCATGATCTAAACTAAAAATTTGGGTTACTTTAGAAGATCTGAACTCAAAACGCACGCCAGTAAAGATATAATCATATAACCACCGTATCTACCGTTGGATCTACAATACGACTGAGTCTTGAACGGCGGGAAAAGCGTTTCCTTCTCCAGTTCTTCCCCTTGTCTTTACTTTCCTCTTCTCATTCTCTCTCCCTCGTATCAGACTCTGCTCGTTTCTTGTTTTCTCTGTCGGTCCTCTGCATCTCCTAGATTTGCTCTTTAATTTTTCTGTCTTTTATTTGGGGGAGATTGCTGATAGAAGTTAATCTGAAACTGGTAGCTGAAGTCAACAGAGTCACTTTTGATCCACCGAAGCGAGCGCCATCACGGATCGCTAGCTTCTTACTTTTGATCGGTAAGAAATTTTGTCTATCTTTGCTTCGATATTTAGTCAGATCTACATTATAAGTCTCTCTATCGGTGTGCTATCTCTTTTTTTTTAGCGTTCAATTTCTGGGTTTGTTAGAATTAGATCTGCTTGCTGACAAGAGGTAAGAAAAGAAAGGGTTTGCTCATGGTCTGGCAGGTCGTCGAGCGGGTTTCTGATTAGACTTTCTGGTAGACTGGTACAACAACCTACTAGAAAAGGGAACAGAAAAGCTGTTGAGCTTTTGATTTGATTCCACTTTTATAATTTTATTTCTCTTCTGATATTTTAACAAAAACATGGGTTGCCCTTTGGTACTAAATCCTACTAATTCTCTCAAACCTCAATCCAATACAGAACCTAAATTATGAAAAATATATATATATATATATATATATATATACATGTCACAAAATTAGCATTCTAAAAAAATAAAGTCTAACGAATCATTTTTCTCCTAGGGAAATATATTTGATCAAAAAGTAGCAAATCCGGTAAACAATGTCTGGAATAAGGGGTGCACTTGGGGCAATAAAGGACCAGACGAGCATAAGCATTGCGAAGGTTTCATCTACTAGCTCGGCACCTGAGATTGATGTGCTGGTTGTGAAGGCAACCAGCCATGATGCCGAGCCAGCAGAGGACCGCCACATCAGAGAGATCCTTTCCCTCACTTCAGGATCCCCCATGCATATTGCCAGTTCTGTGGCAGCCATCTCTCGCCGCATTTCTCGCACCCGTGATTGGGTTGTGGCCTTAAAGTCGCTGTCACTGGTTCACCGACTCATTACAGATGGAAGTGCTTCTTTTCGTCAGGTAAACTTGTGGTGTTTTTTTTTTTTTTTTTGCCTGCTTTTGGGCTAAATATGGAAAAATTACTAGTTTGAACTGCTGGTTCTTTTTTGGGAGATAATATTTCTATTGTAGGAGTTTGTGATTTTAGTTTTGTACTTTAAATTAATTATAACTGTGTATTTTAAGTAAAAAGCGCTTAGTTCCCCTTTTGTTACAAATTAGAAACAAAGCCTGGTAAATATTTTGTACAATGGAGTTTCGTTATTAATAACCATTATTATACTTATGCATCCATAACTTTAGAATGAGAATGGCAACTTTTGTGATGAAATACAGGATAACAAAATTGGGAAATTGTAAGTTTGAAATTCCTTTTTAACTATTCTCATTACACTCTATAATATCTATATATGCAATATCCTGTCCTTGATATACAGAGACAAATAGTTTGTGCTAACTGGAATATGTTCAAATCACATATTAAATGATTCTCTCACTATTCTCACCATTCCCTTAACCATCACCAGGAAATCCTATATGCAACTCGACGTGGGGCCCGCCTTCTGAACCTGTCAGATTTCCGTGATGAAGCCCACTCAGCTTCATGGGATCAATCGACCTTCGTACGTACTTACTCACTCTTCCTTGACCAGCGGCTGGAGTTCATGCAGTATGAGACCAAGACCTCTACTCGTTCCAATAGCGGCGGGTCCCATCAACGCTCCCCTAAGGACCGTTGGGATGACAACTACTCAGATCCCAATGGCTCAGATCCGTACTACCGCTCCCCTATGGAAGAAAGACGTGGTGGCAGTACCAGTAATGGTGCACGTTCAATGACCCCTGTACGTGATATGAAGCCTGAGAAACTCATTGGTCGAATGCAGCAGCTTCAGCAACTTCTTGACCGGTTTCTTGCATGTCGACCCACTGGTTCTGCCAAGCACAACCGATTGGTTCTGATTTCTCTTTATCCTATAGTAAAAGACAGCTTCCAAATTTATGCAGATATTTGTGAGGTCTTGGCAGTGCTTCTGGATAGATTTTTTGACATGGATTATCAGGACTGTGTTAAGGCTTTTGAGGCACATGTCAGTGTGGCCAAACAGATAGATGAGCTGATTACCTTATATGCATGGTGTAAGGATGTGGGAGTGGCCCGCTCATCAGAATACCCTGAGGTCCAACGTATCACTGAGAAACTACTAGAATCTTTGGAGGAGTTTGTGCGTGACAGGGCGAAGCAGGCCAAGAGTCCTCCAAAAGAATCAAAGCCCGAGCCATCTAGAATTGAGGAGCCGCGAGAGCCAGATATGAACAGCATCAAAGCACTCCCTGCACCAGAACCCGAACCCGAACCCGTTAAGGTTGAGCCTGAGGTAAAGAATCCAACCCCAGCTCCTCAACCAGCACCAGCAGCACCAGTGAAACAGCCTGATTTGGTTGACCTCAGAGAAGACAATAATACAGCTGATGAACAAGGAAACAGACTTGCGCTGGCTCTTTTCTCAGGTCCACCGGCAGGTACGAAAGGTGAATGGGAGGCATTCCCATCAGATAAAAACGAAGTGACTTCAGCATGGCAGACACCAGCTGCCGAGCCTGGCAAGGCTGATTGGGAACTAGCTTTGGTTGAGACAGCGAGCAACCTCTCTAACCAGAAGGCCTCTATGGGTGGCGGGCTTGACCCGTTATTGCTTAATGGTATGTATGATCAAGGAATAGTTCGCCAGCATGTTAGTGGCCAGGCTGGATCAGTTGGCAGTGCAAGTAGTGTCGCCTTGCCAGGTCCTGCACAAGCAAAAAACCAAATTCTGGCTCTCCCGGCTCCTGACGGTTCTGTGCAAACAGTTGGAGGTGACCCATTTGCTGCATCATTGAGCGTGCCACCACCAGCTTTTGTGCAGATGGCGGAGGTCGAGAAGAAGCAGCAGTTGCTAATGCAAGAACAGCTGATGTGGCAACAGTACCAGCAAACTGGTATGCAGGGACAGGTCAGCTTGAACAAATTGAGTAATAATGGGTACGGGTACGGTATGCCCATGGGGGGTTACAATCTGGGAGGATATTACAATCCTACGTACTAATAATGGAATATGCTGTGTTGGCTATGAAATTGTTGTATGCTGTTTCGTTTTAAATTTGTATTTAGTTCGGTTTTTGGATCTGCTAATGATGATTGGTAACAAAGCAGATAAGTCTAAAATATGTAGAACAAACAATTTGGTGAAGAGACAATTATATAAACTTAAAGCTTTGATGCTGCTACGAGAAACTATTTGACTGGATTCATCATAACTTTAAAGTTAAAATATATATTGTGGCTTGTTTCAATGTTTTAACTAATTTATATCTATATATCATATCAATAATTAATTCATAAAGGGAAAGAGTAGAGCACGAACGATTTGGTGAAATATATTTTGTTTGTTAAAGCCTTGAATTGGTAGGCTTCATTTTCTTCAATTTTTCTATTACGTTGTAATAGTTGAATTGGTATTAGTTTTCCTGCTTGAATTTTCTAGTCTGAAATATGGTCTGGTCAGACAATGCGTTTTCCTCGTTTGACTTTCAAAAATCAGGAACCAGCCCATTTTGATTTTTTCCGTTTGTTTGTTTGTTTAAAGGTTTTTTAAGAGCTGTCAAGTTCAACATACTAGACGTTGACACGTGGTGTGAAAGAGTCAACTTGAAGTCTGTTTAGGCCTTTAGGGGAACGGTTGGCGTTTGATGGGCACTAGAAGATTTTGATATTGATCGGAGCCAACTGATTGCCATTAAGATTTGCACAAATTTTAAAGTTGTACACACGCAACGCAAGCATCTTTAATATGAATCAAACGGCTCTTACCGGTACCGTCACGGGACAAATTTTAGTCCAATGCCCATCCACGCCCCCTTCTTCCGAAGTATACTTGTACGTAGGCAAAAAAAATTCACTGACCCATACATGTGATATTTTAAGATGTGTTTGGATGAAGATTTGGATTAGTAAGAATAATTAACTAATTTAATTTTTAGTTGAGTTAATAGAATTAATTTACAAAAAAAAAAAAAATAGTCTTTTTTTGTTAACTCAAATACATCCAAACATAAAATAGTAGTTTGAAATAGTAGTTAATCCGGGTTAGGACTATTCTCTGTCTCATTCAAACGCAACCTGCTTTCTTTTAGGGGTGCAAACGGAGCGAACAAAGCCAATAATTTGTAGAGCATTTTTAATGAGTGGATATGAATACAAATATAAATAGTAAATATACGTCAAAATTTTTAATTTTTTTTTCTTAAACGAATACAGATACAAATACAAATACGAAACAAATAATTATCAGATAATTGAGTTACATAAATTTTAAAATACAAAATTCAATTATAAAAATAAATAAATTATTTATGTTAGTTTATAATTTAAGTATTTAAGTTAATAATTTGTTAAAAAAAACAATAACGGTCATTTAAAAAAATAATACTAATGCATTGAAGTTAGGGGTGAAAACGGAGTGGATACGGAGCGGATAATGCTGATACCATATCCGCATCCGTCGGATAATGAGCAGATACGTATACGGATACGGATAGTAAACGGATATCAAAATTCAAAACCAAATCCGCCTTAAACGGATATGGATACGGAACGGATAGTCTACGAATACGGATTCGAATACGGATATAAAACGAATAATAATCGGATAATTAAGATATATGAAGGTCATGGGTTCGAAATCCGGATGGGGGAAATCCTTTGTTGTAATAACAATGGTATTAAATAGTTGGGTGGCTTGACCTCCAACCTTTACTCAAAAAAAATTAAGATATATGAACTTCTAAGATACAAATATTAATTAAAACGTTAAATATAAATATTAATGAACTTATAAGAGATGGGAAATAATATATTCATATAATATATATATATATATATATATATATAAAATAAGTGTATGGTAATAAAAGATGTTGTGATGTAGTGGTTTGAACCTTAGTCTAAAGGTATTGAGATGGGAGAACATGAGTTCAAATCTCAACTATAGCAAATATTTATTCTTCTTTTATATGGGTCTGGCCAAACTATCTAAATCCGGATATCCGAATCCGTATCCGGATCTTTTATGGATTTCCGAAAATTATCCGAATCCATATTCGGAAATCATCTGAATCCAAATTATCCGGATTCGGATTATATCCGAATACAGAGCGGATATCCGCCGAATAATCCGACTCCGCTTTCACCCCTGATTGAAGTCCACTTTGAATGAAAAGTCCATCTCTTGAAAGTTAAAACAACTGTCCGCTAGTAGCAGCAAAATCCCGCTCCGCTATAGATGGAGTGCGTATCCGCCCAGGTACCTGAGGTGCAATTTAAAAGAACGAACGGTCCAAATTACTTCTATTAAGATTAAATTTAATTCGGTAACTACTGTGACCCTAAAAGAACGGTCCTGATTCTCAGCTTGCACCTCAGATACCTGGGGTGATACGGATTCCTTTAGATGGATAGTCCGGGATAAGAATATCCAAGTTAGTTTAGTCCCACGTTGAACACTAAAAAATCTTTGCAGAGAGTGCAAATTAAAGAGAGGGATAAGAGGAGCATTAACAAATTTCAGGACCTGGATATAGCCGGATATCTGCTTTGTTTTTTCACACGCGAAATTAATTATCCGTATTGGAATCCAAATTTGTTCGCTATACTAAAAAATTATTTGCACATGGCAGCTACTGCCAGGTTTTCAAAAATACTAAAAAATTATTCGGACCCGAATTAGGAAATTATCCACTCTGTTTAATTTGGATTTTGGATTTGGATTATAAGCAGATACGTAGTGAATTCAGATCGGATAAATCGGATCTGTTTACATCCCTATTTCTTCTCCTTCAAATTTTCTTATGATAATGTCCACTTCCAGCATTTAATTTATCACATCTAAATTTGAATTACTGATTGAGTGATTGATGAAAGATAAAATAGTCAAATACAGCAATATTTAATACAAAGAATAGATTGTCTTTTTATATATATGTATATATATAGCTATTAACGTTGTCGTCAATTCGACAAAATTAAAGAAAATGACTGCTTTACGTCTTTACCCTATAAATCGACTACAATAATGTTACATTTAATGCACATCAATTTCAATATTGGTTTTAAATAAAAACACAAAAGAAACACCATGACAAAACATCTTCCTATCCATTGAAAAGACTAGCATAATCTCAATTAGATTATGAACTTTTAAGATAAATATATACGTAAATATATAGTTGAAATCATGTGTTGACTCGACGTACACAGGGAGGGTACATGAGTAGAGTGGAAAAAATGGTACGGTGGAGCCGACTCTGTTACGGAACAGCACAATTATGGCACAACACGTTTGTCAGTTACATGTCGTGACTTATGTGTTCCTTGTTATAATCATTCAGGTGTCGTGACTATCTTTTGAAAATTTGACATGACACAACACATCACACAAAATATTTAGTCATGGCACAACACAACACGTGATCACGCAAATTACATGTAATTATCTTAACCAAATTATGAATCTTGAATAAACTAACTTAAATTATGATAAAATAGTTATGTGAGTCACGGAATACTAAATTTTGAGGAGAGAAGAGGAAAGGAAGGAAGAGAAGGAGAGTAGTATATCCAAATTATTTAAATTTTGTAACTCTCAAATTATAGTGTAAAGGAAATGAACACTTCAGTCTATTATTTTCCTCTCTACTTATCTGGAGGATAAAACAGGAGTCTGCAATTGTTTGTACCGGATCAAATTCTATTTAATTTCTACCGAATGAGCAAAATAACCAGAAATGTAAGGTGTCCGGTTCCATTTGAGAGCCATTTCAGATAGAATCAATTTAAATTTTAAACCGGAGGCATAAGTTACCAATGAGGTGAATTTTAACTAAAGCGTAGGTTCCTCAAGGAGAAAATATGGCTTGACTACTGGGACTGACTCATTTCTTGTAAAAACTTCTAAACTTTCACATGAATATGTTATAAGCTACAACCCTACAATGTAGCGAAACAAGGAAATTTCCTGAATCTCGTTGCAAGAAGCAAAATGGAAAGGCCACCGGAACTAGGGGTGTAAACAGGTCGGATATTATCCGACCATATCCGCATTTGTATCCGAAAATTAGATACAGATATCTGTGCGGATACGGATATCGGTGCGGATACGAATACAGATATGGTTTTGAATTTTAATTATTTGTATCCGAATAGTAGATATAGACCATATAGATTACCATAAATTATAAAAATATTTATGTATATATCTACGAATATCTAATATCCAATCTGTATCCGTATGTATTCGTCTAATATTTGATCCATATCTGTATCCGGAAATTAAAAGCGGATACAGATATGGTTTTACCACTATCCCATCCGTATCCAATCCGTTTGGGAAGCAAATCTGCTGCGATCCTACAGGATCGCAGGTCCTGCGACTCCAATTTCAACCCTTCATTTATTACAGTGTACGAGAATCTTAAAAAGAGAGAGTTGTTGTGCACGGATCTCAAAATATATGAACGGTTGAGATTAGAATCGCAGGGACCCTGTGATCTTGTAGGATCGCAGCAGATTTATTTCCATCCGTTTGCACCCCTAACCGGAACGGCATTGACTAAGGTTGATTTCACGTTCCTTTTTCTTTCCCATTTTTTCTCCTAAAGTATCTCGTTTGGAATTGCAAATATTTCTATGCTTGGTTAGTGGAATTTACCAGTTTATTTTAAAAGGTTGCGTTGTAAAAAAGGCTTATTGAACAAAAGAAAGTTTCTATGCTTTGTTAGTGAAATATGTCAAGAAGACTAGTTGAAAGTAGGAACAACTAAAAATATTTAAACTGAATAGACATGTAATGTAATATGGTTAAAATTCCCAGTGCCATTACAAAAATAACATGTAGTTATATCAAAAGTTCCTCATGTAAAATGAGTTCGAATTGTCATATTAAAAGTAATCTCGCACCTGAATTTGCTTCTCGGTTCCAAACTGTACGAGATGCCAAAATTGAAAGCTGCATTTTGGTTTCTACTGCAAAACATTGCAAAATATCGTCAACATGCTTCATATGAATACTGTGATACAAGAAGCTACAGTAAGCACAAAGCCTCATTTCATATTTCCATCATAAAAGTACATTACAAAACCAAAATAAAACCCACCAACATATGTTTATCTGAGACAGGCATTCTCCAATTGATCAACAGCAAATACGGACTCACTGCAATTTATAAAAGAATATAAGAACAGTAAATTTATTTTATTTAACCTGGTACAACTAACTGCCACTAGGCTTTGGCTTCTCTGTATCTTGCTTTGCCCCACTGTCCTTTTCTTCACTCTCCACTGGTGGCAAAGTCTGTAACAAGCACAGGAGACAAATGAAACCGATAACTTGGAAAGGAGGCATTTTGTCAAACATGTATGAATTATGAACACTGAACCAGGTCCAAGGAAATAAAACCAGCAAGCCCTGATCAGGTCAGGCTTGTCCATGTTACACATAGTCTTAGTAAATCCTACAAATAGTGGAAAAAGAACAAAAATAAATGAGACAGGTTCACAGAGGCATTTCGTCGAACAGCTTGCGGGCATTGAAAATAAGCCAGGGACCAGAATGAATCGGCTACTAACCAGATCAGGTTTGTAGATGTTATGTACAATAGAGGCGCCAGTGAGGAGAGAGACGACAACAACGACGGACGACCAGCCGAGAGACGGTGTGCCCACCACTGATTTCCCTCCGCCGAATTTTCTAGCGACTCCGCTCATTTTTTTTTTTCCTCTTTAGTCGTCTTCTCAAATTCCCATTTTTCGCTTGTTGGTTTTCTCTTTTCTTATTCTTCTTTTAATGCTCTTTTTATAGAAGGCCCATGGGGCTGATTTTTGGGCCGTAGTAAAGCCCAACACCATTTCTTCTATAAATCGTTTACAATTTTTTAGTGGTGATAGTGGCAGACTGGCAGTCACTTTATGCATCCCAGCTCTTTTTAAAAGAGAATAAAATATGCAAATTCAGTGATCAAGGCATGAACGCTCCATAATATTAAAAGAGAAAAGCGAATGCCTTGGTCTCAAGACATGTGATAGGTGTGGAAGTGGAAAGAGGTGGGAAGATTAATGCCTCTTAAGTCATATTTATTTGTCTGTTGAATTGTTTCTCTTGTTGTTGATGTTGTTGTTGGAAATATTCTCCATATGTTTAAAACGTTTACAGTTGTCTTTTAAAACAGGAGGAAAGGAGAAAAAGGTTGTGTTTGTTTTAATAAAAAAGCTAGAATTATTTTTTTTACTCAAAATAGGTACTTAGCAATATTTTTGGAGATGGTAGCATTAGGGTGCACAAAAAGATCATGACTCGAAACTTAGTTCGGAATTAATTTGGATTCAACTCACTATAATTCGAGTTAAAACTGATTTGAGTTTACTAACTCGGTTGATTTATGAGTTGAATCCAAGTTACCCCCAACTCGGTTGGACTCATCACACCAAATCCTAATTCATATATTTCCAATTTTTTAGCCCCCAAAACCTTATACCTGCTTTTCACATTGCCGCGTGAAACTTTAAAAAAAAAATCAGAAAAACGACTAAACCTAATCCCCATTCCCCACTTTGTGTCCGCCTCGCCACGTCAGCCCAGCTTCTGCCCTCTGGTCTCTCAGGCTCCCAGCCTCCTCTTTATTAGACTCTGTACTGTTTTGTTATATTTTATCGGTTTGATAATTTTTAATTATGCATTATTTTGATATTTTTTTGTAATTTATAATTATGTATTGGTCATTATCTCATTATGTGTTGCCTTTAATTGTGAATTATTTTGGTAAAATATGTAATATTTTTTTGTTAAAATTAAATTAGACTGTCTCACTATGTACTACATTATGAGTCACGAGTCGACTCGAGTTGCTCACGAGTTGATTCCAAATCAGAGTTTTGACTCGGAACTGGATTAGCGATTCGGACTCAACTCGGCTCATGAGTAGCCCTAGGTAGCATAGTGACAAATGAATTATTCGAGATTGGTTCGGCAATGTCAAAAATTTGTGATTTGAAAATAATTCGGGTATAATTCGGGAATGATTCAGAATTATCTAGATTAGAGATCTCAGTCCCCCAAAATTTACGAATAATTCAGGAAAAATTCACGAATAATTCGTAAAATTCGGAAAAAGTTCATAAAGCTTGTGAATTATTTAGATTTAATTCGGTTAAAGTTTGGTCAACCGAATAATTCGGGGTTCAGTTCGGCATTACCAAAAAAACGAATTATTCAGATTTAATTCGCGAATCTTGTGAGTATGGATGGTAGCAGAGACGCAAGTATGGTGACTATTATCATTTCTAGTATAAAATGTCGTTTATGTTAGCAAGTCCAAGAACAAAATGCATGGGTCAGAGCGCTCAAGGCATGAGATCTGATCCAGGTAGCGTGACAAATTGTACCATTACCAATAGTTAATTAATTATATGAAAAAAAAATAGTCAATTAAACTATAGGCACAAGTTCATCCAATGGAGAAAAGAAGCGTCAATTTGGGACACTATTAAAGAAAATTAATTCCATGGAACTATCATCAGCGCACCTAATGCTTTGCTTCTATTGGCTACCTGAAAAAATATCCTGCTGCTTTTGTGAAATAATAATCTTTGAAAGCAGCAGCCCATTTTGTAGGGTTAACACATCACTGTCTGGGAAGTAAACAAAGGGCACAGGGCACAAATGACGATTATTTTGTGGGACATTATCAAGAGATCGTACCTGAGTGGTTATGATATCGTTGTTATGTGTTTTCGAGAAATAATTTTGTCCTAAGAAAACATAAAGAATATTTTATAGCTAAGGTTGTGCACTTGAACAAGGACGGATTCATAATTTTCGTCAGGAGGTAAAAAAATATCGAATCGGATTTAAATTTATTAACTAATTAGGTACTCGATAAAAAAAACAATGCTTTAACTTATACTTTTCAATACTCTGACTTATAATTTATTATTTTTTAATCTATAATTCGAATTATCAATCATAGTTCAAGAAATTTATTTTAATTTTAACTCTAAATTTAACCCGAATTACAATTCAAACATTCAGAGGGGGGGCAAAAAAAAATTTAGAGAGAGGCAAAGTCGATCGGAATATCCCAAACTCCACTAAAACTCAAAATTCAGGGGGGCAGCCTCCCTAGAACACTCCGCCCCTGCTCCCAAGGGCTAAGTCCAAAAGCAAGGGGGAAAACCCTCATTACAAGAAAGGAAGGGTACAGATTGGAGGTGAGGCCACCTTCGAACAATGTTTTTACACTCTCATTTGGAGATGACAAAAAATCTCAAAAATCAACACTTTGTGGCCTTCATCCTCTCTCTGAACAGTAGACTTTCACCTTAGCTTCCTCTCCCGTTTATAGTGTTTTTTTTTTTTTTTTTTTTTTTTTCTGGAGTAGAGAAAATTATCAGACAGACCGCACCTTCTTTGCGCACAGTGTTTTTTCCTTTCTCTTCCTCCGCATACCTCTAATTGGCCTTTCTCTTCCTCCACGTACCTCTAATTGGAGCACGACCTAAGTATAATTTGCAACATTTGGCTGAATATAACTTGTTTTGGTGTAATGAATCATTTTTTACAAAGCATCAATTGGTTAGTGCAACAGTCATAAATCTTTCTTTTAGCGTTTTGACCGACTAATGTGAATCCTTTAATAATTACGTGTTAAAATTTTTATAAGGGCTGGATTTTATGTTTTTGGTTCTTCAAAAAAAAAAAAAAAAAAAACAAATTGTCAGATTTTACTGGTTTTTTTAGATTTTGATAACAGCGTTATTAAATGCACATTTTTCAAAATAAATATTATTTCTTCTATTCACAAATATTATAACTACTAAATAAAAAAATAACGCTATCATACAATGCATAACGCAGATTCATTCATGCTATAAATCAACATTTTTGTTTTCAAAATCTTAACACTCGATCCGAACCGTTCAACATGACCTCCATGGCTCCATATGAATATGTAGAAAATCATTGTTTTTGTATGATCCATAATTTTCATATCAAATGATTTTCTACCAATCTAAAAAAAAGTAAAAAAAAAATATAAAAATATGAAATTTAGTTTATAAATACAAATTCACGTGGAGACCATATTGAACAGTTTGGATCGACCGTTAGGACTTTCAAACTAAACATTTGAATCAATAACACAGCAGATCAATATGTGCTATGCAAAGTACCACAGCCTCAATAAAAAAAAATACAATATTTGATTTTTAATAATATTTTAATACAAATAGGATTTAATAGTCATAGTGTTATTAAAATATTTTTAGCAGGTAAATCAATTTGTCAGCGTTATTAAAATATTTAAGATCAATCAAATCAAAAGATGCAATCAAATAGCCAATAGAATTTATAGTCATAGCGCTGACAAATTGATGCAAATATACGGCACTGTTTCTCAACTCTGTATTTTATTTAAATTGTTGCTCTTTCTTGATAAGTCTTTTTTTTTCTAAACTTTCTTCCAACAAAATTCTGTGCTTTGAAGACTTCATAAGGCGTTAATTATTTATTACTAATATCATCATTCTTCCCAAGAGCCAACATATAATTTTTCGTGTGTAGATATTCAATAATATTTTATTATAAGCAAAGATCTATTTGTAAAATGTAACATATTTTTATTTTCAAAGTTCAAACAGTCGATCTGAACCGTTCATCTTATTCTCCATATTAATATGTGCTTGGAGACCAAAGTTTACATTTTTCTGAATTTTTTTACTATTTATTAAGATGAGTACAAAATTCAATGGTCTGAATTTGATATTTTTTGTACTTATCTTAATAAATAGTAAAAAATTCAGAAAAATATAAATTTTGGTCTCCATGCACATATTAATATGCAGAATAAGATGAACAATTTGGATCGACTGTTTGAACTTTGAAAATAAAAATATGTTCATTTTACAAATAGATCCTTATGTCTATAGAAGCATTATATTATGATTAGTTATTGTTGCTATTACGTCGTCGTTTATTCATTTATCTGTTTGGTTGACCATGCTCTGCCAGTGTATCTACAGTGTATATAATTGATAATCTTTTTTAGAACAATTTATTGTATCGTTATACCTTTTGCTTGTGCGTTATGGCCTTATGGGTCTATATTGGCCGTTTTTTTATTAATAGGAAAAATAAAATAAAATATTGATAATGGAAAACCGTTTTGCTAGATTTTGAAAAATATAAAGAATGTTATAGTTTGTAACGTTCAGCAGTTCAGGATACTGTATCTGGACGTTATAAATTCTAACATCTGGCTAATATGATTGCTAATGATTTATAATTAACAAAAAAAGTGTTGTAGCTGGATGTTATGATCTATGAAATTCAGTTACAGTATTTTTTTTCTTGGTACATAAACCATAGCAAAAAAAAAAAAAAAAAAAGTAGTTGGATTTCATAGACCATATTACCATAACATTCAACTACAGTATTTTTAATTAATTAGTGATCATTAACAATTATATTAACTGGATGTTATCATTTATAACATCCAGCTACAGTGTCCTGAATGTTATAAACTATAACATTTTTTTTATTTTTCGACATTTTATTACAGTGTACCCATAATCGATATTTTATTTTTATTTTTTCAATTAATAAAAAAATCGGTCTATATTGATCTCGCTTTTATTCGAAAAAAAAAGCGTTGTGTAATTAAATAAAAAAGAAACAACCTTGGTGCACAAATTCCCTTGGGGTCCCCACAACAGGAACCCGAATTTGTCTCTTGCGTAATGGTTATACATAGATTCATGCCAAATTAATCAAGTAGTTGCCTTTAATTGTTCCCTCTTTGATGGGATACTCACTGAAGAATTTATGTTAACAGCCTTAATTAATATCATTATTACTATTAGTGTGGTTATCCAGCCAACTACTTTTGGTGAGATTAGTAATTAAAGAGAAAATGTGATTAAGTGCTTTAACAAATTAATTAAGGAAACTTGTCGGCTACTTATTCTTGCCAAATGTGAGAAACTATAATGTATTGGTAATACTAGAAGTCTAGAACAGAAGTCATAACTTTGTGGGAGTAAAATATTATCAACATATAATATGTATTAGATTTAATATTTTTAAAACCATGCATCATGATCCATTGATAAATATCTTAGTACATACTTCAAAGAAACGAATAAGACCAATCTTTTGTAAATACTTTCTAAATTCCATGATAAATATCTTAGTACATGCTTCAAAGAAATAAGAGAAAGAGAAATTTTATTTGAGTATATTTTTAATTGAGTTAGGTCATGATAATGTGTATATTACATATTGACTTATGTTATGGATTCATATTTTATTTTTTAAAGTTCAAACTGTCGATCTAAACCATTAAACATAATTTTCATATGAAAATGTACTTGGAAAGTAAATTTCACATTGTTTAGAATTTCTTTATTATTTTTATATGAATAGAAAATTATTGTTTTTTAATGATCCGGATTTTTAAATCAAGTGATTTTTTATTTATCTAAAAAATAGTAAACAAATTCTAAAAAATATAAATTTTGGTCTGCAAGTATATTTTCAAATGAAAATCATATTTAACGGTTCAGAACTTGCACAAATAAGATATGAATCCATAGTACGGGTCAATCCATAATATGCATATTACCATAGCCTCACACTTTTTAATTAACTAGAAAGCATACCTTATTTCTTGATTTTCATTATTGTTTGTTGTTAGTTTTATGCTCTTTTAATTTAAATTTCGTCTCATTAACTCGTGCTCCAATTGATAATGATTTCAATTTTTTTTTAAGAAAGAAAGGAGTCAAATTCCTTCTTATTTAATAATTGGTAGCAAATATTAAATTTATACTTTCATAAATTGGAAACTGGAATCACACAACTTTCCAAGTACTAATATGATTCAAATTTCATCGAGTAGAACTAGGGTGTTCTTAAGTTCATCATGCTTCTTGGTGAACTGAAATTTAAAACCCGTCAAATAAGTTTCAAATGATAAATCAAAACTGTTGAAACTCGTCCACTTTACGAGTAATGTGTTTACATATAAAATTTTTTAAAAAGTTTTTTACTCTATTTAAAATTAATTTTAAAATTAAATTTTTTCACAGATAGATGCTTCACTACTTGTGGGTTTTAACGGTTTGAATTCATCATTTAAAACTGATTTGACGGATTTTAAACTTGAGTTCATAAAGACACTTGATGAACATCATCACCCTAGTTCTACTCTCATGTGTTATGTATTAG
Source organism: Carex pumila (assembly GCA_033356055.1). Taxonomy (NCBI): domain Eukaryota; kingdom Viridiplantae; phylum Streptophyta; class Magnoliopsida; order Poales; family Cyperaceae; genus Carex; species Carex pumila. The sequence goes on along the minus strand of JARJHM010000634.1, from coordinate 39,406 downwards.
GATATGTTATGTGATTAGGATTTAGATATTCATACCAGATATTTAGAGTGTTTACAATTTTAAAACTAGTGCACGTCTATATTTTTCATTATGTATTATCAGATATTTAAACTACGTCTCTTGCTCATCTCTCTTAGGAGGTATGCAAAAAATATTTAAAAAAATATAAGAAATTAATGACGATCGATGTTGACGGAAATTTTGTTAAAAGATATTTGAAGAAAGTCTTATTCAAACTCAGAAACTATTCGATTTACGTTGAAATAAATCTCAACATAAATTGAGCAGATATAATCGTCGGATTTTGAACTGGGCTCTAATTGAACGAGCCGACGAGGGGTCACTGACCCAATTCGTATCCTCTGCATTAACTTCAAAAGGAATCTTTTGAGTTAATGTATCTGAACTATCCGATTAGTTTTAAGATTCGTGCAGATTAGATCCGCACTAATATTAAAAACCATCTACATCATAGGCTGGAGACGAATGGTCTCCATTTATAATCAGACGACCGACATGCATTAACTCAAAAGAGCAACAGACGATGCGGACTCCTGTGGATCGGAGATTAAAAAGGTCCACCATGAAACTATTGTAAATGTGTAATTGAACTTGTATAAAATGTAGAAAACTTCCAAGGGGCATACGCGAAAGAACGCCTTCAAAATCACACAAGTAAAAATATAACTAACACCCACCTTCCACTTTCTTTCTACTCCACTTTTGTCTGAATACTTCCCTCTTTTTATCAAACACGCTTCCCACCTCCCGCCCACCACCCGGGCGGCGCACATTAGCGCTTGTCCCCGCCCCTTGCTGCATCTCACGCCTTTTCGTGCGCCGATAACTGTACGGACCAGCTCCCAGAGACATGGGCCACGGTATCAGCTGCGCCAGGTCCAGCGACGAGCTCGAGTTCTTCCGAGCACTCCAGTCCGGCGACCTGGATGCGGTCCGTGAGGCTCTCTCCCTGGACCGAGATCTTGTCCACCGGTGCACGCCGTACGGACGTGTCTCTCCTCTTCACATTGCTGCCGCCAATGGACACCTCGAGGTCCGTGTGAGAGATTTTTTTTTTCACGCTTAAAATATTTTGATATTTTTTGTTGTTGTTGTTGAGGATTTGATGTTTATGTTTGAACTCTGACCTTATTTTTTTGCTTTCTATTGATTGCAGTTGCTTTCGATGTTATTGAATCATTCAGTTAATCCCGACATATTGAATCGTAATAAGCAGGTAATAATAAAAAAAAATTATTTGATTCTGTTTTCCAGTTGTATGCTATTCGTTTTATATTGAATTTCTCGTTTCATAGACTCCATTGATGCTCTCGGCAATGCACGGGAAGATAGAGTGTGTAAACAAGCTACTGGAAGCAGGGGCTAATGTGAGCAATTGTATTCTTCTTTCTTTTAATTTGTAAAAAATTGTCTTCAATATTTTATCTGATGTTGATTGTTGTTTTCAGATCCTAATGTTTGATTCATTAAATGGGAGAACATGTTTACATCTCGCGGCATACTATGGCCATACTGATTGCTTGAAAGTCATTTTATCGACTGCTCAATCTAGCCCGGTTGCACAATCTTGGTACGTTTAGTTGAAATTCACTCATCCAATGATTTTGTTTATAGTGTTCCATTAGTCTTAATTGTTGTTGCTGGTGGAGTTTCAGATTTTAATAGAAGCAATTAAATTTTGTTATTTCATCTAATTATTCTAATATTTTTTTCCTTTTGTTTTTTTTTTTTTGGTAATACCAATAGGGGATTTGCTAGATTTGTCAATTTAAAAGATGACAATGGTGCAACTCCATTGCATTTAGCATCCCGACAAGGTCGTGCAAACTCAGTTCATATCTTGCTGGATAATGGTGCCATCGTCTCTTCTCCGACTGCGACATACGGGTATGGCCCAATTCTTGGTTTTCTTTATTCTTCTGATTTGAATTTCAATTTTCAATTTTGAAACTTAGTTTGTGATTTTAGGTTTCCTGGGAGCACGCCTCTACATCTAGCTGCCAGGGGAGGCTGGGTTGATTGTGTGCGTGAATTATTAGCTTGGGGTGCTGATAGATTACAGAGAGACTCAGCAGGGTATTTTTCCCTTTTCCCCCTCTTTTACAATAGTATTTCCTTTTCCCTCTTCTTTAAGCTTTTGGCAGTTTAACCATGGGATTCGTAATTTAGATGGCACTTTCCGTTTTTAATGACAAAGTAAATTGATACTGGTACTTGCTTGTTGGCACACTAATTTGGTATCAGATACTTTTTGTGAATTTTTTTAATTCTATGCAATAAAAGGAATATACCAATGCCATGTCATCATGTTAGGTGAGGTACAGTGTTTGACACTAAAACCCTTCAGCAAAAATATTATTATTGATGCAGATATTAATTAAGGAAACTCTTTGAAATATTAACCTCAGTAATGCAAACTCTTTTCATTTCTGTTATAATTTATACAGGAGGATACCATATGCTATTGCCTTGAAAAGAAGCCACTGTGCATGTGCAGCTCTATTAAACCCTTCTTCAGCCGAACCGCTGGTGTGGCCATCTCCATTGAAATTCATAAGTGAATTAAATGCCGATGCAAAGGAGCTTCTAGAGGCAGCTCTAATGGAGGCAAATTTGGAAAGGGAGAAGAAAATTTTAAGAGGGGCCAAGTTTTCATGTCCCTCTCCTTCATTTTCAGAGAATGGATCTGAAGATAACATTTCTGAGGTTTTTTTTTCTCTTCTTATTTTTCTTTTGGATTACTTTAAAAGGGTACCTACAAGAATTAAATGGGAGCTAATCATATACCTAGCAGCAGCCCTTAAATTATTGACAATAGAAAACTACTGAGAAACAAACAAGACCACTTACATAATATTGCATCAGGTCACATGCTTAGTGTGTAATTTAGATTTATTTAGTAAAGTTTATAGATCGATACTATAAATTTAGAAATTGTAACTTCTTGCTTCATATTGAATATCTAAATTGTTGTTATTTACGTACAGACAAGCGAATCGGAGCTCTGTAGCATATGCTTTGAGCGCGGGTGCACAATAGAAGTTCGTGATTGTGCACACCAAATGTGTGCACCGTGCACACTTTCTCTCTGCTGCTATAGCAAACCCAATCCATCTACACTGTGTCTCACATCCCCTACTTGCCCCTTCTGCCGTAGCATCATTTCAAAATTAGTCATAGCAAAACCCAAATCAAATTGCAATACTATATCTGACGACTCAGAGAAACCTAATTCGCCGAGACCTAGTGTGAGAAGATTGAAAAGCCGGTCCCACAATTTAAGTGAAGGTGGTGGAAGTAGTAGTTTTAAAGGAATATCCAGTGCAGTGGGGTCTTTTAGTAAGATGGGGCGTGGGTCCGGCCGGATTGCCGATAGTGCTGACATGGAAGACAAGTTGGAGCACGTGTTATGCACTTGAGTTGTCCTGAGCAGGTTTTGTTGTATAAATTATTTTTAGTTCTTTATTTATTATATCAAGATTGGTGAGTGGATAGGAAAATGGTGGTTAGTTACATAGTTACAGCTTATTTCCTGAGATTGCACTTTGGTACCTGAAAATTCAGCTTTTATAATTGCTGCCCCAAAGTTATTTTTTTGTAAACATTCTTTGTACTTGGTTTTTTGTTTTAGAATTCATGACCTCCAAAAATTCTCCTTTGGTTTCCTCCAAATGTTGGATTGGTGGTACCCAAGGGACAGTTTTGTAAAAGTTAAAAGTTCAGGGGTCAAAGTGCAATATCGTGGAAGTATGGGTATCAATATACTGGTCCGTGAGCTAGGTCTATGCAAGAAAAGTACGAATTGTTGTAGCCTCTTTTGATTTCTGAGGCATGGAAGGTGTGAATAAACAAACTCATTCAAGAAAAAAATGGATATATATTGATTGTCATCACATGAATGTGCTTCCACCTACATAATTGAGTCATGGGCATTGTTTGTTTTTGTGATTTTTTAATCTTTAGTCAATTTATTTTTTGGAAAAATATTTGAATAAAACAACCCGTAAGTAGTTCTCATACTTCAATTTGTTTACCATGTTTCATGCGTTGACTGGTTTTTCAAAGTATCAACTTTTCAAGGGTTGTTTCTCATACCAAAATATTTGCCTAAATGCGGTATTACTATTATTAATCAATACATACCGGAAAATTGTCCAAAACATTTTTGAATTTATTTAAACAGTACCTCTAGTTAAACAGTACCTCTAGTTACTTGTATAAATACTCTAGGCAGTTGACTCAGAACAAAGAACAATCTTTTAACAAAAAATAAGGTTTTCTAAATAGATATTATATAACCTATGTATCTTAAGTTACGTTTGGATGCACTCTAGAATAGCTAGTTATTATTTGAAAATAGTGATTTTTGGAAGAGTGTGAGAATAGTGTTGATGTGGTGTTATTCGGAATAACGAAAATGTTGTATGGATTGAACATTTAGAATAACAATTGAGGGATTAAATATTTGAGAGAGCACCAATTGCTATTTTGACTTTTTGTAGAAATAGTGGAACAACGCTGTTTTCGCTGTTCTGAATAGCAATTGAGTATGTTTGAATGGATCGAACAACGCTATTATCGCTATTCTTACTATTCTCATTACATCCAAACATAGCCTAAAAGAATATCTATTAGATGAATTCACATCCTCTCTCAGGTACTTGACTGAACCTGATTGAAATGGACAGTCCAGATTTATTTTCAGTTCAAAATTTTAAATTGGCACAATCTCAGAGCATAAATAATACTGCCCCTACGTCATCCACTCATCCCGAATAATCACCCGCTGAGAGTAAATCTGGAGCGTCCGTGTCGGTCAGGCTGTCGAGGAGGGGATTATTTAGCTCTGAATTTTCTTACAATGGAACAAATTGAAGATGCATTTATTCAGTTGAACGACCCGAACGAGAGAAATGGTACATGGTGTGACTTTCAGATCGCCCAAATGGATATCCTGTGAACTTTTGACTATTGACAAAATGAACTTTTGAAATTTCTCAATTTTTTTTTTGTCGGCCTCGAGAAAAGCGGTGCGTGTCTTCAATCAATTAATTAGCACAAGTGGGTGCGTGGGGCGTTGGTGACTCAATTTTTTTATTTTTTTTTCCTTTCTTGATTTTTAAATATATGGGAATAACGGTTCTGTTTTAAAATATTTTACTCTATTTCTATTTATTGTAATATGCAAATACACACTTATTCATATATATTCATTCATTAAATAGTTTCCATTTTATTAATTCGAAAATAAACTTTTCTAAGCGAATATGTTAACACTAAAAATAAGCATGAGAATTTATTTTGAAAAAAAAAATTCACACTGTAAATGTTTAAGAAGACCAGGACATGTTTTTCATGTATATATTTCTTATGAACATATGTATTTAAAATAATTTACTTTCGAATTTAAACGTGTGTGATTGCATAGAGGCTTAGACGCATGTTCTCATGTGCATTTTACAAGCGCATATGTTCCGAAATCTCACCATTAAGCATAAGTAAAAAAAAAATCATTCAATGTACAATAATACATACAAAAGAACTACGGTGTTATTTGGTGAGCTTAATTTCAAAACTATCGAATTGACTTTAAACAATAAATTTAAACTGTTGAAATTGATCTACTTCATTATAAATACGTCTATATGCAAAATTTATAAATTAATTTAGTACAAAGTTAAGTAGTAAGAAAATGACAAAAAATGAACACATTAAATTTAACTCATAATAGTTAATCTAAAATTTATAAATTTAACATGTAAGTGCATAACTCAGAAAATAGATCAGTTTCAATGGCCAGAATTCGTTCTTTGTAATCAATTCATTAGATTTTAAAGTTAAACTCACAAAAAAAAATTTATGAACTTAAAAAAAAAAAACCTAAATTCTACTCCATAAATACATGCATAATGCATTTAATACTATTGTTAACGCATGCATTTGAAAAATTAATCTTGTGAGTTTTCAAAATTAAAGATATTTATGTGAATTATTATTTATCAGTCGGGATAGTGAAAAAAAAATGTTTCCATTGAGCGAGGTCTTTTATTTCTACAATATTCACACAAAAATAATAAAGCAAAACATCTTAGTTTAAGTCAAAATTCAAAATTCATTCAGACCGCTAAATCATTTAACAGCCTTAAAAGAATGAGGATTAACAATTGGCTCTACCGTTCCACCCTGGAGGCCTCCAAATGGAATAGCTACCCTTTTTAGAAAAAGAAAAAGAAATAGGTGTTAGTGCAAATGAAATACATACCGGCAAAAATAGATGCCTCTGATCAAAGTAGATATCTTTGACTGCTTTGGTGGCAATTATAAAAAAGAGGGGCCGTCATTCTATTTAGAGCATCTACATCTCTGAAACTCTTGGAGTTTCTAATTAATCTGATGTGACAGTTTTTAAACCAGTTTCAGGAATGCAGATGAATTTCTTATTTAGCAACTTTGCTCCAAAGTTTCTTAATAAGAAACCGTTTATAAACTCTGACATGACCAAATAATTGACTGAAATTATTTTCTCTTGTAATTTATTTGCTGATGTGGCAATTAAGAAACTCTAATTTTGAGTTTTAGGGATGTGAGGATTTAGAAACTTTTAGAAATAAAATTTCTAAAAATTAGTTAACAGTTATTTAGAAACTCCAAGAATTTCAGAGATGTAGATGCTCTTAGAGGTTCATAGATTGAAACCGCAAGGCCAACCGGCCAATTGATAGTTTCTCAATCTTTGGGGTTGCTAAATAATTTGACAATCTAGATAAAATTTAAATTTCCATCAAACAAAAGTGTTTTGGTTTATTTTTTTATTTTTTATTATTATGGTATAAATAAAAATTTCGATATTACCTACATTAGTTAACCCACCCCGTTTGAATTTAAATCCAATCCGTTCAATCTACATTGGTTTAAATTATGATCGGATGGTCCGGATTAAAACTCAAACGATGCATTACTTTACTCAAGGCCACTGTAAAACGAATCTCAAAGCATACCTCCTATAGTCGACCGTCTGTTATTTTCAATTGTATCTCAGGTACCTGAGGGGACACTGATTCCTGACCGACTGGGGAGGGATTCGATTTGATAGCGATCCCCCAAAATAGAAAAGTGCCAAATGCCAATTGTATGGATGGGAATAGAATAGAAGACAATGCTCTATCAGAGCACTCTATTATTTTGTCCAGGGGGACCATTTTAGAGTTGGAATTTGATGTAGTATTGTAGTGGTTGTATGGTTCCATTTCATACTTTCATAGTATGGGAAAGGTGACTAGGCACTTGCCATTTGATGCGTCGCAGCGTGGGGCCTGTATCAACTATCAAGGAAAGCTTCCATGCTTGATTCTCTCCAGTTCCTTTGAACTGGAGACGCTCTTGGTTTAGGAATAAGTTGAATTTTCAACGGATGATGTGATCCTGATGAGATAATTTTGTTTAGAACATCTTTATCTTATCTTACTTTCGCATAAATTCTACATACTGATGTTTTATTTAAAACTTCAATTATTTAAATATGAATCGGTTGTTAATTTAGTAATCTTATTTAAATCAGCAATTTGTCTATAGTTTCATGTAATTTTTTGTAATTGTTTTGTAAGCTGTACGAACATCTTTACAACTGCAATTGTAAAACTTAGCTCTTTCCACTAATTCAAAAAAACTATTTTTTATTGTATCTGAAAAATTGAATTTACAGAAATGAAAATATTATAAAATAATATGAAAAATATTCTAACTTTATTACTGTGCAAATAAAATTAGTTTTGTAATTATAGGTATGTAATTGCTGTTAGCATCCTGTGAATCCTACAATTAATTTAATATATGAACTGTTCCAAATTTTGGTACTTAATTTGTTTAAATTGGTCAAATCCAATTTGATTCAAGTGGGAAACAAGTTTATGACATGATAATATTCAATAAAAAGTTTTGTAAAACATCAATACAGAGAACAATTCTAATTTCCCTCACAACTGGAGAGAATTTAATTAAGATCCAAGTATAAGAAAATCATCTAACTTTAATTATTACAAAAGCACCTCGATACAGAGCACAGTTCTAATTTCCCTTCACAACTGGAGAGAATTTAATTAAGATCCATCCAACACATCATCCTCTGCCCTGTCAGAAAAAAGAAGAAGAAGAAGACATTAGTGTTTCTTTTTTTCCCTTGCTTTCTTAACTTTCACGTGTGATCTTGACACGTGCAATGCTTCTTTGCTTTCTAGCTACTGAGGTCTGTTGGGGCTAGAATTGGCAACGAGCTGATTCGGTTTGAGCTAGATTCTAATTCAGCTTGTTATTTTTGAATCGAGCTACAACCAAGGGAGCTAGATTTAGAGCATCCCAGTTAAAATTTCAGCTCGAAATCATGATAAGCAAACTTGAGCTAACTCATGAGTTGACGAGCTGGCTTGCTGGGTCAGCTGGATTTTGTTTTAAGAAGAAAATAAATTTTACAAACTTTTTTAATCGAGCTGAACTAATCTGGACCGAGTTAGATAATATAAAATGTACATAAATTTATACAAATTCACAAACTGATGTCTAATCGAGCTAGCGAGTAAGTTAGACCCCAATTTGAACTCGTTAATTCTTGATCAAGCTAGTAACGAGCTGACTCGTTAATAGCTCGATTTAGTAACAAGTAAGTTATTAGTGAGCGAGCCCAACACGAATCACGATCGAGCCATGAGCGTTTTTTTGCCACCTTGATTTGGGGCGCTAATAAGGTCATGATCGATCGACGGATGGGGTTCGCGGTCCCAATCACTCTGGCATTATAATAACATGCAATAGCAATCGTCCGATACGAACCGAACATGTGTTATTGTGTTTCTAAATGGGTGATTTCAAATTAAACGGTTTACATCATGTATTTATACTTTTATAGTAATGAATAATGATAGAGAAATATATGTTATTATAGTTTGCTGGATGCAATTGATATAATGTTGAAAATGAGCTTTATAGTTGCCGATCTTTTTGACAAGAACGGTGATAACTGGTAATAAAACCATATGATTTTACTTGGACAATTCGATTTGAATGAAAACAAAACTTCAAAAAGTTGAAGTCGTTGATGTTATCATTTGAAATTTGATGGTCGGTTCGGATTGAATTAGAAAATAATAATTAATACGATCCTAGCGTCTTGCATCAGAACACGGAATTGTTGAACACGTACGAGAACGAGTTCATATTCTTTGAGCTAACACAAATATGTTTTCTGTTTAGATCTGAACCGTTCGCCAATTTAATCTGAGAACTGGGAACTGGGGCCATTTAGGCAAGAGCTCTTGCTGGCGGTAGGTAATTACAAATTCTATAATTTTTTTGGAAAATGTTAATATGCTACGTGTATATTCAGATTAAGTAATTTTTTATCTATCTAAAAAATTAGTAAAACAGATTCTAAAAAATGTAAAATTTAATTTGCAAATACATATTCATATGAAAATTATGTTGAACAGTTCGAATCGACTGTTAGAATTTTGAAAATTCAACCATTACACAGAGGCCCTCTATGCTATGCGTAGCACCGTAGCTAATTCCCAAAAGAATTTCTTTCATATACGTTGCTAATATGACTACTTTAATGACAAAAACATCACAGGATAACTGTTGCGTTTCTGCACTTTACACGGCTAAAACGCAATTGAGTCAGACTCAAGTGTCTACTTGTGCAAATTTAATGGATGGTAGATAATTTACACCAATTAATATTAACAATAAAAGACACTAGTGATGTGATTGAATAGAGTCCAGTTCAAGTTCAAGAAATATAAATGGTTCTATAAAAAAAAAAAATCATTTCTTTTATTTTTCTATCAGTGGTAAGCTCGTACAAAAACTGTTCTTTAGTTAATTTAATTTTGCACATGTATCATAAACCCGGCTAACCTAAAAGCCGTCATTTATGCATGTCGGGTTGCAGGGGTATGGACAGTCTGTTTCCTTCACCTCTCTCCTGTCGAAGTACCAATCTCCGGTTGACTCCGCAATAGTCTGCTCAAAGTAAATCAATACATAAACAAATCAACAATATTTCAATGTCAATACTAGATGCTGGTAGCTCTGCTGGTAACATTGGAACTTGGCCAGGACAGCTTCAGTTTGAGCCATGCCATAATTAATAATTACAAAATAAATGGAATCAGCTCTACCTGAATTCATATCACCTAAGGTACCTCAATTTTGGAGTTTGAATCCAGTCCGTTCGTCATATACTAACACGAATCTTCAAGGGAACCCATGCAATACAGGCTTGGGCCGGATTGGTTCGGATTATGATTGGACAATCCGAATTCAAACTCAAATGGTGTATTACCACAGAGGATTCAGACTCGCTCTACCCCTGCGATCCATCATGTTGGTTTGGCTTACCAGAAAGTCAAATTAGTTATGGAAAAAAGTTGTTTCTGTCATTAATTTAACATTTCCACATTAATTAGACATCTATTGTGATAGATTAATTATCCATGGGGATGGTGGAATAGAGGAATTAGCTTCCAAGAAATGAAATTGGCTCATTTGACAATACTCTTTCACTCTTCCATCATGAACGCAACCGGAATAGTATGAAATAGAAGCCAATTCCAAATTCCACTTCTTTTTATATTCTATCGCTATTCCACATGTTGGCAAACGGGCTAGCTTTCTACTCAAGAAGCCCTATTTTTCTGACACCAGCTAATATTCTGTCTCATACCATCAGAGAGTAACCACTGGTCATTTCTATTACTGTATCAACAAGTATCACTCACTTGATTTAATGTAACTTTTGAATCTTATCGGCAATATTCCAATACAACAGTTGTTTTGTATCAGCAATGACAGACATGATTTTGGTTCACAATTTTAGTCATCATCTCACCAAACCGACCCTTGTGGAACTTGCCAACATGTAAAGAGTCAAGAAAGCTAGACCTTAACCAGGCATATTATCTCATTGGGCCCATTAACCAGGTCATTTCAATTGAACAATTGCCAGTGCTAGGTACGAAATATATGAGTTAAGCTGTTACTTCTTTTTTTAAACTGGTATTGGACCTTAGATACTGAGACTCCACCTGATACTGGTCCATGAGATAAGTCAAAATTTTCTTGTACCCTTGAGTATTTATAATTTATTTATTTTTTCAAGAATTTTGAAATTCACCTTGTTATTGATTCGTTGATAGTAAGGTGAGTGCCATGTAATGTTCCTCAGAGATTGACAATGCACAAAACAAGAATCTATAAAAATGCCCCAATCCTTTTTCGTCTTAACATCGCTTATGTCATTGAGTAGTGCTGCCCTAAATCCTGTAATATTTCTTTCCTTGAGCACATACAGAATTTTACCCAACCTTTATCAAAGAATGTTAAATCAAGCATATTAAAATTACCACCTTCAAGAATTTTGATCTGGATAGGATTGCACTTTTTGATGTCCAATTTGCAACTTGCCCACGAATTAGAAGGATCAGAATAACCCGGAGCCAGCACATTGTTTACCTATATAACAAAATTCTAACTTTTAGATCAGTACCTTAGATAGAATACTGGTTGATAAAAGAACTAGAGAATTAAAAAGGAAAAATTAGACCTGCCAAGCATCATAAGCCGAGTTGAGAATAAAAACAGGAGTACTGATGCTCTTTGTAATTTCTTCAGGAAAGAAGCACTGAATAAAGAAAATATTTAAGATCCATACTACAAATCAGATACTTTGGTCTGGGATAAGAAAAAGATGGAAAATGTGATATTTGGTCTCTTTTTCTATTTCAAACCTAGTCTCAGAAACACAATTAGTTTATTCAACAGATTTAGTAGCCCCAGTAAGGGAATCATCATCCTTTTCTGGTAGTAGAGTAATGTTGGCCCCAATGAATTTATGGTTGGCCCCATTAAATATGCATCACTGATAGCATGATCAACTGATGTGGATTATATGACACATGCTTATTTCATACAAGGATAGAATGGCCAGTTTCACAGCCCCAGAAGCAAATTCACACTGGCCCAAGTAAGGTGAATTGAGGAACTCTTCCAGTATAATTCCCAGCTTGTTACCAAGTGATATAAAATAAAGTAATAATTAGAAAATAGAAGTAGAGGGATGACAAACCTTCCCGGCATCCATCCTTGAGATGCAATTTGGGAACATTTTCCCTACAACCTGAAATAATTTGATTAGCCAAAAATAGAATATGTGAATAAAGCAAGAAAAAAAAATGAAAAAAAAAAAAAAAAACTATGTTACTGAGCAAAGACCACCGCTGAGGGTAAGTATAATTAAAGAAAGGGATGAAAAAAGTTGTAACAGAATGATTGCACCAGCACCTGAAGGTGGACAACATCACTATAGAAGTCATACATTGAACTTTTGCCTGAGATGTCTTTCCTGCAAGTTTTTGGAAAAAAAGAGATAAATATTGAAGGACCAAAATTTGCTATAGAATGATTACATGTTTCTGCATAAGGTAAATAATGGTATAACTATGGACCACATAAAAAGGCCTAAACTAATCTAAATAGAAGGACCAGAAAGAGACAAATTACTGGACTTGACCAAAAGTGACCATTAATTGTTAAATGAAAACATACACATCAATACAGAAACCACCATCAGGCATGCATTGTACAATCTCTACATTTCACCATTAATTTAAATGAAAACATACACATCCAGAAAGAAACCACCATCAGCCATGCATTTTACAGTCTTGGTATTTGGAAGAAGTGCTTTGAAGTCATCACAATGTATGTAGGTGGCCAACCCTCCAGCAGAGCATCCTGTCAGAAGTGCCTAAAATATAACAATACTATTAGATTATTCAAATATCTTCATAGCACTGTAAAAGTAGCGATACAACCTTTTTAGAAGTAGCGAGACCGTTTAGCAAAAGCTCCTCCATGACTGCCTTCCATATGCGCTCGCCTCTAAAATATAAAGTAGTCCCATTCTACAATAAAAAAGAAGAAGAAAGAAAGCAGAAATAAATATTTCACAGATACAAAGTTAGAAAGTTCTATACTAACTGATATCCATTAAGGTATAACTACAAGTGCCATCAGGCCCAACTCAGATTGAATACTGCTACACCATGATGCATACTTTATTTAAGGTCATATTTTATATATCTCATATATGATCAATTTTTACATATGCTTGAAATGGGTAAAGGCAGTATACCGGGTTCAATATGTTGGTCATGTCTGCTTTAATATGGATACCCTGATAACTTAAATGATCAGGGCTGGCATAAGACTGGGGCCCTACATTCATTTTGATTATCCTTTGTGTCTTTTTCATCCACTACCAATGCTATGAATGCTCTTGCAATTATAGAAGTACATGGACATATGGTAAAGCATGGGTTTAACAGTTGTAGACACTTGACTGGGAGTAATATATTGGAATTGTATTTAAAAACTAGATCATGATAGGTCTTGCCATGTGCCCCAACAAGAATTAGTTGAGTTTGAATCCAGCTATTACTTCAAAGGAGAAAATTAAGCTGATGGTTTGTGAAGTTACAAAGCTCCACATTGGTCTATTTCAGTTTTCAAATTTGTATCAACTTTGTCCGCAACCTAAAAAAATGTTAAAAGTAGGAAATCCTTGTCTGTGCCTACTGAATGATGACACAAATGCCTTGTACTCTAACCTGTTGATGTGGATGTGTCACCAAAATCTTATAATGACAACAATGTTAACCTAATAAACCATAAACTCTTTCCATCTTCCACACCATCAAGTAAGTTGGCTGATGCCATATTACACAAGTTTGAATCAGCTTTTAAATTAAGTATTCCAAGGACTAGTTCAATACAAATTTCAAACTTCAGGGACCAGATCACAAATATGAAACATCAAGGATGAAAATGAAAATATAGTGATTACATAATGACCATAAGTGTAATTTATTCTAGTTAAATATAGCACCTCTAGGTGTGTATATCTGTATTCATGAGTAAGAAATTGGTACCTGATCTGTCTCTTCTACATCTCCAGAAAAGGAAGCACCGTCACAATACCTAATCTTGACCTTGTTCCAGTTAAAGAAATCTACAACAGAAAACCAAAGCTCAACATACAGAGATATCTTGATTTCTTACTTCTGTTATTTAGTTGGATTTATTGTAGATCTACTGAAGAATACAAAATTAATTACCAGGGTTATAAGAGGGCAGATTGCTTAAGATGCCCGTAAAGGGAACCTGGCGCTCCATCTGGTTTGATGAACCAAGGGCAGTGTATTTACGAGCATTGCAGGATTTCAAATCACGGCACCAACTTCCCCCCTATAGCTTTCACCACAAAAAATAAAGAGAACAAATATAAGAGGGGTGCCCTGAAGCCCATAACAATGAAATGCTCTGATCCATAAAGCACAATGGAAATATCAGGTTGTTTCACACACTATCGACTGGAGGAATTTGGTCCCTCAGATATTAAGTGTAGCATGTCCTATCAAACATGTTAACCAATGGTAGTGACTTGTCGTATGTATTTAGTTTAGTTCTCTCCAAAATGTCTTAAAAACATTTATCCAAAATAGAAATGAGATTTGTTGTGGGGTCAACTCTCTCCAATTATATGCACTTTATTAGAGTCTCCCAGGCTGGTTTTAACTATTCATTTGAGACAAATGGAAATGTTCGAGATGATTCATATCACACTCCACTTTTATACCCAGAGTGCTTCTTTAAGACCGGGTCAACCTTATAAAATGGTTTATAACACTCAACAATGCCAAGCCAAAAGAGCAATAAACTTTAATTGAAGACCATATTACACTTCATTAGATAGTTTATGGACCAAATAGCTCAAAACTCCAATTAATCACCTAGTAGGATAAGAAGTGCACTATTTCTATGACTTTTGGTTTCTTTCTCTGAAGATTAGTACTTTCTCATGCAACATTAATTGAGATCCCTCAGTAAGTCAATATTTCATACCCCACAATAGGATCAACTGAGCTATTAATATAGGGTGTGGTCCGTGTGGAACTGATAGAGGGTACCTCTAAGTGAATTAGCCAGTTATCAGCACCAGAATCAAATCCCTTTAAAAAGTGATAACCCGGTAGGGTTCCATCCAAGCACACTGCCAAAAAGCAGATAAACAAATAACTGTGAGGTAAAGATGAAAAATTAAAAAATAATGCATTTAGTTTAAGTAAGACTTGAAATATCAATACACATAACTATCATAATCATAGCTCAAATAATGATTCTAATTTATCCCAAAAGGATTGTTTTACTTCGACACGATTACTCTATATTGGCATAATTCTTCATCCTAAAACGCTAATTACTCTTTACATCATATCTTGAACTTGTTAATAGTGTAAAGACACAGCCCAACTGAACCCTTCACAAACAAAAAAAAAGGAAGAAAAGAAAATCTATAAAATTAGTGGAGTATCTTTTCTTACATGCTCCTTTCTCCTTTGCGTTCTTCACAAGAGTTAGATCAACTAAAACAGGATCGGAGCTGTTAAGCACGCCGTCCTGTGATGGGGAGGTGAACCTAAGGAACATCACGCCAGAGAAAACGAGGAGGCCGAGACCCAGCACAACCGAGGTGGTGGCACGTCCGCCGCGCCATCTCCACGATTGGCGACAGTTCTGGTGCTCCGGCACCAACATTTCTTCGCCTGCTTTCATGGTGTGATTTGCTGATTTTGTTTTTGTTTTTGTTTTGAGAGAGATTTGCTGGTCTAGCGGTCTGCCACTTCTCTAACGTGCTAGGCTGCTACTACGATTATTTTGGAGTTTTGATATCCTAAAGTAACCCAATTTATGTGTTTAGATCTGGACCGTTAGATACGAATCCGGGCTCAGATTAAAGGAGCCCTGTGTGCTCCATCACAGCCCTGATTAGCCCAGATTTGAATCGGACGGTTCAGATCTAAACTCATAAATTATGCTACTTTAGGGAATCCGACCCATTACTTTGTTCCGAAATTTTTATTAATAGAAAATATATTAAATAAATATCCAGATTAGATAACGCTTTTGCATTTTATTCAGATATAGGAAAATTATTATGGTTTATCATGGCCGTTGGCTGTTATAGCTTATCACGGCCAGAGTTAGCACCTAATTAACAAGCTTAACCATTTTAACTAAACTATGAAAAAAATGGAAAAAAAAACCTGTCCGTAATAGATTGGAACGGCCAGAGAAAAAAAAAATCCCTGTCCGTGATGAACAGTAACGGTCAGGTCCAAAAAAAAAAATGTTTTAACCTATGGCCATGATGGGTTATCATGGCCAACCCTTTTTTTTTTCTTTCTTTCTGTCTCTGGCCGTGATAGATAGTAACGGCCAGGGTTTTTTTTTCGATTTTTTTTCTTGTGCGATTCAGTTAGACTGAGTAATAATTAATTAAGTGTTAATGCTGACCGTGATAAATCATAACGGCTAGAGACCATAATAAATCATAACGATTTCCCTATATTTCAATAAAACACAAAAGTATTTTCTAATCTGAATATTTATTTAATATATTTCCTGTTAATAAAAATTTCGGTTACTTTGTTTACTTCCAAAGAAGTGAAGGCGACTGTTCCGTGTTCAAACAAAGAGCGTCTTCTCTGCTGCTTTTCATTTGAGGTGTTTTGTGTAGCGGGTGATTGGGCGCTTTATGTTAGATCTATTCCTGATTTCCTGTTTGGCTACGTAATTAAGTACATCAAATCAAATTTGATCAGTATTTTTTAATTCGAAATCAAATTGGAGCTGAGCATAACTGGGTTACTCAGCTCATTTAATAAACGAGTGGATAAATTCGAGTTGGAATGGTAATAACAAGCTATAGAACCAATTCAAATTCAGCTCGTTATCAACTCGAGTTAACTCGTAACTCGTTTAACCAGTCAAGTTCTTAAATATTGTTATATACCAAAATGTGTTTATCTACACACAAACAATTAAAATGACCTAATAATAATTTATCTAAATACAAACAATTTAACACATAAATAATAGGTCAATTCAAAGCAAACAACAACTTAGTACATAAGCACTAGCAAACTCATGTTATGTAACTCGAGTTATAAATGAGCAAATTGGGATATGCTCAAACTTAGCTCATTTATTAAACGAGTCGGCCAACTTGAGTTTAAACTGACTCAAATTGTAAATGAGCGAGTTGCAAGTTCGAGCAATTTTGTACAGCCCTAGTTACAACCACCTCATAACACTCCACATCACTGGAATTCGGATTAGGGGTGTCAATGACACCCATTTACCTGTTTACCCTACCCATGTTGTATTCGATAAGATGGATATGAGTAAGAACAGAACCAAAGTAAACCTATTGGTGCCATTATCAACAAAAATTACACATGTTTATACACAAGTTGTTTAATTTCATACAAAATATCTAGATGTTCAAAAATGTTTAAACTAAAATGAAAGAAAGAAAGCAATAATTGAACCAAACAAAATATAAATCATACTTGAACCAATATAATTTGGTCGGTTCGGTTTAGTCGGTTTTAAAAAGTCTAAATCGAACCAATCCATTTAAACCAAAATAATTCAAAAATTCAACCGAACCGATCCATTTAAATCGAAAAATCAAGCCATTTAAACCAATTTTTTTTTATTAGATTAAAAACCAAACAAATTGAACCGTTTGAACACCTCTATCGTCCGATATGAACCGAACATGTGGTATTGTGTTTTCAAATAGCTATTTAAATGGGCGATTTCAAATTAAACGGTTTACATCATGTATTATAGTAATGAATAATGATAGAGAAATATATGTTATTTTGGTTTGTTGGATGCAATTGATCAGAGGCTGGTGTACATCAATAGAATGGAGTCAATTGACTCCTATTTTTTTTTTTTTTTTCAAAAATCAGTTAAAAAAAATGTAGTTTTGTTATAGAAATTATAAAAATGCTACATGTACGTAAACTTTGACCCTCATATTTTTTGTAAATTTTTATGCTATTGATCCCATTCTATTTAAAAAAAGAATAACTTGCGTAAAATCTTGAGGTACATCGAACAGCTTTTTAATAAAAAAATTGAACAACATGTGAGCTGTGAAACACTCCTGTAGTTCTATTGTATTAACATATTATATCTTTCTTTCATATTCTTTTGATCTTTGACTCTCTTCCAGAGTTCCAGTATAACTGTATTCATTTCTATTTTCTAGCGAGAACCCGAAGCTCCAAATCGTTAATTTCTCCACTAAATTTTTGTCTTATTTTAAAGGGTAAATTTCACTGTAAGTCACTAAACTTTGTTATTTGTCACGAATTGATCACTCAAGTTTGATTTGTCCCTTTTGAGTCACTCAACTTTGTTATTTGTTCCAATCAAGTCCTTCTATTTTTTTCATCCAAAATTTTAACGGAATATGCTAATTCCGTTAGTATTTTGGATGGAATATCTTAATTCCATATATTTTGGATGGAACGAGTATATTCCGTTAATTTTTTGGACAGAATAGGAATATTTCATTAAAATTTTGAATGGAAAAAATAGAGGGACTTGATTGAGACAAATAATAAAGTTGAGTAACTCAAAATGGACAAATCAAACTTGAGTGACCAATTCGTGACAAATAACAAAGTTTAGTGACCTACAACGAAATTTACCCTATTTTAAATATGAAAATTTAAATTATTACGCGACTGTGTCAGTCCGCATTGCGTCTGTCTTGTCTCGTTGCGTAATGCTTCTTTCGGCTCTCCTTGTTCGATAGTGACAGTTGCCGCATCGTCTTGTGTCAGGTTATTCTCTTGAGCTCTTTGTATTTTCTGATGACACCTTCAACATTGAGCCTTGATTATTTGAATTGCAACTATGTATTTTGGCTATCTCTTAAATTGATTTCTTGATATGTAAATTACTAAATTAGTAAATCCATACCTCAATTGTGGTTGAATACTTGAATTGATTTGTAAGAGTGCCATTGACTAATGGTAATTGCTTCATAGTTTCATAAGTTCACTATTTTTGATTCTTTATGGAATAATCTCAATTGGCATAATAATGGTAAAGCTTATCTAATTAGTAATAAGATATACATATTTTTTGCATTTTCATAAACTAAACAGTAAGTTCTGAGATAGACTATGACACAAGCAAAGAGATGCCTTGTTTAACTCATTGTTCTCTCAAATATAAAAGGTAAATGGAGAAATTTCTGAAATGAGGGCTTCAGAATGCATCCACTTCTCAACCGTCAAAGTGAAATGAAGTTTGTCCAAAAGAGTTTGATGCGATGAAAATCATTTGAGTGATAATGAATGTGAAATTTGAAGTGATGAAAAGTATTTTGGTCCCTTGAAATAGAAACTGTTTTTGTTTTTGAGATGTGACATTTTTTGACCTTTGAAGCTTTTTCTGTCTACGTATGTAAATATTAAATTGTTAATGTAAGTTTTATTTAAAAAATTATGTTATTTGAATATATTTTTTTAGTTTGTGTTTGAGCCTCATTCAGTAAATGTCTGGCTCTGCCTTACAATTGATGTAATGTTGAAAATGAGCTTTATAGTTGTCGACCTTCTTGACAAGCACAGTGATAACTGGTAATAAAACCGTATGATTTTACTTGACAATTCGATTTGAATGAAAACAAAACTTTAAAAACTTGAAGTTGTTTTTTTTATCCTCACTACTAATATCACGTATTTTTTTTTGGGATCCAAGCTTCTATTTGTCAAGAGAAGATCTGGATCGTTCATTCTATAAATCTCAGCCACTCATCAAAATAGATCTCAATCTCAGCCTTTAATAACTGATTTTGATTTTATACATTTTTTTTTTTATTGTCAAACGTGTAGAAATCTAAATTTAGTGAGTTCTATCCATGCTACATACAATACCACACAAAAATTGTATCACGGAATCTCTTTTTCTCTCTTTTCTTCCACGCGCTTTCTCCTTTTTCCACGCACCAATTCAGAAACAAAGGAACCAAATCTGCTGCGATTTCAAAGAATCATAGTGATCCCGATCCTACATCTACCCTTTCATTTTCCTTTGATATTCGTGAACAAAAAATAACTTCTCTCGAGATTCATAGGTTCCAAAAAATGTATGGTAAGATCTTGAATTGCAGGGACCCTGTGATTCTTAGAATCACAGCAGATTTATTTCCAGCGGTTGTCACATGAGAAATGACAAACTTACAAGGAGCTCCTTGTTTTTCTTCTTATTTGCGAAATGATGGATAGTGGCAGTTAGATGTAATTATAGATTTCAGTTTATCTTTCCTTTTAATTTAGAAGCTTATTTTCAATTTCTAAGTTTCTCTTTTATGGTACTGTAATTGTTTGAACTATCATAATATTACCTAAAAAAATATCATGCTTTAGTATTATTTCATTTTATTATATATTCCGAGTTCTTTATTATTATAACATAGATTATTTTGTTATATTACTCATGTAGATTATAATATTATTCAATTGTCTTTTATTAATTATATTAAATTTCAATGTCTCTACTTTCAATTTTTCTTGGATATTTTTACGATGAAATACTAATGTTTTTGTTTGCTTTTATTATTAACTACTATATGATTATGCAATCAATTTTTAAATTAATTACATTTAAAAAAATAATTAAAATAATATTTTGATCCTGTTGTAATGCACGGACACTTGACTAATTATTCAAAGAAATTGAAGTTGCTGGTGTCATCATTTGAAATATGACGGTCGGTTCGCACTGAATTAGAAAATAAATAATAATACGATCCTAGCGTCCTGCATTAGAACACGGAATTGTTGAACACGTACGAGAACGAGTTCATATTCTTTGAGCTAATATGATATTTGTTTACCGTTCGCCAATTTAATCTGAGAACTGGGGCCTTTTAGGCAAGAGCTCGTTATTGATTTTCAACCTATTTAAAAAAATAATAATAAAAAAATTCTAAAAAATGTAAAATTTAGTTTGCAAGTACATATTCATACGGAGATCATGTTGAGTAATTCAGATTAATCGTTAGAATTTTAAAAATTCAAATATTGAGTTGTTGCATGGAGACTCTCTATGCTATGCATAGCACTGTTGCCAACTCCAAATTCTTTTCTTTCATATACGTTGCTAATATCACTACTTTAATGACAAAAACATCACAGAATAACTGTTGCTTTTCTGCACTTTACACGGCCAAAACGCAATTGAGTCAGACTCAAGTGTCCACTAGTGCAAATTTAATGGATGGTAGATAATTTACACCAATTAATATTAACAATAAAAGACACTAGTGATGTGATTGAATAGAGTCCAGTTCAAATTCAAGAAATATAAACAGTTTTATAAAAAAAAAATCATTTCTTTTATTTCTATATCTATGGTAAAGCTCGTGCAACAACTGTTCTTTGGTTAATTTAATTTTGCACATGTATCATAAACCTGGCTAAACTAAAAGCCGTCATTTACATATGTCGGGTTGCAAGGGTATGGACAGTCTGTTTCCTTCACCTCTCTCCTGTCGAAGTACCAATCTCCGGTCGACTCCGCAATAGTCTGCTCAAAGTAAATAAATATATAAACAAATCAACAATTTTCAATGTCAATACTTGATGCTGGTAGCTCTGTTGGTGACATTGGAGCTTGGCCAGGAGAGCTTCAGTTTGAGCCATGCCATAATTAATAATTAAAAAAAAATAATAAATGGAATCAGCTCTACCTGAATTCATATCACCTAAGGTACCTCAATTTCGGAGTTTGAATCCGGTCCGTTCGTTATACACTAACATGAAACTTAAAGGGGACCCATGCAATACAGGCTTGGGCCGGATTGGCTCGGATTATGATTGGACAGTCTGAATTGAAACTCAAATGGTGTATTACCTCAGAGGATTTGGACTTGCTCTACCCCTGCGATCCATCATGTTGGTTTGGCATACCAGAAAGTTAAATTAGTTATGGAAAAAAGTTGTTTCCATCGTTAATTTAACATTTCCGGATTAATTAGACATCTATTGTGAGAGATTAATTATCCATGGGGATGGTGGAATAGAGGAATTAGCTTCCAAGAGATGAAATTGGCTCATTTACCAATACTCTTTCACTATTTCACTCTTCCAACATGAACGCAACCGGAATAGTATGAAATAGAAGCCAATTCCAAATTCCACTTTTTTTATATTCTATCACTATTCCACATGTTGGCAAACGGGCTAGTTTTCTTCTCTAGAAGCCCTATTTTCTGACACCAGCTAAAATTATGTCTCATACCATCAGAGAGTGGTCATTTCTATTACTGTATCAAGTAATAGCAAGTATTACTCGATTATATGAAACTTCTGACTCTTATCAGCAATATTCCAATACAATAGTTGTTTTGTATCAGCAACATATCGCCCTGACAGACATGATTTTGGTTCACAATTTTAGTCATCATCTAACCAAACCAACCCATGTGGAACTTGCCAACATGTAAAGAGTCAAGAAAGCTATACCATAACCAGGCGTATTATCTCATTGGGACCATTAACCAGACATATTATCTCATTGGGCCCATTAACCAGGTCATTTCAATCGAACAATTGCCAGTGCTAGGTACGAAATAGATGAGTTAAGCTGTTACTTCTTTTCTTAAACTGGTATTGAACCTTAGATACTGAGACTCCACCTGATACTGGTCCACGAGATAAGTCTAAATTTTCTTGTACATATTTATAATTTATTTATTTTTTCAAGAATTTTGAAATTCACCTTGTTATTGATTCGTTGGTAGTAAGGTGAGTGCCATGTAATGTTCCTCAGAGATTGACAATGCACAAAACAAGAATCTACAAAAATGCCCCAATCCTTTTTCATCTTAACATCGCTTATGTCATCGAGTAGTGCTGCCCTAAATCCTGTAATGTTTCTTTCCATGAGCACATACAAAATTTTACCCAGCCTTTATCAAAGAGGATTAAATTACCACCTTCAAGAATTTTGATCTGGATAGGATTGCACTTTTTGATGTCCAATTAGAAGGATCAGAATAACCCGGAGGCAGCACATTTTGTACCTATATAACAAAATTCTAACTTTTATATCAGTACCTTAGATAGAATACTGGTTCATAAAAGAACTAGAGGATTAAAAATGAAAAATCAGACCTGCCAAGCATCATAAGCCGAGTTGAGAATAAAAACAGGGGTACTAATGCTCTTTGTAATTTCTTCAGGAAAGATGCACTGAAAAAAGGAAAGATTGAAGGTCCTTACTACATATCAGATACTTTGGTTTGGGATAAGAAAAAGATGGAAAATGTGATATTTGATCTCTCTTTCTATTTCAAACCTAGTATCAGAAAGACAATTAGTTTATTCAACAGATTTAGTATCCCCATTGAGGGAATAATCATCCTTTTCTGGTAGTAGAGTAATGTTGGCCCCATTAAATATGCATCACTGGTAGCATGATCAACTGATGTGGATTATACGGCACACGTTTATTTCATTCAAGGATAGAATGGCCAGTTAGTACCTTTTTCACACCCCGAGAAGCAAATTCACATTGGCCCAAGTAAGGTGAACTGAGGAACTATTCCCGTGTAATTCCCAGCTTGTTACCAAGTGATATAAAATGAAGTAATAATTACAAAATAGTAGAGGGATGACAAACCTTTGTGGCATCCATCCTTGAGATGCAATTTGGGAACATTTTCCATACATCCTGAAATAATTTGATTAGTCAAAAATAGAATATGAAAAAAAAAAAAAAAACTATGTTACTGAACAAAGAACAAGAATGTACTGCTGGGGGTAAGTTTAATTAAAGAAAGGGCTGCAAACAGTTGTAAAAGAATGATTGCACCATCACCTGAAGGTGGATAACATCACTTAAGAAGTCATGCATTGAACTTTTGCCTGAGATGTCTTTCCTGCAAGTTTTTGGGAAAAAGAGATAAATATTGAAGGACCAAAATTTGCTATAGAATGATTACATGTTTCTGCATGGTATAACTATGGACCACATAAAAAGGCCTAAACTAATCTAAATAGAAGGACCAGAAAGAGACAAATTACCGGACTTGACCAAAAGTGACCATTAATTGTTAAATGAAAACATACACATCAATACAGAAACCACCATCAGGCATGCATTGTACAGTCTCTACATTTCACCATTAATTTTTAAATGAAAATATACAGATCAAGAAAGAAACCACCATCAGCCATGCATTTTACAGTCTCGGTATTTGGAAGAAGTGCCTTGAAGTCATCACAATGTATGTAGGTGGCCAACCCTCCAGCAGAGCATCCTGTCAGAAGTGCCTAAAATATTATTAGATTATTGAAATATTTTCATAGCACTGTAAAAGTAGCAATACAACCTTTTTAGAAGTAGCGAGACCATTTAGCAAAAGCTCCTCCATGACTGCCTTCCATATGCGTTCGCCTCTAAAATATAAAGTAGTCCCATTCTACAATAAAAAAGAAGAAGAAAGAAAGCAGAAATAAATATTTCACAGATACAAAATTAGAAAGTTCTATACTAACTGATATCCATTTAGGTATAACTACAAGTGCCATCAGGCCCAGCTCAGATTGAATACTGCTACACCATGATGCATACTTTATTCAAGCTCAGGTTTTATATATCTCATATATGATCAATTTTTACATATGCTTGAAATGGGTAAAGGCAGCATACCAGGTTCAATATGTCGGTCATGTCTGCCATAATATGGATACCCTGATAATTTAAATGATCAGGGCTGGCATAAGACCAGGGCCCTAAATTCATTTTGATTATCCTTTGTGTCTTTTTCAACCACTACCAATGCTATGAATGCTCTTGCAATTATAGAAGTATATGGACATATGGTAAAGCATGGGTTTAACAGTTGTAGAAGCTTGACTGGGAGTAATAAATTGGAATTCTATTTAAAAACTAGATCATGATAGGTCTTGCCATGTGCCCCAACAAGAATTAGTTGAGTTTGAATCTGGCTATTTCTTCAAAGGAGAAAATTAAGCTGATGGTTTGTGAAGTTACAAAGTTCCACATTGGTCTATTTAAGTTTTCAAATTTGTACCAACTTTGTCCGCAACCTAAAAAAATGTTAAAAGTACGAAATCCTTGTCCGTGCTTACTGAATGATGACATAAATGCCTTTGTACTCTAACCTGTTGATGTGGATGTGTCACCAAAATCTTATTATGACAACAATGTTAACCTAATAAACCATAAACTCTTTCCATCTTCCACACCATCAAGTAAGTTTGCTGACGCCATATTACACAAGCTTGAATCAGCTTTTAAATTAAGTATTCAAAGGACCAGTTCGATACAAATTTCAAACTTCAGGGACCAGATCACAAATATGAAACATCAAGGATGAAAATGAAAATACAGTGATTACATAATGACCATATGTGTAATTTATTCTAGTTAAATATAGCATCTCTAGGTGCGTATATCTGTATTCATGAGTAAGAAATTGGTACCTGGTCTGTTTCTTCTACATCTCCAGAAAAAGCAGCACCATCACAATACCTAATCATGACCTTGTTCCAGTTAAAGAAATCTACAACAGAAACCAAAGCTCAACATACAGAGATATCTTGATTTCTTACTTCTGTTATTTAGTTGGATTTATTGTAGATCTACTGAAGAATACAAAATTAATTACCAGGGTTATAAGAGGGCAGATTGCTTAAGATGAAAAGAATTGTGGTTCCAAAATAACTGTTATTGATTCCATTGATCCCTCAATTTATATAGGCATTACAATTTGCATTTGCAACCCTATAACTTCTATAATTCCTTTCTTACCGATATAACCCTATAACTTCTATAATGCGATAAACATACATAAATCTCAACACTTCCCCTCAAGATGGGCAAAAGATATCCATCAAGCCCATCTTGTCACATAACCTAACTAGATTCATTGAGCTAAGTCCTTTAGTGAGGCAGTCAGCTACTTGGTCTCTAGTAGCTACGTGACTCAGCTCCAATAGCCCAATTTCCAGTTTTTCCTTAATGAAGAACCTATCGATCTCCACATGCTTGGTTCTGTCATGTTGTACCGGATTGTTGGCAATACTAATTGCTGATTTGCTATCGCACCACAATTTCATCTTTTCTTCGTGCTTCACCTTGAGATCTTCCAGTAACTTCTTCAACCACAGCATCTCGGCAACTCCTAATGCCATGACCTTGTACTCAGCTTTTGCCGTCGATCTCGAGACAACTGGCTGCTTCTTGCTCTTCCATGAGACCAAGTTGCCATCTACAAACATACAGTAGCCAGATGTGGATCTCCTGTCATCTTGGCAACTAGCCCAGTCAGAGTCACAATAACCCTCAATGTTCATGTGCCCATTTTTCCTGAAAAATAGGCCCTTTCCTGGTGCACTCTTCAGGTACCTCAGAATGTGGTACACTGCGTCCATATGATCCTTTCTAGGGTCATGCATATAACGGCTCACCACGCTCACTGCAAATGAGATATCGGGACGAGTGTGACCCAGATAGATCAACCTGCCTACTAGTCTCTGGTACCTCTCACGATCAACCTGTTCTCCTGCGTCTGCACTCATCTTGGCCTTTACATCAATTGGAGATACTGCAGGCTTGCACCCCAACATGCCTGTCTCAGTGAGCAAGTCCAGGACATACTTTCTCTGAGATAGAATAATTCCCCCTACTTCATGAGTCACCTCAATCCCAAGAAAGTACCTAAGCTGTCCCAGATCTTTCACCTCGAATTCCTTCCCCAATCTTGCCTTCAACTATGTAATCTCCCCCGCATCATCTCTAGTAATGATCATATCATCGACATACACAGCTAGCATAGTAATGTGACCATCATATTGTCGGGTAAACACCGTGTGATCAGCACTGGTTTGCTGATAGCCCATGCCTACCATAGCTCTCCTGAACTTATCAAACCATGCCCGAGGGGACTGCTTGGCTACGCAATTAAGTACATCCAATCAAATTTGATCAATATTATATATATATTTTTTAAAACTTTTATAAAAGCTGCAAAGTCATGAAGGAGAATCGAACTCTCGACCTTTGAGTACAACAACTCTGTGATTTTTTTCTAACCAATTGTGCTATCTCTCCTTTTTAATTCGAGAAAAGTGGTCTTGGTGTGCTATCGATTTTATAGAATCGTTAATTAAAACGTAAATATTTTTTCTTTTTTAGTAAGCCAAATAAAGTTCAAAAGACCTCTACGGACTACAAAAACAAAACACACCATGTCACAGATTAAATAACAAAACACACCATATCTGACTTTATAGTATGTCTTCTGTCTTTCAACTCTTTATCTCCTAATCCGACTCAACAATCGAGGAGAAGTACTCAACTCGAAATAGGAAGGTTTATAGATATAGGAAGCTGATAATTGTACCCCAAACAAAATATTCGCGTGCGTCCTCCAGTCTTTTAGAATGTCAGTGACAAAATGAACATGTTTTACTTTATACAACGCAATAACAGTATGAATTTTTCTTTACTGTACAACATTTCGCTGCATGAAGCGAAAAATACTTTGTTCAAAAAGTTAACAAAAGCAGCGCCAAATGCAGCGAAACAATTGTATAATTTAAATATATAAAAGAAAGCGTTTAATCCACTACATTCTAGTGTTTAATGAGTTAAATTTTAATTTAAAAAAAAAAAACGAATCCCCCAACGCGTCCCCAAGCACAAATTTACATTTCTAAATTTGAACCAATAGCCCAGCGCGTCCCCCAACATAAAATTTAAAGCTCTAAATTTGTACCAATACTCGAGCACGTCCCCCACCAAAATGTTTACAGCTCTAAATTTTATGTTAGTCAAAACTACTAGTTCTAAGCAAGCAAAGCTCTATTAAATAACAATGAAACTACTGGTTCGAAACAACAATTGTTAGCAGCCTCATCAATTATTTTATGTTAGTCAAAACCCCAACAATTACAATTTCTAAGCATGCAAACCTCTGTTAAATAACAATGAAATTACTACTTCGAAACAATCATAAAATTAGAATTTGTTCCAACAATGCCAATTTCTAAGCATGTAAAACTTTATTAAATAACAATGAAACTACTACTTCGAAACATCAATTGTTTACAAAACAATATAAACCTGTGTGTAAAGCATATAAACCTGTGCAAGTAAACCAATATATACTGGCAAGAAAACAACATTTTAAAGCATATAAATCTGTGTGTAAAGCATATAAACCTGTGCAAGTAAACCAATATATACTGGCAAGAAAACAACATTTTAAAGCATATAAACCTGTGTGTAAAGCATATAAACCAGTGTTTACAAAAATTAAAAAATATGTGTTACAAATATATAAACCTGTGTTTACAAACACATTTTAAAGCTTATTCTTTAAATATATTTTAAAGCATATAAACCCGTGTTTACAAACATTGAAAAATCTTCATTTAATGGATTACTTGTTCAAAATGGAAACTGTATTTTTAGTTATTAAATATAAAAAGCTGTTAATTTGCATAATTAAAATTAGAACCAATCCCCCATCGCGTCCTCGAGCTAACTGGGTTTAAATTGTACTTTAAAGTACGTTCAAGTAAGTAGTTAATTAATTATTAGAGGACCGTTAACAATCTGGGGGACTAATTCGGAAATTGGTGATTACAACTATTTCTAATAGACTGTCCACGAAATTAAAGTGCAAGACAAAAGCATGCAAAGCTAACGTTTAAAGCAATCAATGTAAAACTGCAATGCGTTAAAACAGCAATTCGTTAATTAATGAAAAATTAATAAATTACCATTATTAGTTAACGGTTAAAACCAGTTTGAGGACGGGCTCGGGTTTGGTGGCTCAGGGTACAGGAACATTTCTCATAGAGATAATGAGGTATTTGTTTACCTCACAATTATTTAAATTATTTGATCCTTTTTAATAAAATCTTTACCTCAAAAGATTTTTTTTTTTTATCCTTTTTAATCAAATCGGAATTTTCGTTCTATTTAAATGGTAAATTTTGATATGTATTTATTACTTCAATTTTATATTACATCATTATATGAATTATGACAAATACAATATAAATAATATAATTTATAACAATCTTCATATTTCATATATGTGTTAGTATTTAAATAAATTAATAGTTAAACCGGTCGATTTGTTCGATCTAACCAGTAAACTGTTAACTTTAAGATTTAGCGAGTTGATATTCAGTTCAGTTCCGATAACATTGGATAAACCTCTTAAATAGTCCGACCATCTAAATTAGAGTTCGAATTATATGATTTTAGTCTCATGATTGGTTAGTTACGGATTAGAAATGCTGTAAATTATTATTTATACGAAATCTGATCATCATAGTACGTTAAACATAAAAATATAAAATGAAATGGTAACAGTGACTCTTGGTAGTCTCGTAAGATTTTCCAAGTTCTAAGTTAGTGCGTTTGGATGCATTTTAGAATAACTAGAATAGTTACTATTTGAGAATGGTGCTAATTCAAAGTTATTCGTAATAGCTAAAAAGTTATTTAGATGCATTTTTGAAATAACTACTGAGAATAGCTATTATTGAAGAGCCCAATCACATTATTCTAAGTATTTGTTGAGTTAGTGGAACAAAGCTATTCTAGTTGTTCGGAATAACGTTTGATGTTGTTTGGATAACTCTAGAGTAGAATAACACTGCTATTCTAAGAATAACTCTATTCTCAGTACATCCAAACATACGAAAATGATTTTGCTCTACGTCGATCGAAACAGCTCAGTAAAAATATTTGTTTAAGAAAAATAAAAATTAAAAATAGGTTGGACTCATTTAATGGATGTAAACCTATGTTACTCAGGTACTAGGCTTGGAATTCATATATGTATCAGATACCGATACGGCACCAATACTGACGTATCCTTAGTTGATACACTTTGTTGAAATGTCTGGATACAACCATCAGTGCCTGTGAGCCGCGACCGTGAGCCAAGCTACACTTGTAAACGGCGCGTACACCAGCACAAATGTGAATTTTTTCAGCATGAGGCGTGATTCGAACTTGCACCAATACTGATGTATCCTTAGTCGATACACTCCGTTGAAACGTCTGGATATGACTATCAGCGCCTGTGAGCTGTGACCGTGAGCCAAGCTGCACCTGTGAACCACGCGTACACCAGCACAAATGTGAAATTTTTCAGCATAAGGCATGATTCGAACTTGGGATCTCCGAACGCTAAGGTAAAACCTTTAACCACTCCACCAAAATTTCATTTGTGTTACATTACAGTAACTATAATATTTAATTTATCTTTAATGTTAAACCTTTAATTTTTTATAACTTCATTCAATAAATTAGACTTTTTATGATTATTTAAATGTAATATATAAATTATATATATATATATATATATATATATATATATATATATATATATATATATATATATATATATATATATATATATATATATATATAAAGAGAGAGAGAGAGACAGGCTAATATGCTTTCGGCAGCACTTCGGCCGAAGTGCTGCCACCCCATTTTTGATTTTTCAAAATTCAAATGGTCGATCTGAACCGTTCATCTTGTTCTCCATATTAATATCTGCTTGGAGACCAAATTTTACATTTTTTGGAATTTTTTTGCTATTTATTAAGCCACTTTGAAAATCCCTGATCCAATGGTGGCTTGCCAAACAGTAAAATCAGGGGTTCACCGTTGGATCAGCGATTTTCAAAGTGGCTTAATAAATAACAAAAAAATTCCAAAAAATGTAAAATTTGGTCTCCAAGCAGATATTAATATGGAGAACAAGATGAATGGTTCGGATCGACCATTTGGATTTTGAAAAATCGAAAATGGGGTGGCAGCACTTCGGCCGAAGTGCTGCCGAAAGCATATTAGCCTGTCTCTCTCTCTCTCTCTCTATATATATATATATATATATATATGGTCTGTCTAAATTGCTGCTGGCAGCATTTCAGCAGAGGTACTGTTGGGGCTATATTTAGCTGTGTGATGTCCAAACAACAAATCCAAACCGTTAGATATTTAATCTATATTATAATCTACTTGGAGACCAAATTTTACATTTTTTGGAATTTTTTTACTATATATTAAGCTGGTTTGAAAACCGCTGATTTCAATAAATTTCTGCAGCATTGAAATCAGCGGTTTTCAAACCAGCTTAATATATAGTAAAAAAATTTCAAAAAATGTAAAATTAGGTCTCCAAGTATATTATAATACATATTAAACATCTAATGGTTTAGATTTATTGTTTGTACATCACAAAATAAAAAAAACAGCGGCAGCACTGTCGGCAGAAATGCTGCCGGCAATAAATTAGCCACAACCATATATATATAGAGCTGGGCTACGGTGAGTTGCGAAGTAAAGCGACTATTTTACTTCACGCTCATATTTTGTGATTTTAAATTGCAAAACATCGATCCGAATTGTTCATCTTGTTCTCCATATTGAAATGTGCTTGGAGACCAAATTTTACATTTTTTTTTGAATTTTTTATTACTTATTAAGCAATTTTGAAAGTCCCTGATCTGATGGTCCAGAAAATTTTATTGTTTTTTCCACTATTCACAGCAAAACAACAATTTTAAAAAATGCTTAATAAATAGTAAAAAAATTCCAAAAAATATAAAATTTGGTCTCCAAGCACATTTCAATATGGATTAAACATCTAACAGTTCGGATCGGTCATTTGGACTTTCAAAATAAAAATACGGCGTGAAGTAGAAACGCGTTTTACTTCGCAACTCATCGCAGCCTATCTCATATATATATATATATATATATATATATATATATAGAGAGAGAGAGAGAGAGATGGGCTATGGTGCATTGCAATGCATGGAGGGTTTTGTGCATTGGACTGTAAATCTAAAATTCAAAATTCAAATGGCTGATCCAAACCGTTCATCTTGTTCTCCATATTAATATGTGCTTGGAGACCAAATTTTACATTTTTATGAATTTTTTTACTATTTATTAAGTATTTTATAAAATTGTTGATCCAACGATGGCTTAACAAAACAGTAAAATTAGCAGTCACCGTTGGATCAACAATTTTGTAAAATACTTAATAAATAGTAAAAAAATTCATAAAAATGTAAAATTTGGTCTCCAAGCACATATTAATATGGAGAACAAGATGAACAGTTTGGATTGACCATTTGGATTTTGAATTTTAGATTTATGGTCCAATGCACAAACTCCTTCATGCATTGCAATGCATCATAGCCCATCTCTCTCTATATATAGAGGAGGGTTCAAATGCCTCCATTTTTTGTGCCTCCACCATGCCTCTATTTTTTAAAACTTTAATAATTCATAATTTAAAACTTAAAAGTGAAAATAAAACCATTAGATGTGATCTATGTTATTTTCTCTATGTGCTCATAAAAAATTATCACATTTCAATTTTGTTTTTATGTGAATCAATAAGTTCCAAAATCAACGTCTAGAAATCATCCAAATTAGTGTGTTTTTTACAAGCTTTTGATGACAATCAAAAGAAAGTTGAAATGTCATAACTTTTTATACGTGCATAGATATAATAATGTAGATCATATCCAACGGTTTTATTTTGACTTTTAAGTTTTAAATTTTGAGTTATTAAAGTTTTAAAAAATGGAAGCATAGTTGAGGCACAAAAAATGGAGGTATTTAAACCCTCCTCATATATATATATATATATGAGGTGGGCTACGGTGAGTTGCGAAGTAAAGCTACTATTTTACTTCACACTCATATTTTGTGATTTTAAAGTTCAAAATGTCGATCTGAACCGTTCATCTTGTTCTCCATATTGAAATGTGCTTGGAGTCCAAATTTTACATTTTTTGGAATTTTTTTACTATTTATTATGCAATTTTGAAAGTCGCTGATCTGATGGTCCAGAAAATTTTACTGTTTTTTACTGTTCATAGCAAAACAACAGTTTTCAAAAATGCTTAATAAATAGTAAAAAAATTTCAAAAAATGTAAAATTTAGTTTCCAAGCACATTTCAATATGGATTAAAGATTTAACGGTTCGGATCGGTCATTTGGACTTTCAAAATGAAAATACGGCGTGAAGTAGAAACGTGTTTTACTTCGCAACTCACCGTAGCCTATCTCTCTCTCTCTATATATATATATATAGATGAGCTACACTACTCCATGGAGTAAAACGCATTTGTACTCCATGATTTTCATTTTGAAAGTCCAAACGACGGATCTGAACCGTTAGATGTGATCTCCATATTGAAATGTGCTTGGAGACCAAATTTTACATTTTTTGGAATTTTTTTTACTATTTATTAAGCAATTTTGAAAATTGCTGTTTTGTTGTGAACAATAAAAAACAGTAAAAATTTCTGCACCATCAGATCATCAATTTTCAAAATTACATAATAAATAGTAAAAAAATTTCAAAAAATATAAAATTTGGTCTCCAAGCACATTTCAATATGGAGATCATGTTGAGCGGTTCAGATCAGTCGTTTGGATTTTCAAAATAAAAATATAGTGTCATGGATCGAGCACCAATGCGTTTTACTCCATGGAGTAGCGTAGCTCATCTCTCTCTCTCTCTATATATATATAATAGACGTATCATATCCTAGATTTTTGAAAATTGCCGTATCGCCGTATTCGTATCGTATCCAACACGATACTCGTACCCGTATTTATGCAACATAGGTGTAAACGGATCTGGTAATATGTTTGAATCCGCTTATGATCAAGGCCAGTTCTCAAGATTTTGAGACTCGGGGAGGGAGAAAATTTTGAGCCCTTTTTATATACAATTTTTTTATGATACCGGCTAATATACTTCCATAAGTACTTCAACACCAAATGCCTATTAAGCTATTTTTGCATTTTCAAAGTTCAAACAGTCGATCCGAATAGTTCAATATGATATCTATATTAAAATTTGCTTGGAGAACAAAATTTACATTTTTTTGGAACTTTTTTACTATTTTTTAAGATAGGTAGAAAATTCATTGTTTCAGAAGATTCTGAACCATAAAAAAATAATGATTTTCTATCTACCATAAAAATAGTAAAAAATGTAAAATTTGGTTTCCAAACACGTTTTAATACGGATATCATGTTGAACGGTTTGGATCGATTATTTAGATTCTTAAAATGCAAATACTAATAACCATATGGTGTTGAAGTACTTATTGAAGCAATTAACCGATCTGATTTTTTATTGATATACCAATAAATCATATCTATTTATAGAAAAATTTGAGCCCTTTATACATATAAAATTTGAGTCTTAATATTTGATTTATTTTTAATATATACAATTTTTTTTTTTTTTTTGAGTCCATTATGATCTAAATAAGAATAAGGTCGGTTGGCAGTAGCTTTGCACCCGGTAGTCTGTGTATGAGAACCGAGACATCCAGGTCCACCAACAAATGCCTATGTTCTTGCAGAGGGGAGAGAAAACAATAGGCCCTAGTGGTCTGAGGCGGAGAAGGAAAAGGGTTTTCCATTTGGGGGCATGTTAGAGTAGATGATTGATGGCGTATAAGAGGAGGATTTGAAGGTTTTGGAGAACAGGATGGAGGTAGGTGGGAGAGTATTTCGGTGGTGGTGGCGTTGGAATAGAGCAAGGAGCTTAGAGCGATCTCTGTTCAAAAGGAAGAATCATTCCACCCAGCAAAAATATATAGATTGAAACTATCAATGACGCACCGATAACGCACTGATGCTTCATGTCCTCCTCATTTCACAATTGAAGTTGTTGGTATTAGAGTATTTATATTCGGGCGGGTACGGGTACCCTGGGTATACCCGTATCGGGTACAGGTATAACTCGGGTACGGGTATACTCGGGTACAAGGGTATTCGGGTACGGGTATGGCGGGTATAATTTTCAAAACCCATACCCTACCCGAGTTATACCCTTATCCATGTACCTTAGACGGGTAAAGCGGGTACGGGTACGGGTAGGGCGGGTAGGGTATTTTTTTTTTTTTGTTGGTTTTTTTTTTTTGCTTTTTTTTGTTTTTTTTTGCTGTTTTTTTACTGTTTTTTTTTGCTGGTTTGGGGGAGAAAAAATCAGATTATTTGAATTTTGAAATGGATGAACAGTAACT
This sequence comes from Carex pumila, assembly GCA_033356055.1. Lineage (NCBI taxonomy): Eukaryota > Viridiplantae > Streptophyta > Magnoliopsida > Poales > Cyperaceae > Carex > Carex pumila. Next base: position 4,327 of record JARJHM010000634.1, on the reverse strand, counting down.
CGGGTATACGGGTACAGGTACTCGGGTAGTCGGGTACGGGTTTAGTCGGGTACGGGTTAACTCGGATATTGATCTAAAATAACGGGTCCGGTCCGATTTTTGCCTGTACTCGCGTACCCGAGTACCCGACCCATACCCGGGCTCGGGCACGGGTACCCTAGCTGGCGGGTACGAGCGGGTACGGACGGGTATACCCTTAACGGGTTTTATTCAACCTCTAGTTGGTATCATCATTTGAACTTTGATGGTCGATTCGGATTTGAATTGGAAAAAGAAATAATAACACGATCCTAGTGTCCTGCATCAGAACACAGAATTGTTGAACACGTACGAGAACGAGTTCATATTCTTTCAGCTAACATGATTTTTCTGTTTAGATCTGAACCGTTCGCCAATTTAGTCTGAAATTAAATATACAAAATCTTTTTATATTCGTGCGGCTTCTGATTGACCCGGATCTAAACATAAATATTTTGGTAACTTTGGTGATATTAATTCGTACGAGAACTGGGGCCTTTTAGGCAAGAGCTCTAGTTGGCGGCACAGTGACAAATGAATTATTGGGTTTCAGTTCGGTGAGATAAAAAATTTGTGATTCGGAAATAGTTCAGGTATAATTTAAAAATGATTTAGAATTATCTGGATCAGAGATCTCAGTCATTTAAGAAAGCAAAAAAAAATAAAAAATGTTCTAGGAAAAATTCGAAAAAATTGGTGAATAATTTGTAAAATTGGGAAAAAGTTCATAAGATTCACAAATTATTCAGGTTTAATTCAGTCAATTGAATAATTTGGCGTTCGGTTTGGCATCACTAAAAAACCAAATTATTCAGGTATAATTCGGATATAATTTGCGAATCTTGTGACTATGGTTGGCGGTAGGTAATTACAAAGAGTAAAACTAGGGTGTTCTTAAGTTCACCAAGTCCTTTGGTGAACTCAAGTCTAAAACATATTAAATCGGCTTCAAATGACGAATTTGAACTATTGAAATCCGTCTACCTTACCAGTGATGCATTTATATGTGACAATTTTAAATATTCAAAATAATTTAGTATAAAATAAAACAGTTAAAATTAGAATGTTAATAAATTAATTTTAATGCATTCATTTTTTGAATTTTTTTTAACCATTTGACTCTATTCAAATTAAATTTTTTTATATGTAGATGCATCACTCGTAAGGTAGGCGGATTTCAACAGTTTTAATTCATTGTTTGAAGTTGATTCGCTGGATTTTAAAATTGAGTTCACCAAGAGACTTGAGTGAACCTAAGAACACCCTAGTTCTACTCAATTACAAATTCTATAAATTCTTTTCTTTCATATACGTTGCTAATATCTACTTTAATGACAAAAACATCACAGGATTAATGTTGCGTTTCTGCACACGGCCAAAAAGCAATTGAGTCAAACCCAAGTGTACACGTGCAAATTTAATGGATGGTAGATAATTTACACCATTTAATATTAACAATAAAAGTTGCATTAGTGATGTGATTGAATAGAGTCCAGTTCAAGTTCAAGAAATATCAACAGTTTTATTAAAAATAAAATAAAATCGTTTCTTTTATTTCTATATCCATGGTATGGTCGTGCAAAAGCTGTTCTTTAGTTAATTATTTTTGCACATGTATCATAAACCCGGCTAAGCCTAAACGCCGTCATTTCCATCATTTACACATGTCGGGTTGCAAGGGTATGGACAGTCTGTTTCCTTCACCTCTCTCCTGTCGAAGTACCAATCTCCGGTCGACTCCGCAATAGTCTGCTCAAAGTAAATAAATATATAAACAAATCAACAATATTTAAATGTCAATACTTGATGCTGGTAGCTCGGTTGGTGACACTGGAACTTAGCCAGGACAGCTTCAGTTTGAGCCATGCCATAATTAATAATTAAAAAATAATAAATGGAATCAGCTCTACCTGAACTTGTCCGTTCGTTATATACTAACACGAATCTCAAAGGGGACCCGTGCAATATAGGCTTGGGCCAGCTTGGCTTGGATTATGATTGGACAGTCCGAATTGAAACTCAAATGGTGTACTACCTCAGAGGATTCGGACTCATTCTAACCCTGCGATCCATCATGTTGGTTTGGCTTACCAGAAAGTCAACTTAATTATGGATAAAAATTGTTTCTGTCGTTAATTTAACATTTCCGGATTAATTAGACATCTATTGTGACAGATTAATTTAACATTTCTGGATTAATTATCCATGGAGATGGTGGAATGGAGGAATTAGCTCATTTACCAATATTCTTCCACTATTACTGGTAGCTGCTACCAGTATTTTTCAAAAAAAAAAAAAAATACTCTTCCACAATTTCACTCTTCCAAATTGCACTTTTTTTATATTCTATCGCTATTCCACATGTTGGCGAACAGGCTAGTTTTCTACTCTAGAAGCCCTATTTTTCTGACAACAGCTAATATTTTGTCTCATACCATCAGAGAGTGACCACTAGTCATTTCTATTACTGTATCAAGTAATAACAAGTATTACTCGATTTTATGAAACGTTTGACTCTTATCGGCAATATTCCAATACAACAGATGTTTTGTATGGGCAAAATATCTCCCTGACAGACATGATTTTGGTTCACAATTTTAGTCATCATCTCACCAAACGTAACTGACCCGTGTGGAACTTGCCAACATGTAAAGAGTCAAGAAAGCTAGACCATAACCAGGCATATTATCTCATTGGGCCCATTAACCAGGTCATTTCAATCGAACAATTGCCAGTGCTAGGTACGAAATAGATGAGTTAAGCTGTTACTTTTTTTCTTAAACTGGTATTCAACCTTAGATACTGAGACTCCACCTGATACTGGTCCATGAGATAAGTCTAAATTTTCTTGTACCCTTAAGTATTTATAATTTATTTATTTTTTCAAGAATTTTGAAATTCACCTTGTTATTGATTCGTTGATAGTAAGGTGAGTGCCATGTAATGTTCCTCAGAGATTGACAATGCACAAAACAAGAATCTATAAAAATGCCCCAATCCTTTTTCGTCTTAACATCGCTTATGTCATCGAGTAGTGCTGCCCTAAATCCTGTAATATTTCTTTCCTTGAGCACATACAGAATTTTACCCAACCTTTATCAAAGAATATTAAATCAAGCATATTTAAATTACCACCTTCAAGAATTTTGATCTGGATAGGATTGCACTTTTTGATGTCCAATTTGCAACTTGCCCACGAATTAGAAGGATCAGAATAACCCGGAGCCAGCACATTGTTTACCTATATAACAAAATTCTAACTTTTAGATCAGTACCTTAGATAGAATACTGGTTGATAAAAGAACTAGAGAATTAAAAAGGAAAAATTAGACCTGCCAAGCATCATAAGCCGAGTTGAGAATAAAAACAGGAGTACTGATGCTCTTTGTAATTTCTTCAGGAAAGAAGCACTGTATAAAGGAAAGATTGAAAGTCCTTACAACATATCAGATACTTTGGTCTGGGATAAGAAAAAGATGGAAAATGTGATATTTGGTCTCTCTTTCTATTTCAAACCTAGTCTAAGAAATACAATTAGTTTATTCAACAGATTTAGTAGCTCCAGTGAGGGAATCATCATCCTTTTCTGGTAGTAGAAATAATGTTGGCCCCATTAAATATGCATCACTGGTAGCATGATCAACTGATGAGGATTATACGGCACGCGCTTATTTCATACAAGGATAGAATGGTCAGTTAATACATTTTTCACAGCCCCATAAGCAAATTCACATTGGCCCAAGGAAGGTGAATTGAGGAACTTCTTCCAGTTTAATTCCCAGCTTGTTACCAAGTGATATAAAATGAAGTAATAATTAGAAAATAGAAGTAGAGGGATGACAAACCTTTGCGGCATCCATCCTTGAGATGCAATTTGGGAACATTTTCCCAACATCCTGAAATAATTTGATTAGCCAAAAATAGAATATGTGAATAAAGCAAAAAAAAATAAAAAAAAAAAAACTATGTTACTGAACAAAGAACAAGAATGTACTGCTGGGGTAAGTTTAATTAAAGAAAGGTATGAAAAGTTGTAAAAGAATGATTGCACCAGCACCTGAAGGTGGACAACATCACTATAGAAGTCATACATTGAACTTTTGCCTGAGATGTCTTTCCTGCAAGTTCTTGGAAAAAAGGAGAAATATTGAAGGACCAAAATTTGCTATAGAATGATTACATGTTTCTGCATTAGGTAAATAGTGGTATAAATATGGACCACATAAAAAGCCTAAACTAATCTAAATAGAAGGACCAGAAAGAGACAAATTATCAAAGTGACCATTAATTGTTAAATGAAAACATACAC